>OY720145.1:26764078-27143718 GCA_963082955.1 Cheilosia grossa | reverse complement strand
TTGTCAAAAAAAAAAAGGCTGACGTCAGCGGAAAAATGTAATTTGAATACATTTTTAATGCATTTTTTTTTTGATATGTGTACATTAGGTAATTAAGGTTGGTGTAGTGAGTGCCTACTCCTATCGGGAATTTTCGATCAAATTTTTCGTACTGCTCTTGTTTCATTTTCAAAGTCTGAAAAATGCAAAAAAAATTGTTTCATACGAACTTAAAGCCAATAAAATTAGAAAGTGTAAAATATTTGTGTCAAACAGCTTTGCTTGGCGTATAAAAAAAAAATGCCTGTTTTAAACTTTAGCCCGAAATTTTCTCGCTAAACATTTTGATACTGTTCAAATAGGCAACTGTGTGACATTTTTAATCGTATTTATTGGAAGCAACAGTTTTTGAAAAATTCGCGAAATAACTTTTCGTCGTTCATCATGATTTTCGACACAAAATCGTCCTCTTCGTTGTTGAGATTATTATTCCATGCTCCATCCTCCTCCATTGGTTGTCTGTTTTATACTGCAGCTGTCTAGTTCACTTATGTCAAATATGATTGACGTACAACGCCATTTGCAAAAATTATAACATCTTCCGATAGGGTGATCCATTTTTTGCCGCCTTGTATAACTAAGTCAGAGAGTTTGATTTGGATCTAAAAAATGTATTGAATAAACTCAACAAGAAGGTTATATAGCCCTATTAAATAAGCTATGTTTTTACGTAGCTACATCCAACTGCTAACTTCGTTGCTGCCAAAAACAAGAGTAATCTGTGATGACTTCAGTAACATGGCTACAACCAGCGTGACTGCATGGAAAATGTTGCAAGAGTTTTAAGAAAAAAATTAAAAACTCCTACCTGACAAAATTAAATATAAGTCTAAACAACACCATTTTGTCGATGGGTACCAATAACAATACAAACAAAGATACAGGATTGTGAAATACGCTCGGCCCGTGGCCTTTAGCAGGGCTGCGACCTAAAGTACTGTTTATTATCCAAGCATTTATTTTATTATTTTTAATAGATTTGACCCGCTGTCTGGAGCTTGGCTGCGATCAATCTGAATATAACTCTTACTCTGATTTTCCTGCTCATAACCTTAATCTTCTTGTACAATTATTCTTCATGACCCGTCTCCTATCTTCAACCTCCACGCACCATTGTTTTAGGTATTGCTTGGTTATTTTCCGTTACCTAATAGTACCCAAATGACATCTGTCATTTTCCTTACGCTGGTGTCAAGTGTAATCCAGTCGTTAGCTATTATTATTTCCCTGATAACAAAACGTAGCAATCCTCCGATATGCAACTATTGCAGTTTTGCCATAAATTTTGGCGTGCTGCTGACCAATCGGAGTTGGGTTATGTGTGCATCGTATTGGGTAGATAGGCACTTGACTCATTGTGCTTGGGTGAATGAAAACGAAGCGAATGACCTATTAATAGCTGTGCGCTCTGGTTGTGTATTCGGTGTATGGATTGCCATTGAGTGGGAAAACATAAGAAGGTGATGAATAGGGTAGGTCATGATTTGGGTATGGTTGTGCGGATCACAAAAATTGCTTAGAGCACTTCTGATCTGTCATAGCCGCACGTCAGTTGTCATATGGAAACGACTCAGTTCTCACTTGAGCCAGCTTACCCTAAGCAGAACTGTATAAGAAATTATGACAGTTGTTGTACCGCTACGACTACTTGACGCGGCTGATAAATAAAGCGGGTTGTTGGAAATAACCCTAGCAGGTGTTCATAATACTGACCTATGTCATAGCCTTGATTTGGAGTTGACTTCCTTGACTTTGGTAACTTCGGGTACCCGGTACTTTAAAGATCAGTTTTCTTAGTGCAAAAAACGCAACCTTGTATCAAACGAGTCAATCGTACTTCTTAAACTAGTTGAAGTTTCCTGAACTGAATTGGCGACCTGTTAATTTCACACCCTTTAATTATTTTCAAACAATATTGTTCAAACAGAATATGGATTTCGTAATACTTAAGACGAATATCACTTCGATTACATATCTTTCTTTACAGCATACGTCAATCTCTAAATAGCACGTTCTTAAATTTTTTTTCCGACTATTTTAAATCATACATCTACCAACACGAAAACAGCACAATCAATGACGGTTATCAAATTTACAAATAATTATCTCGAGGATGTTTACATACTCATTACAAATTCTCAATTGCTTTTCGAAATCCCTTTCCACAGATATATATAGGTGCTCTCAATTATATGAAGTTTCAGACAATATATATCAATTATAACCGTCAGTCCAAAAAAGTTTGTTTGGATTTTTTTTTTATATTGATTTCAATTCTACGAGAATAAGAATTTACGATGTTGAGCTTTTTCAAGGGAAAAGCTTTAATGCCTCTTTTGACAGTTTGCACTTCAAAAAGAAGAGCGATAAGCTGCCTTAAATGTTAAACGCGTTATCATACCTAATGGTTAAATGTAGTGGTGGGGAATCAGAAATCAGGCTGACTCAGTTAAAATTTATCTAAGAACTTTTAAAAAATTACGAAATTTTGCCAATCATATATGGCAACATAGACAAACGCGTTAAATTAACATTTGTTGCAATTTTTTTAACTTTCTTGAATACGTAGTAAGAGAAAGATATCGTATTCCCATTCGAGATGTTAATCAATACTGACTTTACGATGATAGAGGAACTCAAAAAGTAGGGTGGCGCAGTTCTGTCCGTATACTCCTGAGGCCGACAGTCTAAACGGTGCAGCGGGCCGGATTTGGTTCAAACTTCGTATTTGTAGATCATGGGCCTACAGTTAGGGGCGATTTTTTCTTCACATTAACCTCAATATTAATCGTTAACAGTTTCAAACAATCATTTATATTTGAGCTTTAGTTGGTCAATATTACTGCATATCAGTAGACTGCACTCAATGACAGGGTGATATGGTAAACTTAGATTTTCTATTTTTTACGCTCTCGTATATCGGAATTCTTATTACAGAAATTTTTCAAAATTTGGTTTTCTATATTCTTTTATAGAAACGAGCACAACTATTTGACTTTAACTTCAAATACTATTTATCGTAGACTTACTATCATAAACTAAGTATTAAGTAGACTGCCAGCTTCAGCCAAAAAAGAGGGATTGCCTGCAAGCTAAATTAGACCTTGCGTGTATCCCAGTTTGAATTCATGTATTTGTGCCCATGTTAATCAAAGGGGGTACACGCATACTTGAAAAAAAAAAACACAGCCTACATTTCTGGTTTGAGCCGGATGTCAGGTAGCCTGAGGTGAATTCTCATTTCAATATCGAGTGTGGGGCTTTGTTGTAAACAATAGTTTTTCTTAGTTCCAGTTGTGAGTTGGGGATCTCAGTATTGTCTCTGGTACTCAGGCTGACCATATTTCTCTGACTGCAAAAGCGGACATCTTCAAACATATTTGTTATAAGAAAAAAATGCCATTATATTTATTTATAAAAACATGGAATTGGAAAGATGAGCTCTTTTTCTCGTTCAAACGTAAAAAATAACTTGAAGGATAACAAAGCCTAACGGCCAGAGTAGTGTTGTGCTCAAATATTGTGAAAAAGCGCACAATTCAAATTACTTCTCGACCGTTACCAAATACGTTCAATATGCATAATTTTTCAATTGTACAATGCTTTTATCTTGTTTTTTTTACATTTCATTATATACTTTTCAGTATTTTTTTTTTTAAACATAATTATACTAAAGGGTTTTCCAATAAGAGGTGTTATTGTGAATGACCCGCTATTTCGGGAGCTGTCACCTTTGAAGCTTTTATTCTTTGACATTTGACAAGTAGAAACTACGCCATTACTAAAAAGGAACTATACACGCTTCAACAACGCATTGAAATAATTAATTTATAAAATCCGGAATAAGGTCAAAATGCATTATTTTTAGAAAATATACCGGACAGACTCTTTTGTGTGTGAAAAGAGGAATTCTACTCTTAGGAGAGGACGTCTGGTCATCCTACTTGTACTTGTGTAGCAGCTGATGAAGGGGTGCTGTCCACAAATTATTTTCCACTGATTTTTTTTCCAGACGCTTCGCTTCTACACTCTTGAAGACCACCGGACAGTTGCGTTTCGAAACAGCTGCGTACCAGTCTTAAGGTGCTGCTGTCAAGTAACTTCCCACTTGATATAAATAGGCACCTAATGTGAATTTTGGAAATGTTAAGTAAGAAGGAATTGTTGTAATAGCGTGCTGAAAACCCTTTGCTTTTCTGAGATAGAAACTCAAAAAATACGCCACTGACTTAACTAACACTACAGGAAGTGTGAAACGAATCTCAACGAATCGGAAACAGTCTGTCCAATTTGTCAATTTATAAAAGTAGAGATAGTTATAAATACCTACCTGCTGTTTTTTAAAAGTAATTTACAATTGTCTGTGTGGATACGTCAATCAATGTCGTTAATCAGCTTCTTTAAATAAAAATTTCATCACCATTTTCTCAAGGGATTTATAAATGTCATAACAGACAAAAAAGTGTCAAATAAAATCCCACCCAAAAGTCAAATTTGATGTCTCTTTGACAACGCATTAGCATGTCCATCAAAAGCAGACCAATGACATTTTAATGCCCGTAATCAGATTTGCAAACAAGTGTAAAACAACAATTTGTCCGAAACAAACGTTAACAAAAAAATTTGTCACTTATCTGAGAATATACGAGTGTGAGAATTCACCAAAAGGACTGGGTGCCATTCATGCTCGCTCTGTCAGACCTTAAATCTAGTCGCTGACAAGCAATAAAATTTAATATAACAGTCTAATTAGACCAATAGTCACGCACGATTTATTGAAACGAATCGGACAGATTTATAAAACTTGCAAATAGCGGCACAGTTTGGGTTGTTTATTATTTATAGTGGCCTGCTTTTTTTTATCGCTTCCAGTCAATAATCCAATAAAATTTTAAATACAGTAAACCAATAAAATAATAAATTCGATATCGGCATTCTTTTTATCATTTATTTTAATGCATTTAGTTGGCAATAAAAGGGAATCACATGCTGCTGATGATGATCTAAAATACGGTCTATATTTTTTTCACCAAACGTAAATTTGTATTTAAAATAGTCTGGTCTTTTCAAATTGTTGTTGATTGTCAATTAAGGAATTACTTCGCACCTTTTTGATGCGGTTGAAGCTTTTTGAGTTACGTATCTGTGTGATTTTCTACTTACTTACAACACTTAGCATGATTATCGTGTTCTTAAATTCGGAGCGAATTTTCCACATAGTGCGAATGAAAGGGCTAGATTTATGTCTACTCTTATTGGCCGTCTTTGGGCACGTGCAAACGAAATTCGTTGTTTGTCCATTCCAATCAAATTGAAGTAGATAGTTCGAAATGATGCTCCATTTATTTGTTTGTATTAAAAATAAATTGTAAACGGCGCAGAACCAGAAGAATGAACTGAATAATATGGGAATTTAGCATGGCGGACATCTTCATTTCGTTTGATGTCCGCCCGCCTAAGTAACATTTTTTAGCGCACCAAATCTTTATTTTTTTTTTTTTTTTTTGTGGAAGATAAATAGATACGCAAATGTTCTGCACAATCAAGAGAATATGTAAAAGCTTACTAAGGAAGCTAGATAATCCAACAAAATGCGGAAACACACTCAAAGTTTGCTTAAAAAACTCGGACAATGACCTTATATCAAATTTGGGTAGTGACATAACTCCACGAGACCTAAATCCATTACCGAATTTTGTTTTGAACGTATGTCCCAACGAATTGGGACATAAGTCCGAAGTGGGACATAAGTCCATAAAAACATGTGTACAATTATGTCCCATCTAACATGTTTTGTTTTTAAAGAAATGCTGTAACTATTGCTTAATGTCATTTCCCATTTGGACAGAAAAATCTCTTTTTTCAGATTCAGAATCGGCAATTTTGCGAATATCGATTTCTTACAGACTTACACCTACTGTCAGTTACACCAAAATATTTGACATTTGTCAAACGTTGAAGTGTGTTATTATTTACGTTTTAAGACGACGAGTCTTGAAAAAAGACACATTTTCATTGGCCGCTGCAATCGATATCAACATAAATGAATTAATTTTTATAAACACAGATTACAATTTAAGAACAGCTGACTTTTGAATCGCCCACCAACACAAATGCAAAAACAAAAAGGAGAGTGATCTCATTTCATGTTCCAATGGACACGAAAAATCTGAAATCTGAGAGCAAAATTTCAAAATTCCAATGGAAAACGACATAAGTTGATTGAAATTATTAGCAGAGCTCCCAGAATCTCAACCATCCAGTGTAAAGATGATTAGATTAGATTAGACGGGAGAGCCTTCAAAGGGCTTTGGCACTGCGGCTAGAAGAGTAGCCTATTATGCCTTCCCAGGTAGGTTCCTAGAGCCATCTTTTCACTCCAGAAGCATTCAGGAAGACAAGGATCTTCTCTGGGTGTAGGTCAGCAAGAGTTGCAGGATGTTTTTTCTAAGGCGGCATAGAGCCGGACACGCTGTGAGTATGTGAAGAGAGGATTCATCACTCTCAAGACAGAGCCTGCAGATGGGATCTGGTGAGACGCCAATGCGGTGGAGGTGTTTTTCTACCGTGACCATGGCCACTGATTATTCCTGTAAGGATCCTCAGATTATTTCTGTCCAGATTAATTAGGAAGAGCGATTTTCTGGGGGAGAATTTAGGTAAAAATTTTTGGTGCAGGTCTGCCCATTTGTATTTTTCCAAATTTCGTTTGACTCGATGCGAGATAGATTCTTAATGTAGGTCCTGAAAACGTTTTTGCTGACTCCGCAGAAGGGTTCATGTCCGATAAGTAGATTGGTAGCTCCGATTTTAACCAGTGAGTCAGCTGATTCGTTACCCTCAAATCCTCTGTGGGCTGGGATCCAGTGGAGGATGACAAGGTTTTTCTTAGAAAGTTCGTGGATGGCTATGAATGTTTCTAAGATTAGTTTTGATTTTATGACAGATGATCAAGAGCTTTGAGAGCTGCTTGGCTGTCTGAAAAGAAAAATAGCGTTTTTCCCCGTGTGTTAGAACTTAGAATTATTCTAGCGCAATGGTAAGTTGCAAGGACTTCAGCCTGGATGTGGATGAGTTTTTTCCAAGGCTGACTGACAAGTTCACCTGGGGCGACTCACCGTAGATTCCAGAGCCAGTCCCTGACTCCATCTTAGAACCGTCTGTGTACCAGATGATATCAAGACGAGATGGATTGGGTTTATATTTTTCCCATTCATCCCTGGAGGGATGATTATGGAGAAGTTTTTGTTGAAGCCATATTCCGGTAGCATCAAGAGTCATTCTGAATGGGCTTGAGGCTCCATGGTGCCGAGTAAAGACAGATGACCTCCCTGATAGCAATAGGGGTCAAAGTTATTCGAATGGAACAGACAGTGAATAGTTAGTCTAGCCTCCATTTGAATGTGCGTTTGAAGAGGTGTGAGACCAAGGATGACATTGAGTGCCATTGTCGGAGTGGAGCGAAGACAGCCCGTCATGCAGATTCCAGCTATACGCTGAATACGTTCTAGCTTTTTGACTGTAGTGACTTCGTTAGTCTTCGGCCACCAAACTACAGCAGCATAGATGATCGCAGGTCTTAAGACGAGCGAATAAAGCCTTAGTCTAAAGTCTAAGACCCCAGTTTTTACCGCAGACACGACGACAGATCCATAAAGATTTGGTGGCTCTGTTTACGGTACGTTCAATCTGCTGATTCCATGAAAGATGATACAAACTAGATGGTCAACTGAGTGCAGAAACGGTATATTTGCCTACAAGCAGCCTGCCCTTCATATGATTTCCTATAAGGATTGGTGTTGATGCCTGTACAAATGAAAGGAGCGCCATTGCTGCCGCACGCATACGTAGAAACTCCTATGCAGGGACTTGATGTCAATCGGGAGGCCATTTTTTGGTGGAATTTCAAGACTGTGTTCGGTATTTTTGGTGCCCTTTAGTTACACGGCGTTCGCAGTTTAGTTTTAGAGTTTCTATAGCCTCTGAAATTGTTGGAAAATTTAATTCCTGATATGATTTCGTCACAATAATCCTGTTTTTTGAGCTTCGATCTCAGCAAAGCAAAGTAAAGTGGGATTTTAAACTAAATAAAAGAAGTTGAAAACACCAACCAATCGTAATAGAAATTTCACTTTTGTCCTAGTGGACACATGGGGTTAACTTGTATGTTATTAACCTATTTTTGGAACAAACCCCAAAAGGTAGTTGCATGAACTGTGCTGTCAAAAATATTATTCATATAAAGAAAATTAAAAAAAAAAAACATGAAATGAGAATGGATAAACATTTCTTTGGCGCCGAAGATGGATAGAGAACAAGTAAAGCTATCTAAAAACCTACACTCAACATTTATTATTTTTACATTTATTGATTTTACAAATTGTTTGTTATTGAAAAAGTGCCACCCGGTGGCCATTAATAACAGAGTCAGAGGAAAGAAAAAAAGAGGGCTGTCATCCAAAATTGGAGGGGGAAATCGGGTAGGTGTAGTGTAGGTTCACGGAAGCTGACCGTCTAGTTTGTATGGTCTTTGATCCAGGGTCCATTATAGTTTGGCCGATACTCTTTTGTGAATTTAAAATTCGGGCTTTTTTTCACATTGACCAATCGCACAAATTGTTTAAAATGGAAATAAACTGTCAGAAATTGTTCCCTATGACAACAATTACAAGAAATCAACCACCACTAATTGGATACCATCAGATAAAAAATTCCTGACACTAGGAAATTAATTAAATATTTCAGTGGAATGATTTTTTTTTTTTTTTTGTGGAATTGACAGAAATAGATCGGAAAAAGTTGTCCGTACGGAGAAATGAATAAATTATTTTTCTAGAAAATTTAAAGATTATTTCTTAATTTTTTTTTTGATAAACTAATGTGGTTTTCCATTGGGACAAAAAATCAATCTTTTTTTTGATCTAAATCACTTTTCATGTTCCATTGGGCAAAAAAATCAATCTTTTTTTCGATTCGGAGCACTTTTTGCAGATCTCGATATTTTTTCGGATCTACACATACCAATATGCTTTGCACAGCTGTTTTACGTCATTTTAAGAAGTTTGCTTTCAATCCAAATGCGAAAAGTTTCGTGAAAACCAAAATAACGAAAAACATAAATAGCCATGCATATAATTTTGGAGGAATTATTATCTTCATAGTCTTCCTCGTTATCTGAAGACTACGAATCAACAAAAATACCAAATTTGTATCTGCAACAGGGAAAACATTTTCGAAGTCGATATCCATTTGTGTTTTTTGCAAAAACAAATGCAGATTGAACAGCTGATATTACTGCCACATAACGCACTAATACATTTATAAAAGCAGATCAATTTCGTTGAGCGTTCCATTTGCCACGTAAAATCTGAGATCTGAAAAAGATTTCTGGTGGTCCCAATGGAAAACGACATAACTTTATAATTCATAAGCAACATTTAAAGACCAAGATTGAGTTCAATTACATTTGTACGGTTTCGTTTTACGTATGGCTATAACTGGGGCCTAATTCCGCTCCCTTTTTCCCTTCATTGGAAACGGAATTCGGTATTACTTACTACCCAAAGCTCTTTCACTTTAAAAATGATGCATCGTATTCACACCGTGAAGCGCAAACCCATTCAATTTATTTTGCACTTCAATTTTATTTATTTCTGCAGTTAAACAAGAACGGTCAACAGTGATAGTTTATTTTCAAAACATTCACTTTAGTAACATAATAAGCTTTTTAATTGGCCGCAGTTTTCTTCGTAATATAATCAGCCATAAAATGCATCATATAATCAGTACCTAATATCACTGAGGTTCGTCATTGACTAAAATCTGTAGAGTGTATAACTTGTTAGTGCGGCTGGGAATGGGGACACGAATCGGTACTAGACTTGGCGAACGTTATAAGCAACTCATATAACTTAAATCTCATAAAAGAAGATGTTTAAGTAGCTCTCTAAAGAGACATTATCACCCTAATTGCATACATAATAGAACTAAATTGAAACTAAATATTTTTGTTCCGAAGTATCTCAAGTGGTTTGCTTGATTTGTCACAAAACGTTTGGATAATTCTTCTACTCCTTAAAAGCAATTGATGTTCACCGAAAGCTGTTGTATTTTTAGAATGAACGACAATTCTGCCCTCAACATAATTTTTTTCTAGTGCGATTAATTCATTAAGTCGAATCGGAACAATTTGAAAAGAGGTACTTCCTGCACTTGTTAGACGACTAACCTAATCGAGTAATTTAGAAACAACGATTTGTCAGTTGGATTTAACCGCACTTAAGTTTGCCATGATTGCGTCTGCGTAGGGGATGATCGGGTATTTCTGTGAATGTGTTCAAGATTCCAAACGGCATTTAAACTGAACTGACTCATTCTGAGATTGCCTTCATTCAGTTGTTGGTGTGTATATTTATAATAATATTGCTACGAAACCACGAATATCTGAAATTTGACGCCAAACTCAATTCGATTGAATCTGAGAACACACTAGCAAGCATTATGAATTATAAATCTCGATTGAAATCGAATGTAAGTATTGATATGCATGACGTTTGAACAAGTTCGAATAATTTTCAATTCGAATCTGTAGGCGTGTTTATCTGAGCTTTAGAATCGGAATTTTTGTATAACAAGGGTCATTCCTTAATCACTGAGCGCTATGTATTTTGGAATATAAGTAAAATAGACTAATATGTTATTATAGGTTATAGTCTATAGCGCAACTGAATAGATTTACTTGACCTGGTCATCTGAAAGGTCAAGAAAATGCTGTAAATTTGTTTACTAAATACCCCATAATTGATCATATGGTCGTATAATACCCATTGCTTTAGTTCTATCTCAACTTAAAACTCTTATTGGGTCCGATTCAATAACACAGAGGTAAGGGATAAGGGTGCGTGAACTTGGCACCCTCATGTTAAATTGTTGTTTGTCTTGCGAACGTCTGACAAACATCCGAGAGTATATCTGTCTTTAGAGCTTCTCAATTAGCCGTTTGGACTCGGTTTAAAAATGAAGATCCCTTCCATTCGTCCCCAAAAATTAAAAACTCACACAAAACGAATGGTTGTGAGCAGCTAGGGGTACAGGCCTAGGGTCCCTATGGACGTGTTGTTATTCATTTATGTCCTGGGCTTAAACTATAGAAACACTGATCACTGAAGCAGAAAGAGAAAAAACTGAGCCTATTATTGGGTGTGATGCTTAGCTCATCAGTAAGTTTTAATGATGACGATAAGACCGACATCAAGCAGTCAGATGATTACCCATTGCATTTCAAAACGAAGCGATGTCTTTCCCCGGTGCTCTTATTGTACGAAGAGTTCCCCTACATGAACGTTTGACAATAGGTGACGATGGTTGTCTATCTCCTTAGAGCATTGCAAGCTTTTTTTTCGAGCTTTTCATGTCAGTAGCTACGTGTTTGATATCCATTTTTGCTGATTCTTCCCTTTGTCTATTAGCGCCGTGTCGTCTAGAGGCTCGTTCGTACTTACTTGTAGTTCTTAGATGTGATTGGTAAGACGTTGAAAATTGAAGTCTGGATCAGGATGTTTGTGTATATAGCAAGTTTGTGTGCTGCTTTCGTATATTTCTGTTTGGGGGCTCTTAATGTCTGTGTAAGCCTTTATGGTATTTTGAAGAACAATGGTTTATTTCGCATCGCTTTTTGGATCAACGTTAGCTATCATAAAGGTGAGTGTGGCGATTCAGCTCTAAACATTCTCAACGAACAGAGCCACAACATCACAACCATCCACTCTACCGACAACTCAACCATCCATTTGGTCAACCATCGCTTTCCAGCTGTCACATTGGCCTTTTTCCGGTCTCTTACTTTTTTGACAGCGACGACGAGCAGAGATTTTTCCACACACGTGTTATTCCTAATTTTTATCTGAAATAAAATATAAATCTAGTTTTTAGTAAAACGTGACCCTTATTGTATCGGATTTCCATCATACAGTACAGTGAGGCAGGTATGAGCGGCGGGAATATTTTTCTTCTTTTTAATTCGCCCAATCGATGCCTAAACAGGTACTCAAATCAGTCAATGGATGACAGATTTCCAATTGATGTTGCGTATTGAGCATGATTGTAGGTTGTTGTTCATTCAATCCAGTTCCAATGGACTTCATATAGGTGACTGTATTTATTCTTCACGGAGAGTTCAAATGTTAAAACCAAGTCCGCAGCTGTTCCGGAAGGAAAAACCCGATATAAAAGTGACACAACGAAATCATGAACGAAAAATTTCGTTCTCTTTTTCGTTTTGCGGTACGCAGCTGCTGCGAAATGATGACGCAAAAATGGGTGACTGTAGTAGATTGCTTGGCACAATTCTCTTCTTTCTTTTCGCACAGGTTTATTGTCCGGGACATTAATTGCTTGCGAAAATTTGACATTTGTACCGCAGTGTTGCCAGCTTTTGTAAGATGTTAAGGAGCCAAATTGAAAAATGTTGCTGCAAAATACACAAACTCAAATTTGAAGATCAAAAATGTTCATTTCTGTGTAATTGATAAGACATACTTATTCTGATTAAATTAGTTTCAAGGACGACAATATTAAAAAAAAAAAACAATTTTCCAAGTTAAAAAAAAAAAATTTTCCTGGAAGGGGGCATACCTCATGCCTGTACTGTGTGTTTTCTTTTCATATTCAAGAATTTGGTGAGATGATTTTACTGCTGAGATGATAGAGTCTGTTCAAAAACTGCATGAAAATTCAGTTAGCTCATTTAAAATTAATTGTATAGAACTTCATTTCGCAAGTGAAGCATGCATTTTTTTTATTAATGCCTAAGGAGCCTAAAACTCGCCATACCTTAAAGTAAATAGCTTAAATTAGGATAATTCCCAAATGACGGTTTTAAGGAGCCAGTGAAAAGTTTACTACTTGTGTAGCAACTGATGGAACTCTCCACAAAACATTTTTTCCGCTGCCTTTTCGCAGACGACGATTCGCTGTCAATTTGGATAACACTGGAAAATTTCGTTCCAGCTGCGTCCTACGCTTAATAGAACAGCTTTAAATGCGAACTCAATAATTTATTGTATGATACTTGATTGGTTTGTATCAGCTTTTGCCTAACCACGCTCCTTGCTCTATCATTGAGGAAGACACCTTTACCTTTTTTAGTAATACCACGGAATCGGACGTGCTCACTCTTCAAAATCACTTAAGAAAATCAGCCGCTCAGTGGGTACGGTACTGTTGTATCCAGCGACCGACCGCTGTGTGGCTTGTGGCACTGTCTTGTTGGCATATTTTTCTTACTGACGAAGCCGTTTAACTGAAATGCGCATCATCGCAGAAAATTGAAAATTGGCGTTAACGCTCTAAGTTGCAACCACCGACTTGGAAGTTGTAAATTTTAATTATTCGTAAACGTTATTCCTTCGTGTACTTCACCATGATGAAAATGTTGATTTACTGAATATTTTGAGACTGACAGTTCGGTAATCAGTTTAAGGGTGCGTTCACACTGAAAGTTTGAAGTTGTCAGGTCGCTAATGAAAGACCATTTATATATTGATTCTTATTGACATATTACTGAGGGTTTATATATCATATATCGTATATTCCCGTGAATCGCATATTCCTAAAAATAGCTGGCTACTCAGATTTAATGTTGACAAATTAGTCTCAACAAGGGTTTCATTTAAATTTGGGGTTGGTTAGCATTGTTCAACGTTGAGATTAATGTCCGAATTCCATCGTTCCGAATATTCATTTTGATTTCGTCATCTAAAAATAACTTATGTATATTATCGAGAGGTAGTATTTCATTTTTTTCTAAGCTCACTAACCTTTTTAGACCCAACTTCGCCAACTTCATACTTCCGTTCGACTTCACTTTCCTGCCCGCTTTCACTATTGACTGCAGTGACAGGGGTTTTTTAAATAATAAGTGATTTTTAGTGGCATTTCGGGAACATCCGATATTTATTTTTAATGTCAGAGGTTACATTAGCACATTGGAAATGGAGCCATTGCTGGTTTATTACATGTCATGGTTTGGAGTAAAATTCTTCTTCTGTTTCCAGTTTATGTTATCTTGAAGCATTGCTTACCTGTCAAACTAAAGGCATTGAAGTTGGAGTTTATCACCATTACGAACGTGCAGCACGGAACTCTGTGCTTCTGCTGGTTGTTTGTCTTCTCCCGAAAAGAAGGAATAGGTTCCGAGGCATGACTAATTAAATTATACTTGGCAAAAGAACAAACGATAGTGTCATAAAACGATTTTTTGTTTTTTGAGAAAAGAAAAGTAAGAAACTACAATTTCCGAATTCTTAGTAATTTAAATAACAAATTCAGTCGAAAAAATAATTTAAATTAGGATAAACCATTAATAAAGGATAAAACAATGCTAAATTTGATATGATTCATTTCACTTGCTGTCAAGTGTTCGACATTGCCAGGTCAGGCACAGTTCCATAACACAACACTTCTGTTTTCGCCGACATTGAACTGTAATTCTTACACACATTTTATATTGGATTTGTTTAAAACAACATCTTCTCAACGAAGCGAAGAAAGCTTCAGAAAGATATGTTCGTGACTATCAAAAGTAACTCTTTCTATTTCTACAAATCCGGTGGTTGCGTAAACGTCTTGTTATAACATTAAGTCATTGTCAGTGTAAAATAAGAAGACGGGAAAAACAAGTGACAACTAAGAAACTTGTAGGAAAACAAAACAAATTTTATAAGGCTAGATCATAATTGTGGTAAGTAGTTACTGAAAAGTTTATAACAAAGTGCAACAAACATGATCATAGAATTGTAAAATTGAAAAAATTATGTTTATCAAGCGTATTTGGGAAAAGTTGAGACGTTAAATTAATGCGAATCGTGCGCCTTTTCACAATAGTTGAACAAAACACTATTCTGTTTTGAAGTATGAACCAAAAAGAAAGCCCATCTGTGAAAGGATGGGCTGCGAAAAACACTCTATTGGTATACGAATTACGCTTTAACTCTGAGTGATGGCAATTCGTCTGAGGTTAACAGTCAGTGGGTATCTACTTTTTCCGCAGAAAAATCTCAAATGTAAAGCTTCATTCTATATTCACATCATCACGCACGCGCATTTTTGCACGAGACGGGACAGAGAGATACCAATACTAATTTCAGTATATTTCAATTTGATCCCAATGTTGTCCATACTATATAAAATAACAATTTGTAACATCCCTGAGGAGACTGAAACCTCTGTCGAAACGTGTGTGATTTGTTTTCCAATATTTTATGTATAAGCCCGGTTTCTATAAAGGTAGAAGTTCTACTACTTTGCGAACTCTTGTCATTTTTAAAAGCGAATTTTGTGAAACTAGCAACTTACTTAAATGGCGGGTTACGGAATCGCTCCAGACCTAGCAACCGTATAACAACCAGCTTTTAGTTTAGGTTGGTACCATACTTTAGCAAGCTTCCATACGTCAGGAAAGTCACCGTCAATGTTCGCCCATGATTTCCAAGAATGGTTAATTTGTTTCGCTAGTTTTTTCTTGTATTCCTAGAGTTCATACCCATTTACCCAATGGAGTTCTTCTGAACAGGATTGTTTCTGATTTTGACGATTAAGTGAGTGGCGTACAGAAGATGGCCACAGAATCGGAGAATTCACTGCTCCCAGCCACGCAATTTCAATTTCAATCTATTTTCGCGTCCATCGATAAAAAATCTTAAATATCAACTGAATGCACCCAGTCTCGACTTCTGTCAAACGGCTTGATTTTAATCATTTGTTAATTAACTGCCGGACAGGAGCGAGACTGAGGTAGGAAACAATCTTTTGTTTTTATAATTTATTATGACTTTATTATCATTTCCAGATTATAAAATCTTCAAACTAAGATTAAAATTAACGATTTAATCCCCAAGATTTTGTCCGGTCCCATTCAGGGAATTTACAAAGACAGACACGTTGCCGCGGCTTTGACAAACTTCTTTCCCATAACCTTATCACAAATCCTATATAGCAATAGGTTTGTTTGACGTGGGCCCTAGTGCGCACTAATGCGCATTGGTTTAACCCTAATGTGTTCGATATAGCACTGAACTCGGCCTGGTACTGAAAACCTGTGTTTGACATGACTTATAGGGCGCCCTAGTTGTGCCCTGAACTGACCCTAGTTTATTTGTCGGGGCAAGAATGCAGTGCTGAGTTGCGCTGTCATTTCGCTTGCTGTCATTCACTTGGTTATAGTGATAAAGGTAAATACAAATAAATTTGGTATTCAAAAGAATTGAGTTCACTAATTTTTAACACCAAAAGATAAATATTTTTCAATTTGAAAAACTGGCAGACTTCTGGGCAACATATTTTGCTTTCGATATAGTAGTCGAGTTTTCAGGGTTCTGCAGGGTTTTTAACAGGTGTGGAAATAAGCTGACACTTCTCAGTAGGCACTAGGACTAAGCAGGTCAAACAAACCTAATGATTTTTGAATACCCAAACTGCTCAGCCTATAGAAGAGCGGATAAGAGTGGTTAAGAAAGGCCCTCTCGTCGAGGTAGCTATACACGATCTCGAAGAAAGTTCCCATCAAATCCAACCTCTCCGGCGGGTATTCGGACACATAAAACATCGTTATGGTCCCTCCGTTTATTTATTTGGGGAACATATTCGGACTTATGGATTTTAAAGCCCGAACTGTATTGCCCCAATACAAGCTTACAGATTCTCTGAAATTCTCTGCAATCATGTTTACACGTGAATTCACGAAGACGTTTCTCTTTTCAGTGAGAGTGGTTTGTAATTCGATATGATAAAAGTTAAATTTAATAGAAGGGACAATACATGCTACTTAATATGACTATTTCAGATAAGATAAAGAGAAAGCGTCATTAACATTTTAGAACTATTTTGATACCATTCAAAAAAATTAAATCGCAAATACAACAAACCACGATTGGGGTAGAGTAATTAGACCTGTTGCGCCAATTATAATATATTTTTGCTATACAGACAACAATAATTCTCCTAACCTTTAAATGTATTTTTGTGGTCCAATTAGGGATAGCCCCATTTTATGAATTCGTTGATCTGAAAAAGAAACTCTATAAAATAAAATGGACAAAGTAAAACTTCAAGTCAAAAAATCTATTCTCGTTTATTTGTATCTCCATTTTCGTGGCATACACTAACCAAATCTATACGCACATTTTACATTTTAAATCAACCACTTACCGTTTATTTCAATTCTTTCCCGAAGCTGTGTAGCTCGCCTTTCTTTTTCTAAATTGTGTTCGATGTGGTAATAAATACTGGCGCCAAACATTAAATACGAGATGTAGAATATTAGTAGTAGGATCCATCTTCTTGGGGACATCATTTTTCTGTTCGAGATAATAAAATTAAAATGCTGTTAAATGCTTTTTAAATTATATTGATTTATAAAAACAAATGCAGATGCGAGTTGGGGAAAAAAATACCCATTAGACATAGAATTTTCAGGATTAGCAAGACTATTTCATGTATGTTCAAAAAGAAGGTACATCTACAATTTTTTTATGGTAAACTTGATTATATGTTCGTAGCTCTGAATAGTACTTTAAAGCTTGAATATTCGGAACCACACTTTTGAAAGCAAAAGGCTTTATATAAAGGGTCCGCCATCTAACTTTTTTTTCTTCAACAAGTGCTTATTTCGCGAATGGTAACACTTAGCTCATGTCTGATTTGACAGATAATTAGTTTTATCCTTCCGCTGAACGAATATGGTTGTGTATACGCTTGAACAACGCTGGGAAATATTGCGACATTACTTTGAAAAGCGACTTAGAGAAGATGCCGATTTTGCCAAAAAAATCATCTTTTCAGATGAAGCTCATTTTCATCTTGGCGGGTATGTAAACAAGCAAAATTGTCGCATTTGGGGCACAGAAAACCCGCACGCATGCATTGAATAGCCGATATACCCAAAACGAGTCACTGTTTGGTGCGGAATTTGGCACAATTGGGCCATTTTTCTTCGAAAATGAGCAAGGAGTGGCCGTTACAGTCAATGGCGATCGTTACCGGGCCATGTTGAACGAATTTTTGTTCACATAAATTGAAGAGGAGGATATTAGCAGCATTTGTTTTCAACAGGACGGCGCAACGTGCCACACAGCCGAAGCTACACTCTATGTTTTGCGCCCTGTTTTTGAAGATCGAATTATCAGCCGCAGAGCTGATGTCGTTTGGCCACCTCGGAGCTGTGATTTTACACCGTTGGACTATTATTTGTGGGGTGCCGTAAAAGATAAGTGTCAAGCCAGAGACGATTGACGCTTTAAAGGACAACATTCGTGAAGCCATTGGTGAAATACAGCTGCACACATTCAAAAATTATTAACCGAAAGGATTGTACTTTCGAATAAAAAAAGAAATTTGAGAAAATATTCAGTAGTTTTTTTTATAGCATTTTCAAAAAAAAAAAAGTTATTTGGCGGACCCTGTAGTTCAAGCTGCGGCTTCTATAGCAACGCTATGAGCTGTGAATAAAGGTATCGTACATTACTCCATATGAGTGCTTAAGAGAACTACGTGATATTTGGATTACTATTGTTGAGGATTTGGGTTATCTGCCAGCTTTAGTAAAAATATAATGTATTGAAACAATTTACAATTAGACAATTTTTTAAGAACTTCTCACAACCATTCATTTTTGTGTGAGTTCATTTTTGGAACGAATGGAAGCGATCTACAATTTTTTGCCGATGTTATGTATTAATCATGAAGTTATAATGTGCTAATTATAGCAACCTCAAAAACCTCATGCTTAATGTTTGGCATCACCCTCTACTCATTACCAACCTAGGCATAAGTAAATGTTCATTATACCAATCACGAATTGGTACTCCATTTAGTCTATAAGCTATAAATTAACTCTCTCTTATCTTGACCACCAAGCTGTAAGCATATGTTAAAATAAAGTGCGGTGTCTTTATTAAGACACTAAAAACATAATATTGGCGACGAGGATTAGCGAAACACGTGTAGCAAAAATAAATTTGGTCTTATTAAAATAATAAATAAAAGTATAATATTATTCGATCGAAAAATATTTATTCGATTATAAAAAATGTCGCGGCTGGTGGGAAATATAGAACCTTTTGTTCCGGGCAGTAATTTCAAGGCATATGAAGATCGCATTAAACAATTTTTCATAGTAAATGACATCCAAGGAGAGGCAAAAACGCCGCTATTTATAACCATAGTTGGAGCGGAAATTTACGAAATCCTCATGTCATTAACTATACCTAAAATGCCTAGTGAAAAATCCTTTGAAGAACTGCTAACATTGCTGAGAGATCATTTTGCTCCAAAGGAGAACAAAAGGGCAGAGCGGTATAAATTTAATAAAATTTATCAAGAAGACGGCGAATCGTTGAACGAGTTTATCGTGCGCATCAAATCCGCTGCCCAAACGTGTCGATTTGGGGATTTTTTGGATGATATCAAAGATGACAGGTTAGCAAAGTATAAATCCCTCATCCTGGACGAAGCTCTGGCGGACAGATTTATTGTCGGAGTTAAAAGCGACAAAATTCAGGAAATGCTTCTTCGTGATGACTCATTGACCTTCGAAAAAGTGTGTCAACAAGCATTGAATGTGGAGGCTTCTCACAATGCATCACGAGCCATTCAACCAATGTCACAAAATGCGATATACAATCAACACAAAAAAGCTGTTCTACGGCAAAAAAATGCAGGTATACGTCACGAGAAAACAGCACGAGCAGCGGCGACGAGTTCAAGCTCCGCACAAAAATCGACTCCCAGTAGTTTTTGTGCAAATGGGAACAGCAAGCAGAATTGTTTTCGTTGTGGGAGTTACGGACATAAGGAGTTCCAGTGCCCGGCAAAAGAATGGCAGTGTTTTGCATGTAACAAAAAAGGGCACATAGCTAGCAAATGTCGGCTTCGAGTTAATGCAAAAAGCGTGAATAGCATAAGTATTTGCAATAAATCAGAAGAGGTCACAGTTAAGGCGAGTGGACAGCTGCTTTCCATGGAGATTGACACTGGAGCAACAACATCGATAATATGTGAAAAAGAATATTTAGATAAGTTTAAACATTGTAAATTAAAAAAAAGTTGTTTTAATCTTTGTTCAGTCACAGGTTCTAGGTTACATGAACTTGGTAGCTTGGAAGTCGAAGTGAGCTTTGGAGGTCGGGAGTTGAAGTTGCCGATTGTTGTTGTTGTTGGTGAGGTGCCGCGGAAAAGTCTGATGGGACGTACGTGGATTGACAAATTGTATCCGAGTTGGAGACAACAGTTTCGCGAATCAAACATTTGTACTGTAAGTAACCAAGCACAATTTTTAAGTAGAATTAAGTCAAGTTTTCCGAAAATCACTGAACCAGAATTAGTCCATCCGATTGTGGGGTATGAGGCAGAAATAGTTTTAAAAAGTGAACAAACACCGATTTTTCATGCAGCTTATCAGGTACCATACAAGTTGCGCGAAAAAGTAGAAGTTGAGTTGGCTAGGCTGGTCAACGAAAAAATATTAGTTCCTGTTGAGTTTAGCCAGTGGGCCAGTCCCATTGTAATAGTGCCAAAAAAAGATGGTAATATAAGAATCTGTGTTGACTGTAAAGTGACTCTTAATAAGTGTATAGAAACGCAATATTATCCACTACCTCGTATTGAGGATATTTTTGCGGGGTTGTCAGGCTGTTCACACTTTTCAATAATTGATTTGAAGGGTGCTTATCAGCAACTTTCAGTGACAGAAAAATCGCAGAAGCTTTTAGTAATTAATACATTTAAAGGCCTATTTGCCTTTAAACGTCTCGTTTTCGGAATAAGCAGTGCACCTGCAATATTTCAATCTGTCATGGATCGAATCCTTCAAGGATTGAAAAACGTTGCTTGTTATTTAGACGACATTTTAGTTGGAGGTGCTACTGCAGCTGAGTGCGAAAGCAATCTTTTCGAAGTTTTAGGACGTCTAGAAAAGCATAACGTACATATAAATGTCGATAAGTGTAAATTCGTGTGTGATACCGTAGACTATCTAGGTCATACACTTTGTGCTAAGGGAATTAGCCCAAACCAAAAGAAGGTGGAAGCAATTGTTCAAGCCCCGCCACCGAAAAACCTCCAACAATTGCAATCCTTTTTAGGCCTTCTAAATTATTACAATAAATTTCTTCCAAACCTGGCATCACAAATTCAATCCTTATACAATTTATTGAGAAAAGATACTCAATTTTTATGGACAGAAGACTGTCAGAAGGCTTTTGAAAATAGTAAAATCCTCCTCTTGAATAATAAAATTTTGGAATTATATGATCCAAATAAAGAAATTTTTTTATTCACTGATGCTAGCCCTTATGGCGTCGGAGCAATTCTATGCCATCTGGTGGACGGCAAAGAAAGGCCAGTCAGCTTTGCGTCATGTACTCTGTCAACAGCAGAAAGAAACTATTCGCAGTTGCACCGCGAGGCTCTAGCCATCATCTTCGCAATAAATAAGTATCACAATTATTTGTATGGTCACGAATTCACTATTTGCACTGATAACCAGGCACTCAAGGAGATTTTTCACCCAAGTAAGGGGAATTCGGCAGTCGCTGTTGTAAGGCTACACAGATGGGCTATTTTATTGTCCCAGTATAATTATAAAATTTCTTTTCGAAAGGGCTCAAAAATGGGCCATGTAGATTGCCTTTCACGGTTGCCATTGGGGGTTGACTCAAATGTGGAAGAAACACCAATAAATTATTTTCACGTAGATGAAAATTTAGTAAATACGGATATGATTCGTGACAGTACTCAACAAGATGAAGTACTAAAGACTGTTTTTAAATATTTACAAGTTGGATGGCCGAATAATATATCAAATGATATAAAACAGTATTTTAAAAACAAAACAAGTTTATGTATTGAAAATGGGTGTGTGTTATATGGGCACAGAGTTGTTGTTCCAACTGCGCTACAAAATAGGGTCCTCGAATTGCTTCATAAAAATCATGCAGGTGTAGTGAGGATGAAGATGTTAGCACGGTCTTTTGTGTGGTGGCCAGCCATT
The DNA here is from genome assembly GCA_963082955.1 of Cheilosia grossa. NCBI lineage: Eukaryota > Metazoa > Arthropoda > Insecta > Diptera > Syrphidae > Cheilosia > Cheilosia grossa. The sequence continues at coordinate 27,121,634 of OY720145.1, read as the reverse complement.
GATAAGTCAATAAGCTCATTCGCAAAAAACTGTGAGGTTTGTGAAAAAACACAAAATGTTCCGCGCGAAAAAGTTGAAACGAAATGGGCACCATCGCAGTTTCCTTTTGATCGCATCCACCTAGATTTTTTCTTCTTTGGGGGGAAAACATTTTTAATCATTATGGATGCTTACTCAAGATATTGCGACGTGAGGTTGATGAACACCACAATTGTTCAGTCATTAATAAATGAGTTATCCAAATTGTTTTTAGTTTTCGGATATCCGGGTTGCATTGTGACGGATAATGGCCCACCTTTTAATTCAAGTGTGCTTTATACGTTCTGTAAATGTAAAGGAATTAATCTGGTGAAATCCCCTCCATATCACCCACAATCGAATGGATTAGCGGAAAGGGGAGTACAGACAGTGAAGTCAGTTTTAAAAAAGTTATGCTTGGAACAAAATAATACAATGTCGTTAGTAGATAAAGTGAATGAATTCCTTTTTAATTACCGCAACACGCCATCAACAGTAACCTCCAAATCTCCTTCTGAAATGTTGTTTAACTTTAAACCAAGAATTATGTTAAGCTCTCTGAAGCAAAAGAGCAATAGAAATATCCAAAATGATTCTGTTGGTAATAATGTAAATGTAAGAGCAGGCCTTAAAGAAAGCGAAAAATGTAATAGTAATAAATTAAAACAGCAATTTAAAGTGGGGGAAGAAGTCCTGTACAGAAACCACTATATGAATATGATTAAATGGATTCCTGCTAAAGTTTCTAAAATTGTAAGTCAATTAACGTATTTTATAAGAGTCAATGAAGTAGAACGTTTTGTACACCGGAATCAAATTCGCAAAAGGAATTTAAATGATAAAATTTTTATATCCGATATAGATCCTACAAAAATTAAATTTAATAATAAGCGAACCTTTAGAGAAAAAAGAAAATTCTTAACAAATATTAAAGTAAGAAGGTCTAGTAGACTAAAAAATAAGGAACTGGCTAAATCTTTGAATTTGGAAAAAAACCCAATTATATTGGAATAGCAAACCTTATACTTGTCAATTATTATCTAAAATCCTTAATGAATTCCTTAACCTACCTTTGTATTTAACATATAATCTTTGAATAAATTGTAGTAGTTATATCATAACTTATTTAGTAGCGGAAGATGTTATGTATTAATCATGAAGTTATAATGTGCTAATTATAGCAACCTCAAAAACCTCATGCTTAATGTTTGGCATCACCCTCTACTCATTACCAACCTAGGCATAAGTAAATGTTCATTATACCAATCACGAATTGGTACTCCATTTAGTCTATAAGCTATAAATTAACTCTCTCTTATCTTGACCACCAAGCTGTAAGCATATGTTAAAATAAAGTGCGGTGTCTTTATTAAGACACTAAAAACATAATAGCCGAGTCCATTCAAACGGCTAATTGAGAAGCTCTTTAAGGGCAGTTATACTCTCGGATGTTTTTCAGACTCTCAGCGAACAGGGTCCTTTTTCAAAGAACGGATATTTTAATCTCTTTGTGGCGATCTCAAGAGATACTTGGAAACATTCCAAGCTCACATAAAGTTTTATTTTTAGCAAGTATTTATTCCTTTAAAGTATTGCAAAGAAAAATCAATAAACAAGCAAACAATGGCAATCAAATAGTATAAAAAGAGCATTAATCATTTCATTTAATCAAAAATACGTTGAAAGAAGTACAGGTATTCCGCTACTGCGAATGTTGGGTAGAGACCGGCCCAACTCCACACAGGGAGGTGGTGTCGCTATCTTAGTACGTAAAGGCTTGCGCCATAAGGTTATATATAGCGGGGAAGTGCGCCGGTTCCAGGTGCTGGAAGCATGCATCGTATGCATTCCCCTCAATACCCAGAGGCGGGTGTATGTGGTGTCGCTTTACGCACCGGAATCTCCTCGACGCATTGAATTTTTAAATGAGATCGAGACGCTTTTTCGTTGCTTGGAGCTTCAATCGGAAGATAATTATTACTTTTTGGGCGGAGACCTCAATGCTAAACATGCGGCATGGGGAAATGATATCCCGAACCCTAGAGGCAACCAGTTTCACGACTGGTGGCGTCATAATATGATTGAGTACAAACTCGAATTGTACGCGACGGATATCCCGTCTTTCCCTAGAGACGGTTCTTTCTTAGACTTGGCGCTAGTTGACGAACGACTAGAACTAACAAACATTGATCTAAGCACGCGGAACTGTTTACGAATGGTTGAGTACGATAGTGATCACTACGGACTTGCCGCCGTAATACGGATTCCGAACGAGCAGACGCAGCTGGAGCAGTACGACCAAGTGCGTTCTTTCGATTACCGAAAAGCGCAGTGGTCGCGCTTCTCCAGAGTGTTAAAACGTGTCATACGCTCATGCGAGATCGACCCACCGACAAACAGGAACCTAACAAACGATGAGATCGACAATCATTTACGGCAAATGAATGTCGTCATCAAACAGACAATGGAGCGGACTATCCCTCGGGTAGGACGGTCCACAGACGAAGAACAAACTGAAAAGTATCGAAACGCAACAATCGATGCTCTGTACAGACATAAAAGTAGACTGCTCTCGAGGCTTAAACGGCTACACAGACAGTTCACTGACAGGAACGATCCCGAGTTAAGAACACTGAATTCGATGATCAAAAACTTGAAACAGTTGATCTCAGAAAATTACAGAAAATCTGTAAGTTTGTATTGGGGCAGTAAAATTCGGGCTATAAAAGCCAGTAGTCCGAAAATGTTCCCGCAAATAAATAAACTGTTCAGGCGGAAGGATCATAACGACATTTCATGTGTTCGAATACCTCGGACGAACGAGAACAGACAGACACTACTGACTGCTGGCATAAGTCCGGAAAGTGCTGACTCGAACGACGGTTTTTTCGTGGTCGAAGACCCGCAGGAGGGGGTGAATTTGATGGGAGCTTTCTTTGAGACTGTGTATACGGTGAACAACCCTGTTCGCCGTAACCGCGACCTCGAAGAGAGGGCCTTTCTTAACCACTTTTATCTGCGGACCGAAATTCAAGATTGGCGATCCGAGAACAACGGTTTCACCGGGTTCAATGACGACAACCGTGCCAATGGCACAATCGCCGATGCAAATGCTCATCTGTTCGTGAGTAGAGATGAACTTCGGTGCATCTTTGAATCACTTAAAAACAAAAAGTCGGCGGGAGTGGACGGTGTCCCAAACGTCGTATTAAGACACTAGGCGCGAGATAGAGGCGATAGATATTTTCACCACGCTATTTAACAATGCGCTGAATAATGCATATTATCCGGAGCAGTGGAAAATAGCTGTGGTACACCCTATCCCGAAAAAGGATAAAGATAGGACGAACCCTTTTAATCTCCGGTCAATTAGTTTACTTCCGAATGTAATCAAGGTATTCGAGAAAGTCGTCAATAGATCTCTTTTGAAATGGGTTGAGGAAAATAAGATTATTCCGGACAACCAGTTTGGCTTCAGAGCGGTGCATGACACTATTCATGCCGCGTCGAAACTAGTTTCCGACATTCAGTGGAATAAGAGTAAGAAGCAATGCACAGGTGCCTGTCTGGTCGACTTTGAGAAGGCCTTCGATACCGTATGGTTGGAGGGGCTCTTCTATAAGCTGACCAGATTGGGCATCCAAAAACCTTTGCTGTATATGATTTACGACATGCTTATGGGAAAGAAGTTCGTTGTCAAAGCTGGCAACGTGACTTCGAGCAGGGTTTTCGAAATTAAAAACGGCTTACAACAGGGAGCAGTGAATTCTCCGGTCCTGTTTAATATTTACACAAGTGATCTGGTGGGTTCCCTCAGACATGCTATAGCGTACGCGGACGATTTAGTGGCGTACAGGTCAGGACCAAAAATCGAGGTCATTAACATCTGCAACATTCTGCAACGTGACTTCGAGCAAATTAAGAGGTATTGCGATGATTGGAAGTTGAAAATCCATTTCCAAAAATCGGAAACAATACTGTTCTGGGGATACCAGAAAAAACTGGAGAAAATTAACAATTATTGGACAGCAGGGGCGACCACTGGCGGTGAAAAACGTGGTGAGGTATCTTGGCATCTGGCTCGACCAGTATCTGTATTTTGACAAACATATAGATGCTTGTCTTTCTGGGGCTAAAAGGGCCTACGCTCTGACAAGGAGACTGTTTCGCAGCAGTCAACTTGATTCCAGGGTGACGGTCATTTGCTCCGTGACCCTTATAAGGCCTATCATCGCTTATGGCTGTCCCGTGTGGTTCAATATAGCGCCGTTCTATATGGAAAAGATTCGGGTGTTTGAGAGGCAATGTCTCAGGGCCTGTCTAGGGTTGTTTAGAACTCCTGAATCGCAGTACATAAAATACTATCCCAACAGGACCCTATACAATGGGGCTCGACTGAATAGGATTGACAATTTCCTTATTAAGGTGATTCGGAGGCACGTCGCAAGGGCGATGGCCAGCGATAATAACCTGATCTCAGGGGCTTACTACCCCAATTTAATGTATCACGAGAGTACGCTTCGGTCCGGCTTTATCCCGCCTGAGGCATTTCTTCATGTAGATATGAAAGGGTTAGTCCAGACAAAAGATGGTGTGCCGGTATTGTACCACAGCCACCGCAGCGCGAGGGATAAGCGGCTAATCCACGACGGGTACGCCGCCAATGCTCAGGAGCTCCTCCGTTTTAGCACCGCAATTGCGGAACGGGACAAAACAGATATCCTAAAGCAGTTCACCGAATTTTGGTGGCTTAAGGAAGAGGTGAGGGTGGATACGCTCTCCCGGGCCGGTGCGCTACTTATGTAGCATCCTTCTTAGTTCTAAGCTAGATACTAAGTTTGTAGGTTTAGGCTTAGAGTAGGGGGTCTTTGGGAGGTGCCGGGCTAGCCAACATGAATAGGGCTGCCGAGGCTCGAACGACGCTTATAGCCTCGCTCGAGTCTCGGTGGCACTGATGAACCCCTGTGGGCGGCTATCAGGCGCTGATTATAGGTAATTTAGGTTAAGTAGCTCAGGTAGTTTTAAGTAGTTTTGAATAAAATAACAAAAATAAAGAATTCAAGTTTTTCAAACTTTCTTGAAAAATAAAAAAACAAGCAAAATTAAATATATTTAAGGCCGAAAGGCAATAGTTTTAAGAATATAGTTAAGTTTAGAGAGCTCGGTTGGAGCCAGTAAGCTAGATTAAGATAAATGTTAGCTTTAAATAAGTTTTAATCGTTTTTGTCTAGCATATAAGTTTAATGAATGATAGTAATAAAAATGAATTTAAAATGAAAAAATGTTGGGTAGTTTCAACTTTCAACCATAGACAAAACATGAGCCACTTCCGCAGTCGGCAAAGTTGCTGGCAGCGTTCATATAATTTTAAAAGTAAAATTTGAAATTATTCGTTACATGTGGATGGTAGTTTTTTTTTTTTAGCAATAAGTGTACTTTTCCTTAAAATATTTATGAAAAATAAACAATGTAGATTGGTTGAGGGAAAATAAAAACATTTTGAGCAATTTTTCTTAAGTTATATAATAAAAATGTATCTACTCATGAAATCGAATTTAATGATATTCAAAAGCGGCAAATACAAAGCCATGTTTGTCCTAATATGTTTCTAGTGTATAAAGCATCTGATTTGGATAGTTTTGTTAACCGAACAAAATTATATTATTGGCATTTTAAAAATATATAAACCAATAGCGTTCCGTAATGATAAATGTTGTATTCCCGAACTCTATCACATTCCCCCACGGTTGGCAGCATTTATTTTGTATGTTTTTGCTTGTCACACGGATTCTAATGTGATATTCGATTGGGCTTCTTCAGATTTGCTCTCGGATTTCAGATTTCCTGTGCCTAATCGAACATTCATGCTCTATTTTGTGTTGATATTCGTGCGACTTGAATATGTGTGGTCTTCGACACTTTTCTGTGCGCTTTCCATTCACTGGTTAAATTTTTTATTAAAACAATCAAAATTTCCGTCCTGATTTATTTCTAAATATTTGTACATAAATAATTTACAAAAATAGATTCACCCGATGCAATGCCTTTCTTTGCTGGAGAAAAAATTCACGAAAGTATTGTATTGGCTAATCTGAAGCAAATCTGAGAAAATATCTAGATTTGCAAAAGTGGTCACAAATCTGGAAAAGATTGTTTTTTTTTGTACCAAACGAACATAAAAATTGCTCTTAGAGGAAAAAAGTGCTCTGAGAGCGCCCAATCGAATACTATAACACAACACCGATAGGCAAATAAAATGGCGAATTTAAAAATGAGGGGGCCAGCGGCAAGAGGATTGTGAGTAGGGGTCTCAGTATCGTTTGTCTCTGATGTAGACTGCCAGAATAAAGCCGATTTTTCGTAAGGCCAAAACAGTTATAAATTGATTGAAAGTTCTTAAGTGGTATTCGATTGGGCTTCTTCAGATTTCAGATTTCTTGTGTCTAATCCAACATAAAAACGTCACTCGCTCTTTTTTATGTTCATATTCGTGCGATTGGCACTTTTCTTATCTATTTCCATCAATTTCATTTTATATTAAAACATTCGAAATCTGCGCCCAGATCGATTTCTAAACATTTATACGTAAATAATAAACAGATATAGATCCACCCGATGTAATGCGTTTCCTTGCAGTTGTAAAAAAATCACAAAAACGTAAGCAAATTCCACCAGTTGTCAAACTCAAACGTACTTGCGTTGGTAAATCTGAGAAAAAAATCCATATTCGCAATGGCAATCTGGAAAAGATTGGAAAAATAAATTAATAAAATCTTTTTCTTTTCTATTGGGACTGGAAGAGCGACATTTTGGAACATTCGGATGACAATGACAACGACCCACAAATGACGCTGTTTTATTTTCGATAGTGTTATCCATGTCAACGGATAACACATTTTCCCTGATGTTGTTCGTGCTCTACCGAGTGTAGAGTTAAATAACATAAACGTCGCGAACATCTGAAATAAAAAAAATAAGGAATGTCTATTTTCCTTAAAAGTGATAAGAGTTTTTTTTTTTTTTTTAAGTTGATGAAAAGACGGTAAAAATTCGACTTGAAATTCGTTCGTCTTTTCCGGGATTTGCTTAAGTGTGAAAGTTCGGTCTATGGTCGATTCGGAGGGCCAACTGTGGCCGATTAGTGTGTTGCAGAACGGCTTGAATTGTCCACACAGGTAGAATCTCATATACAAAATTTAGCAGGGAGCCGGCTTCCTTGATGTTAATAGCTGAGCCAACTATGCGTCGTCAAAATTTCCCACAATCTGGGATCACTGCTTCACACACGCCAACGACGATGCTGTGTTGAAATCTTCAGACACTTTTTTTGTTATTGAAATCAAAACTACTGTATAATATGGAATATCCTGCTGGCGCCGTACGAATTGTAAGGAAATAAAGCCTATACGAACTAAACGAAAACATGCAATAACAGTAATGTGTAGAGTAAATCGTAGAACTCATACTTTTCAGCTGTTAAAAAATCTTGAAATTTTCCCCACACGGCATCTTCTTAAATTCAGCTTTATGACAGCTAGAATTGAAGAGTCAACAGCCGACATTTTCTAGCCCTGCCAACCAGAGACAATACTGAGACCCCCAACTCGCAATCCTCTTGCCGCTGGCCCCCTCAGTTTTTTTTTGAATTCGCCATTTTGTTTTCCTATCGGTGTTATGTCAATTTAGAATCCGTGTGAGCTTCAACAAAAAAAGCAAAACAAAAAAAATGAGGTGAATTTCTTTTGACAGAAGTCGAGTGACAACTGTCAAAATATGGAAAACAAATTGTATTTTTCCTCCAACAAATTGAAATAATGTAAGTTTTCACGTATTTTAAGTGTTTAAATTAATAATTAAATACATTTATCTTACAGCTAAGGAAGAAGCCGACGTTGAGGTGTTCGCTAACCTTACCAAATATAATGGATCGCACTGGAGACAACGATGAATATCAATCGGAATCGATATAAGTAAGCCATACTATTCAATGAATTTGTCTCACTATATATATTTAATTATTAGATATTTCTTCATGGTTTGTTAAATCACAAGCTCCCACTCAAGATCATGCTAGAGAAGCCCTTGATTTGTCCACGATGCAGGAGAACACACGTCATCAAGAGTGTATGGCCAAAGCCAAGGAATACGAAACACATATTGAACAGGTGAAAGTTGAACACGAGCGTTTCGATCACGAAGAGCGTAGGAAGACCCTTATTGTAAGTTGGATTTGAATTAATATGAACCTGACGACGAATTGCTAATCATTTGTATCCACTTCTAGGAAGAGACCAAGCAACAATAGTATCGTGCCCAATATCAAGACCAATTGGCAAGGCGTCGCTATGAGGATCAATTGTCGCAGCAGCAACGTATCCAGGAGGACAATTTCAAAAAGTAAGTATATTGTAAAAGTTGTGTGAATTGATTCTGTAAACGGTAACACTTACTAGGCAAGAGGAAAGTGTCGCACTCCAAGAGGCAATGCGCCGGCAAACCATCAAACACGAGATCGAAATGAAGGAGGAAAACAGTCTTAAACTATTCGAGTACGAAATGAGAACTAAAGCCCAGGTCGACAGGGAGAATCGTGACATCAACATAGAACAGATTCGTCTAAAGGCACTGCTGCTGGTCTGCCAAGGGAGCAACTGGGCGTCACAACTATTTACAAAGTCTTCGACTAGGCCAACACCAGTAATCGTAGTTTATTGTTGTTCCGAAACATTTTATTATATGTATTGAATATAAAATAATTTACATGTAAAACTATCAGTACGTGTTATTTATATGAACGATGAAACGAATCTGCACTCTGTTCTGGTGGAGCCTTGTGTGCACTCCAGCCATGGAAACTTTTTGTTGGACGCTTCGACTCCTTTTTCTTCAGAGTGAGGAAAAGTTTGCGCGCACTTTCTGGTTATTTGATAGATGTTGTGTTGAATACCTGGAATAAATGTTAATAAATGCATATTTGTGTAAACTGAAAGAGTTTCTGTCGTCGGCTGTGTGACTTACTTGTGCGGTTTTCTAGGCCAATTTAATTTCGACTTCACTGCATATGGAGCCGAGCCAGAAGAATACTTGTTCTCCGCTGTCCAGTATCATGATGTCGTCGTCTGTTAAATCGTCTTGGCAGAAGTCGGAGCAATTTTAGACGACGGTGAAGTAGCCCTTTTCTTTGGAGCATAGGAAAAGTCGGGTGAAACTCATGATTCAAGTTGGGCAAGTTGTGCAGGCAATCGGTACCTGACAGCGAATTTCGCGAAAAAAAAAAGTTGGGATAAGTTAGACTAGTTGTCAGTGTCAGTGTCAGATTTCAACCGTGGTGAGCTGTGACAGTGTTCAGAAGTACAGCTTTTTTAAGAGAAGTTCAAATCAAATTTGGTGAATAAGTATATTATCTCAGTACATTTTCATATTAGTTTTTTCATAACATTTAGTATTTCTATTCAACCAAAGTACTCATTCACCATTTTTGTTCCATTATAATACCAAAATAAATAAAAAATATAAATGTAGGCTTTGAAACACGAGACACGTAAACATAAAACAAATGCACATACGTATACTATATTTTAAATTATATTTAGACTAACAGAGGAACTCTTAATTTATACTTAATAACAGCGACGATATTAATCTTGGTATTTATAAATTATAACTAAACTCCAGAAGAATACTAAGCGACGTATGTGATAAGTATATTCTACTCGATTTATGTTAAATGCCTTACGAATTTTCGCTAAAAATGTTTTAATTTGTTTATTATTCTACAGAAATTGCTCATCTTTCTTTTATTATAAATATACAATTATTTTGTGAAATTAATCACTGTCCACACAAAATTTAGTTGTAACATTTATTTTCAAATTTAACGGATAAAATTCTATGAACGCTGATAGCAACTTTGCCCACAGCGGAAGTGGCTCTGAAGCAACTTTGCCCACAGCGGAAGTTGTTTATTTTAGGTGCGAGTGTGTTTGTGAGCCGGAATTTTTGAAGTTTCGTGACATTTGCCAATACGATTTTCTATGTAACAATACTAACGCACCTAAAGTTTACAACCCCATGGTAATATAGCTTGTAGGCAAGTAACGGAAAATCGGCCGGAGTTGGGGGTCTCAGTATTGTCTCTGCTGCCAACAGTTTATAAAACGCACTTTTTCACGGTTTTACCAAATCACTGCACCTCGTCAGTTTAATATGTTACCTGATGACCTTAGATGTGGCATGTGTGAGATCGAAAACTGTGTTCTTGTTTGGTGTTAAAAAATGGCTACTTTCTTTTAATCGTTCTGTTCATACCTGTTGTCTTATTTAGTATTTTGTTTGGATTTTTTTCTTGTTCTTTTTATAATTTCCCATAAATTGTCTACTTCTTACATATTTGACAATCGCAACATGCCAACTGATTGCAGGTACTCCACTATTTCATACAAAAAGCTTCATTATTAATTTAAAATCTGAACCTTAAAATTTGTACATTTATTTGGTCTGCTTTGATATGCAATAAAATATTATTATTATTATAATGAACATTTGCTTATGGGGCAGATCACACCGCACATGGAAACGCAAATCGAAACATAAAAATATGTTTCGTTTCCGATAGCTTGAATATTATGAAAATTAAACACTTTTCCAACAACTAGCCGACTATAATTTTGCGCCAATATTGTTTGTTAGTAATAGTAACAGATTTAAATTTTCGAAGTTCCTAACAGAGTTCCGTACAAGTTCGAAACCCAGAATACGAATTATAAAAGATCTTTTATGGTCGAGACCTTTTATGATTCATAACAGAATAAAATCTTTGACAGAATAGGCAAAAAAAAAACATCCAGAAATAAAAAGAAAAATATTAAAATATTTAACGAGTAATAATAAGTTAGTATTACTGAGTGTTTAAGGAAAAAAACTTTCTGATTACAGTCTACAGCTGCTGTTTTGACACAGTATTATTACTTTGTTAAAGAAGTTGCTAACTTAGTTAATATAAATAGATTTAAATTTTTTGCATGATATTTATACTTCGACATGGTATTGCGTTTCCAATCCGTTCTAAAATGAATGAGTACCTAATGTTCATATCTACGCAGCAGTTGATAGAAATATCTACTTGAAATATACGCTAAATTTTTGATTGATCTAGCAATATAAACCTATCAATTTTCGAAGACGGATTTCTTAGTAATTACATACTTATACTTATTTGTCACTACCAATTGATTGACTATTGGTTATCGAAATGAATTAGTACGTTGTACCAACTTGAACGTACGTATTATGAATGGAAGATGGATAAGTGTAGCGCGTTTAATTTCTATGACGGCACCTGATTTTTTTAAAGAATTAAAGAAAATCGATTTGTTTTGGGTATAAACACTACGTTTTTCATGATGATAGCAGCCCTCCGATTTTACAATTCATTGGGTTTGACATGGAACAGGAACCGTGGTATAGCTTCTTATTTCAATTAAAGCAGCCCTTGCTGCAAATACCTGTATATCATATCAATCAAATCAATTATTTCCTAAAAAAAAAATACTGGGAGCAGAGAAGACTAACCACCAAACTCACCAAGTATTTTCAATAGAAAGTGTTGTCATCGCAGTGATGCCAACTCTTATATAAATATGCAAGCATGATTCCGACGACTGAGGTATTGAGGAATATTTGTCATTGCAAAATATGCAATTTTTATCCTTTTACCAAAGAGGCATATTCTTTTTGAAAAAGCTATATTTTGTTTGGGTTTAGGGATAAAATGTTCGATCCGGGTTGGCATTACTGTATCATCGGCACTTGATTTTTTTTAATATTCGGCCAAACCCATAAATATAGCAACATAACTTTAAGTTTTTGTTGTAAATATTTCGAAGAGGTAGGTGAGAAATATAAATTAAAGACGGCAAAGTATTAATCAGACCACCACTTAGTTTTGAATTTCATTCATTCATTTCTCCTTGTCATTTTTAGACTGCTTTCTTTTGCTATTGCCTAAACGCCAGCGACGCCTTTGTGTTCATTTTTGTCAAAGAAAACCATAAAAATCGATATCGGTCTAGCCTGTTCGATGTTTTTGTTTGATTCATAAGCCTATCTAATCGGTATCTTAAAGATTATAGCATGAAGACATTAACGCATGTACTATAACCACAGATTAGTAGATATAGAGAAAAAGTTGAAGAGTGAGTGAAATTATTTTACTTCTGTATAATTATTTTCCTGTTAAAAACTTATCTGAGTTCTGTGAGGATGTACCAAGAAAAATCTATAAGTACTAAAAATGCATGAGTTATTTTGCGTTAATTTTTTACTCATTAGTCATTACCAATCTGATTCCGTTTTAAGAGTAGACATTTATTTGGATTCTTTTGCACTTTGGTGTTGAAAGCTCAGATGATTTCAGGCATTTCCTTGGCAAAAAAAAAAAAACTATTACCTACACCTACTCAATGACAAGAAAAGTAAGTTGAGCCAGTCGCTTCCTTTGTGCGCTGACAATCAAAGTCATACATCATCCATTATAGGATTTTTCGCTTAATTTGTTGTTGACATTTTATTTTCATGTACATATCCAGCTGATTGATAGAATTTTGTGATTATTTTTTAAAAATGATTTATTGCAGTAGTTAAGGTGATTAGACGCCTTAGTCAAATCCAAGTTTATTCGACGATGTCGAAATCCATTTGCATGCACTCATCGATCATGATAAAAAACAGTTTGACACCTTAAGTGAAGGTTTTTACTTTAATTTGGAAATTATCTATTTCAAATCATTTTTAAATAATGTTCTTGCCCACATTGGTCAGATAAAAAAGTGTTTAATTTTCATAATTTTCAAGCTATCGGAAACGAAACATGTTTTTATGTTTCGATTTGCGTTTCCATGTGCGGTGTGGTCTGCCCCATAAGCAATTGTTCATTATAATAATAATAATATTTTATTGCATATCAAAGCAGACCAAATAAATGTACAAATTTAATAATGTTCAGATTTTAAATTAATAAAAAATCTTTTTTTATGAAATAGTGGAGTATCTGCGATGCGAATGTCAAATATGTAAGAAGTAGAAAATTTATGGGGAAATTATAAAAAGAACAAGAAAAAAAAATAATTCAAAATAAATACTTAATAAAACCAAACAAGAACACAGTTTTCGATCTCACACATGTCACATCCAAGGTTATCAGGTAACATATTAAACTGACGAGGTGCAGTGATTTGGTAAAACCGTGAAAAAGTGCGTTTTATAAACTGTTGGCAGGGCTAGAAAATGTCGGCTGTTGACTCTTCAATTCTAGCTGTCATAAAGCTGAACATCATAAAATCCCGAATTTCCAAAAAAAAAAAAATTAGAATTTATACAAGTATAGAAGATGCCGTATAGGGAAAATTTCAAGATTTTTTAACAGCTCAGAAAGTATGAGTTCTACGATTTATTCTACACATTACTGTAATTGCATGTTTTCGTTTAGTTCGTATAGGTTTTATTTCCTTACAATTCGTACGGCGCCAGCAGGATATTCCATATTATACAGTAGTTTTGATTTCAATAACAAAAAAAGTGTCTGAAGATTTCAACACAGCATCGTCGTTGGCGTGTGTGAAGCAGTGATTCCAGTTTGGGGGTAATTTTAACATTGCATAGTTGGCTTAGCGAATTTAAAGCTTAAGAACATCAAGGAAGCTGGCTCCCTGCTGAATTTGGTATATGAGATTCTACCTGTGTGAACGTCTCAAGCCATTCTGCAACACACTAATCGGCCACAGTTGGCCCTCCAAATCGACCATAGACCAAACTTTCACACTCAAGCAAATCCCGGAAAAGACGAACGAATTTCAAGTCGGCACTCACCTTCATTTCATCAACTTAAAAACAATAAATCCTTTTATCACTTCTAAGGAAAATAGACATTCCTTATTTTTCCATTCCAGATATTTCGGGAGGGGTCTCAACCCCCAAAACCACTACCTGCGTTCGCCCCTGGTGTAGTTGACTGTCGCTTTTTTGATTGTCGTTTTACATTATCAACTCTTCTTTGCTCTGCGTAAAGCGATCACTAAAAATTTATTGATTATTGGCATCACTTAGAGTTTTAAATGTCACTTCCTTACCGACGCTGTCATTCCGAGCTACTGATACATATGCGAAGTGTTTCTTTTTTATTGTGAAAAATGTAAGTGAACTCGAGTATAATTATATGTTCACAACTTACAATACATTTGTTTGTTTTTTTAAGGTCTCAAGCTAATAAAGAGCAAATACGGATCCTGTACATATTTCCACTTCTTTTAATAAGGAACGTTCTTAAAAACTAAATGCTACCAATCAACAATGAATGTTTATAAATGTGAATCCTTACATCGGGCTTGGAAGTTCCAAGATATTAGCTTTTTTTCGTAGGTTTCTTCTAATAAATGGACATTTTTGTAATTACGTTCTTCATTTCTGTAGAAAAGTTCCAATGAAGGTATTATTGCACTTCATAAATTTTTGAATATTACTTAAAGTTGTTTATTTTAATTTATTTAATATACCTACCTACTCTTATTTCACCAAAGTATTTAATTTATTTAGAGTTAAAGCCGAGGTGCACTGCAAACCTACCTATGAAAATGACACAAATGTATGAAAGCGACACCTTAATTGCTGTCACATAAAATTGATCGAAAAAAAACCGATTCTCAATTTTATTATCACCTTACGTGATTGTCAATCTATGAATGTGATTGTCAACCTTAGCCGATTCCACACCAGGATGCTGCCTATTTTTTTTGAGTTGATTCTACACAAATCTTATCGTAAAATTGAATGTATGTTCCTTTTTAAGAAACATTGTTCTTTTATTTAATTACCTAAATTATATTATAACACTTTCACAAAATCAGTAGCGTGGATGGAAAAAGTTTACTTATTAGTTTGTTCAAACTAAATAAAATTAAATTTAGTACATATGTCTACGACAACTTAGTCAAATGGGACGGGTAAAGTCACGAGAGCTCCTTACGTTATAGGCAATAGAAAAACTAAAAACCGGTTTCACATCTGACAGGGAACTTATTCCACGTGAGAGAGCGAGTCTAGAACGCAGACGCACTTCACATTAATACCTCGTTGGATCTCTTTACGAGACCAATTTTTATCCGCATATTGATAAGATGTGATAAGATTTCGTTAAATTAGTCCGTAATTGGAAAATTACTGAGTCAATTAGTATGATTTGTTTTAAGTTATTGTTTATCTTATTCCCCTCCTCCTTTTTTTCAATTTATATTGCATTTGTGTTTCAAGTTTTTGTTACTGGCTTACATTTGTTTTTCAGTTGATTTTATCTGTAAATTTTATCGCGTCTCCATCAATAAATTAATTCCATATTTTTGTGTCAGTATCAATCGTATATTCGCCTCTTGTCAGAATCTGATAACAGAACATTTTTGTATTATTTTTAAATGTCTCTTTTTCAACTTTTGCACAACTTTTGTATAGCTTTAAGCTTTAAAAACTGTCCAACCCTTACGCGATGAGGACTATATTCATCACTGTTGTTCAACTCATCCTTGACTTTTCGATGAAGTTAATGTTTTTACAAAATTTATCCTCGTTGCCCGTATTTTCGAAACTTGGTAACTCAACGCAACGCAGTGACTCTGAAAAGAGTAGTTTTTTATATTCATCGACTACTTTAAGGCTCCATCGATTGTGGAAAACAGTTTTATAAACTTGCGCAAAATATGAAGAGAATGGAATTTTCGAAATATGAACAGTTTTTAAAAGTTTCGTTTTCAATGATTCGATTGGAAACTGAAGAAAGCAGTAATTTTGGAAATATCAATTTCACTCACAGCTTGTATTTTGGTCGATATCGTTAAGTACCTACCTA
This sequence comes from Cheilosia grossa, assembly GCA_963082955.1. NCBI lineage: Eukaryota > Metazoa > Arthropoda > Insecta > Diptera > Syrphidae > Cheilosia > Cheilosia grossa. The sequence continues at coordinate 27,105,724 of OY720145.1, read as the reverse complement.
CGGACAGAATTGCGATGCCCACTTTTCTGAGTTACTCTATCATCGTGATATCAGAATTGATTAACATCTCGAGCGAATATGTTGTGTATAAAACAGTGGAAGTTAGTAGGAATCTCTAGAGTTCTATTCAAGGAGAGGTAACTGTTGAGGATCCTTGATCTGTAGTTCTAGAGCTATATACTCTGTGCGAACAGGTCTTATTTCTTCGACGTCCCAACAGGTTCTGAAATAGTTACCATTCTCAACCCTTCCGCCTATCGCTCAATATCCGGTTATGACAGCCGTGAGTATGCGCATGCTTTTGTGGCTTTGTCCGATCATAAAATTTGATCTCTTTCATTCACCTATGGCCATAGTTGCTTTGGGTGCCTGAAGTATTGAGATTTCGGTCCAATATACGTTGACTGGCTTAAGAACTAATAGAACTCTACACACAGTACAGCGATGTCGACTAGGTCAGAAAAGTACGCAACAATTAATTTTAGTATTTTATAAAATGGTACTTTGATCAAAGTGGCATCACTCATTTTCGTTTACAACTGAAAGTCAAGCTTATTTTCCAATTCTCAACTTGACTTACTCAACGTCAAACAAAAGTATACATAAACAAATGGGAACAAAATCCTCTGTTAGCTTCTTAGATTACAGAGAGCAGAAAATGTTAAAATTTTAAGTCCTTTGTATGATTATACCTTGTAAAATATGCAATCTGTATCCTTTCACCAAAAGGTATAATTTTTTTAAAAAGGCTTAATGCGTATTTTTCGGGTTTGGGCATAAAAACTTCGATCCGGGTTGGCATCACTGATTAAGGCATTTAACATAAATCTTTCTTGCAAACGTTATCAACAGCTTTCTTCCGAATTTTAGGGTCATTGAGTTCAGAGATGTGGCATTTTTGTACCGTTTTGAGCAAGCTCGCACTCTTCTTCATTACCCACGATATTCATACGAACTGGCGCCACGCATATAGAGTTGCCGCGTTGGCGTTATGATATTTGCTTAAAAAGTTTCTTGCATTTGCTTACAGTCCTTGACTTCTGCACAACTGACTCCAATTCATAATGTGCATGTCCGCTTCTTATGATTTTATCGACAAACCTAGAACCGTATCTTTAAGCCTTTTGCAGCTATAGCAGCTATCTTAGGTTGAAAGACGCCGCTTATTATAATCTAATATTTGTTGTTTTATGCTTAAACCTGTTGACCGATTAGGGATTAAATAATCCTTCCTCAGTCAAAAGTTACTTATGGCTATATCAACCATCATTCATCGAAGCCTTAAATGGCTTTCAAAAACGGTTGTAATTTATGGTTTTTTAAATATCTAAATAAACCAACGATGTGTCTTTGTTCTTATTCTTAATCTTATGTTTAACAAATTTGTTGTTTCTACAGTTAAGGTTTTTCACGATACAGCTTAATGGATTTTTTTTCCAATAGAACTCCCCCACACTATTATTTGGAACTTTCTCGATCATATACGTAGTAAGAGAAAGATATTGTGTTGGCACAAAATTTCGAACTCCTTTGTCCCGATGCCTACAGCCTAAACGGCTGCCCGGATTTCGTTCAAACTTCGGATTTGGAGTTGGGGGTCTTTTTTTGCAAGGCAACCTCAATATTAATCGTACTTCGACTTCCCATATGAAATTTTCGTACCAGTTTGATTTGTTCGAAAACAGCTCCAACGATTTATTTATTTATTTATCTACAAGCTACTTAACGCTAACAGATATTTCAGATTATTGCCTTAAATTTATCTCTTGATAAACACAAATCGATATTTTTACACGCTTCATTGAATGATATTATAGTTCATTACATCCGTATTTAGTTTGATTCCAAGCAATTGGTACCTAAATCTTTGATTTCGGCAACCCTGCCAATACAATTAGAATCAATGACATAGTCAAACTGCAAAGTTGGAACCAATCTAGAGAAGCATGGAGCATAAAACTTATTTATGTTAAGCTTTAAATCATTGGAATAACACCAGTCTGAAATAGAATTTAGATCTGATTGTAGTAAGAGACAGTCCTCTAAGCTTCTAATTTTTAGATATAGTTTTAGATCGTCAGCATATAACAAAAAATGGCAGTGCTTAGTTGCCAAGGTATGATATCATTGATAAAAATTATGAAAAGCAATGGACTGCCTTGGGGAACCCCGGAGGTGCAATTAATCGGTCTAGATACGAAGTTGCCAATGCGAACTTTTTGAGTTTTATCGATTAGATAAGACGATAACCAACTTAAAATCTTCGAATGAAAACCAAAGAGTTTAAGCTTTTTCAATAAAGTAATCAAAAGCTTTACTAAAGTCGGTATACGCAGCAACGACATGACATTTGTTCTCAATAGCTTTAATAATATTCGATGAAATAAGTGCCAAATTAGTGGTCGTAGATCGACTGGAGACGAAACTCAAGTCTATTTTTAACTAACCTTTTAAAAAATCGCCGACAACTTGCAGATACCTCTATAGTTCTCAACATTATTTTAAGAGCCAGACTTATAAATAGGAACAAGAAATGAAATTTTCCATTCCTTGAGGAAGACACCATCAGAAAGAGACTGCTAAAAAACGCTGAGCAAAGGGAAACAGATTGAGTCACAACAATAATTAAAGATAATAGTTGGAATGCCATCAGCTCCAACAATAGGGGATTGGGCTTAGCGACTGAAGAGGAATTCTTCCAAACATAATTAAAATGAGCCAATATCAACCTTACTTGGTATACTGCCTGTCGAGTTTATATTAAAGACTGATTTTGAGTAGACCGATTCAAAGAAGTAAGGGAATAAATCAAGAGTTGAGTTCTGATTATAGGAAATGGTATTCTTAAGAAATATAGTATTTGGAATTCCTTCAGACTTTCTTTTAGAATTTATATATGACCAGAATGATTTACTTTTGTATTTGACATTTCTTTCTACATTCATGATGTAAATCCTCTTTGCGTAGTTTACTTAAAAGAGAATAATCAGATTCCTGATTTTATTTCTTAAATTTATTAAAACCGTACGCTTTCAATTTAGCAAGTTTAATAGCTGTCTGTTATACCATGGTGGCTCAGATTTATTTTTTTTTTTGAGAACAAGGAACAAATTTAGCAAAGCCATCTCTTAAAATTTCAATGAAACGTTTATACATAGATTCTAGGTTAAAATTTAAGAATTCATAAATCCAGTCAATACTATTGAACAAACAAATTTACTTTAAAAAAATTACAGCATTTTTCCTTTGAATCTTTGTTATTAATAGAATAGGTGTACATATCAATTTCTATGAACAGTTCCTTATGAATAGAGTCATTTAGAAGTGAAAAAGAACATTTGTTACATTAACTTTAAATTCTTCACAGCATATAAAAGCCAGATCTAAAATTTTATGTAGTGAATTTAAAATATGGTTAACTAGACTTAGACTAAGCGAGTAAAGGGAATCAATAAAGAAAAATTCATAGTCTCTTTTCATATTATGGGGAGACAGCATCACTTTCCGACGAATTCCAAATTATATCAGTCAGATGAAAGTCACCTAAGACATGATCTGAACTTGAGCATGAATTCGAAACAAATTCTAACTTACTAAAATTTTTTTCATAAACTTCTAAGTTACTTCTTGGAGGAACATAATTTACTATGATATGAACCATGTCTTTTTTAACGTGGTTTAATTTAACTGGGATCCAAAGATGCTCGACATCAGTGACAGGCTGGGGATTATTATCCGAACCAAACCTTAAACGACCGGCAACAATTATTCCACCACCCGTTTTTCAGCAGACTTACATCCATCCACGCGATACACATTATAAAAGCGGTTGTCAAATATTTCATTCTAGGATATTTTGCTGTAAGGATATTTTGCCAAGACTCGACGATGACGATGACATCGTAGTCAAGAAGACTAGAGTTGTTGAATAAATCCAGGACTTTAGTTCGAATCAACCCAAATTGATTTTCAGCTTGGGTAGGTGAGGCTTATATGACTGCGTACTTAGTTGTTCGCTGAATAACGGTACTCATTTGAATTTTGGATGTGTCGAAAACGGTCCATACGATTGTAACAAAATTCATTTCTAAGGTAATATGATCATTTTTAACTTCAGCTCATTTTTTCTCTATATTATCGTACAATGGGTTTTTGACAAAGGTCATTTTTTTTAAAAATTAAGTTCATTTTACCCGAAAACTGTACCAAGGATTTTGACCAAAATGCATAGTCAGGATAAAATTGATTCAAAATTAAAAATTCTTACGTCCTTAATTTTGAATTTGAATCACCGAAAACGCTAGTTTTAGCAACAGCTCATATCTCGAAAACCGCAATTTCGATTTGGATAAAACTTAAAAAACCAAGTACCTAATGCTAATATCCCGAAAAATATCTTATGTGATACGGAGCAACACGGCAACACTGTGAAACAAGGAAGTGGGAAGTGAAGAAGAAAGAGAAGAAGGGGCATTCGGTTTGGGAGTTTTGAAGAAGGATGGTGAGAAGTAGACCATTACAGCGAATCGACGAGTTTCCTTTTTAACAATAAATAATAATAACAAATAAGTCGGCTTTTATTATTTTATATGCACAGTTATCAGCTAAATAGTAAAGCAATAGTAATTTTTAAACTAAATACCTATTGAAAAATTAGTTACTGTTTTATCTGCATAGTTTTAGAAAAACCGCTCCAAGGATTTTGATCAAAATACATATTAAAGATAATATCAGTATTCTAAATAAGATCCCGTTCTTAGTTTTTCTTAAAATATTAGAAAAAAATATTTTTTTTTAATTATTTATATTTTGCGATCTATTTTCACACATCTACGGTAGGTATGTTTTTGAAATAACCTCAATGCCCCGACAAAAACGTAATAACAGCTTCTCAAATTTAGAAAATATTACCAACTTCTTCTTTTTCTGAACCATATTGAATATGCAACTTAAAATAATTCCTTCTACTTGGAGTTTACGCAATCAGAAACAGCCACTTCATTTGCACCCCACACACGTCCATCGGCATATTCGGCTTATAACTGCTAATGCAAATTCAAAAACAAATCTCTTAAATCTTACATATAAAAATATATTTATTTAAAGATATCAGTGTAATACGAACCCTACTTCCAATCATAAACACCTTAAATCATAGTTACTAATAAATTCTAGTAAAAAATAAAAACAGATCAGAAAATAGTAGTGTTGCAATAACACTTGGTTTTGTAATCAAAAATCTTGTTAAGTGTAAAGAGTTTTAAAAAAGTAGAATAGGCGCTCACAACTCTCTAACCAGAACTTGCGAAAAAATGCCTGTTACAAATAACTCACATTGTTATTTAATGTATATACTGCCGTATCAGATGAATAATCCAAACGTGCATTTTATTTAACACTATTCCTTTTTCTATAGTTTATGAACCGTTTCTTTTATCTAGAATTGTTTCCCAAATCTAAACCTACCTTTCTAATAAAATAAGAAAACAACCAAACTTTTGATCAAAGAGAAAAGCCCTTTTTTATTATCATCCATAATCCATATAAATAGATCATCGAAATACATGCACTTACAACAACAGCACATGATCCTGCTATTCATCGAGATCACGAATCATGATCTGAAAATTTATTGTACTAGGGGGCTTGTTTCATTTTTCAATGTTGGTGTGCCTGTAAACGACAGCCAAGCCACACAGTCACGTTGCCAGATTAAAATATTCAACACCCTTCATAACACAAAAAAATCAAAAAGCATTTTTTTCACATCGAATAAATTTCCCGTCCTTCGAGATGATTTTGCTTTTTTATTCCATAAAGGTTTGCCCAGACCAGCGAAATATTTAAGTAAATGTTTCATTAACAATTATTTATCGCAGTTCGTCGATAATTTGTTTCACAGGTGTTTTTTTTTAAATACAAAATTTCCAGGAAATCTTGGAATAATGAAAAATCGAAACTGAAAATAAATTGTTTTCGAACCTAGTTATTGGGAAACACGTTTCTTTTTTATCACAGAAAAATCTAATTCTAACTTCATTTTGTTCTTCTGGAATTTCGTGCCTAAGCCGCTGTCATTTACTTTGTCTAAGAATTCCAATCTGAGCGGACCAGAGGTGCAAACTGCATTAAGATTTCTATTACATTTTGAACTGATTGTAGGTAAACTCATTTCCTTTTAGAAACAAAACAAACCATGTTACGGAAGCCGTGTTGTTGTTTTCGAGCCTCTGGTCGTAAATTTCCGACAGTAAAAAGTATTTCATAAACGTTTAATAAATACTTAATCGGCGTCTACACCGGTAAAAACAGAAATGTTTGACAAATGTTTATGAAATGCAAATCGAGGACATTTCATAAATGTTTAAAAAAAATCATTCGCTCGCATGAGTAAACCGAAATACAGCAGCAAAATATTGTTAATTTGTTGCATTTTTGAACATAGACTTTTAAATTACTTTTTTTAAACACAATATCCAAAAATAAAAATTATTAATTTGCTTCATATGGTAACACCCCCCACAAGCAAATGAAATCTCATGTCAATTGACATCATATTGTGACGTTACGTTGTACAGAATGTTTGCATTGTTTGCAATATGGCTGGTGGCAATACGAAGTTTGTTATTTTCATACATTATCCGTCGTGTTTTGAAATCAACTGTTGCCACAACTCCAAAATGACATTTTTCTAAGATCCGTATTGTTTTATTTTCTGATCCGAATCAGATCACGCTGATAATAAAATACGGCGAAAGTTTCGTTCGACCCAGTCGTGCATTTTATTCATATTCGTTTTTGAACTTATTGTGCAGGGTTTGGGTATTTTTTATTGGCTTCGCTCGTCGCTCCAATCTTTTTTTAATAAAACACTCTCGAACACCATAAATATCAGTAATAGGGCTTGTATCAGAAAAAGAACCAACAAAAAAGTAACACTATTGCGTTCGCCTGTCCAAAGAGAAATCAAATTGGGACATATTGGTTACAAACAAAATTTAAGTAATAAGAAGAAAATGTTTAGACTATTGGGATTCATCTGATAAGGTAGAATGCACTTACACCAATATAGATACAAAACTGAAACAGCATAAAATGAATGATAATTAAAATAAGGTCAATAATATATAGATGTACATATAGCTACGCATTCGAAAATGACTGCACAAATAAGCCGATCGTTGGCTATAGCTTTGCCATTGCAAACATGTAGTCACGTCTAACAGGTAATCTCAATTAAATAACTCCTTTAGGCTTAATAGCTTCTAAAAAATCGGGCAACTAAATTTTGCGGTAAAATTAATCAGCATTCAGCATTCACAGAGCGTGCGCGGTTTTATGTCACTTGTAAACTTGTAAATTCCCAATAAGATCTTAAAGGGATTGATGTTGTAGAAACATTTGCATAGGAAATGGTTTCGTGCAAATCAATGATAGCTCATGGAACGATTTAATAAGAGAGACCTGAATTTTAATTCCAAATGAGTTGTGCGTGGGCTTTTTCCGGGCACTGAATGACACATTTCTTTGCTAGTATCATTCAATTATAATGCAAACCAAAGATCCATTACCCTGCTATACCTATACATGCATAATAAATCGGTACGGCTATCAAGCTATTAGTTTTTATTTTTGTTTGCTTAATATGGAAAACAAAAAGTTTGGTTTTATTATTATTACTAATTAAAGAAAATAGCTTCGATAAAGTTATTCGGCTGTGATTGAGAATGCCGCCGAAAAAATTACAAACAAAATATATAATAATTTGTCTTATTGGTTTTTGTAATAAACTATTCTTAAATTAAAAGGACGTAGTACAGGGAAAACCTTAAAAATTTGATAAATCCATACAACCCGTTGTTCATATAAGCCGAATGTATGTAAGTGGACTCTTGGTAACTGGCAGATACGATGAATTGAACCATCCAATAACTTGAGTGTTTTATTATTCATTTTGACCATTTTTTCAATCACATAAAAGAGGGTAGTAACACGTTCGCGGACAAGACGGCATGTGCCGTCAATGGTTGAGGTATGTAACGGGTCATGACGGCATATGCCAGGATGATCAATCAGAAGACTCTCCAGAGGCTTCACCAGAGGCAAGCCTGCAAGTAACTCGCGATGACCAAGTCATTGGAGATGACCAGCAAAACTCCGAGGCAGAACCTGGCGATGAAATCATTCAAGATTATTCTGAAGGATCAGATAGCGATAGCTTTTCTGACTCAGACTTGGAAGACGAGGGATCGGAAAGTGCTTCAGAAACCGAATTAGATGGCGAATGGTTTGAAAATACCAAGGAAACACCTCAGTTCAAAATTGTGAGTTCGACAAATGCTTGTTGAGAAATCTTTGCTCAAGCTATGGTCGTAAAACCAGGCATGCACGTTTTGCTGTTTTCAAGCCAACGCATTCCGAAGAGATGTTTAAGTTTATAAAAGATATAGGTGCAAAAACTGTCCTGACAATAATGCACTTTGTCCTGGTAAAGGCTTCGAAGACACGTCTTGAATACATAAGGTTTCTCAAGTTACAAAACAAAGTGATGTCAATATTACTTTTTTTTGTATTAATTTTCATACCTTAATGTATTTTTATTTGTTTATTGAATTCAGTAAATTGAATTGTTTCTAACTTTTTGTTTTTGTTCTGTTTTTCTTAAAATAATATATTAGTTTATGTCTAAATCAGGCGTTTTTTATGTATTTCACAACTTCCTTATAGCTGGATATGCCGTCTTGTCAATTTGCATAAGTTCTTTCTTCCATGGGTCATGACGGCTATAGCCGAAATGTCGGAGATACATATGTGTGTGTCATTCTAGCGTTCCCCACCGAAAATCATGTGTCCGTGTTAAAGAAAAAATACAGACGAAAATTATTAATATCAAAGTTTGTTCTCTGAAAATCGATACTAAAAGATAACTGTCTAGCTCCAACTTCCACATTTCTTATCGTAGAAAGAATACATTTTGGAGGTCGGTTTCGCCAAAATAAGGACACAGTAGCAAAAAGTTCCTTTTTTTTTTATAAATTATCCCATGCCCAAGACAGTCACAGAAACTGTGTTCAGAGGATTCGATATCCTCCAGACAGAATCTGCATTCTTTTTCCGGACAAAGATTAGATTCATTTTGATGAGGTGATATTTAAGGCCACAATGACCTGTGAGGAAGCCCGCTAGCTTACTTATGTTATCCTTACTGAGTTTAAGTATTTCCTTATAGGAGTAAGGTTTAATTAATCGTTTGGATTGTCTTAGACCCGGGACATGTTCTCAGTGTTCAAGACGAAGTTGTTTTTCCCAATCGTTAATTTGCCTTAGTGCAGTAGTCCAATTGACCGAGCAATAGGGTTCTGGTCCACAGAGAATGGATTCGGAGCCAGTCCTAGCTAGTTTGTCTGCATATTCGTTGCCCGCAATACCCTGATGACCCGGCACCGAGCCAAGCCTTACCTTGTTATATTTGGCTAGGGTTTGCAAGGCATCGTGACAGCACTTAACTGTTTTGGAGTCCATTGTATTGGACGCCAAAGCTTGTAAAGCTGCCTGACTGTCTGAAAATATTTGAATGGTTGCGCCTTTCATTCCTTTTTGGGATATAGGATCGGCACAAATTTCGATAGCATGGATTTTCGCTTGAAAAATCGTGGAACACAATCCCATGGGTATCGATACTTTGGTGTTGGGTCCAAAGACGCCAGCTCCAACTCCGGAATCCATTTTGGATCCGTCGGTGTACCATACTAAGCTTTTTGGGTTGAGTGACGGAATACCATTGGTCCAACTTGCACGTTCAAGTATTTCGACCTCATAAAGTTTTCCGAAACTGTACTCCCTAACCATAGTGTCTGGGACGGAGCAGAACATGTCCAAGAAAAAGTTTCTTAGTACTGAATATTTTCCCTGCAAGTTTCTTAACGCGATTTCACTTATCGAAGATGACTTTCTTGACGCTTCTTTTTCGGAAGCTGAATTGATCGCAGAATTATACTAAATACCATAAGGCCGCTGGATCAGATAGAATCCCGAATGAATTCATTAAGCATTAGGATACCAGTCCAAAGATATTCTTCCCTCGTCTCTATTCGTCTCAAATGTTTTCTCTATTTAAGAAAAGAGACGCAGACGCATTTGTTGCAAGCAACTACCGCAGTATTTCGTTCTTGAACGTGTCTATACAATTTTTTTGCAAGTATGATATTCTGCAGACTGATAGATCGAGAACTCAAAGCTCAGTGAGCTTCAAGTCGGATCTCGTTCAGGTTACTCGGGGGCGGACCAAGTATTTCTGCTCACAAAAACTGCAGAGGTGTACCTTCATCGCGATGAAATAGTGTATGCCCCATTTGTGGACTTTACAGCAGCTCTTGACAGCATTTTCGAAGAAGCTCTGTTTTTTAAACTGTATATACAATCTCGAACTCAGACAATGACACCAGCGCTGAGATTAAACGAAGAATTACTCTTGCTAAGTGCTGTTTCTTTGGGCTAAGAAATCAATTGAGTAGCAAAGCCCTCTCTCGAACAACCAAAGTGACCCTTTATAAGACCTTAATCATCCCAGTCCTACTTTATGGTGCAGAGGCAAGGACTCTATCAAAAGCGGATGAGGTCACTCTTGGTTGCTTCGAGCGGAAAATTCTTCGAGTAATTTTCGGTCCCGTCTGCATAGACGGTGAATGGAGGAGGAGATACAACGACAAACTGTACGGGCTGTACAGCGACATCGACCTAGCCAGAAGAGTGAAGGTCCAACGGCTGAGGTGGCTGGGTCATGTAGAGCGAATGGACGTGAATGCTCCGGGCCGGAAGATCTTCGAATCCACACCCGAGGGACGGCGCAGTAGAGGAAGACCGCGACTCAGGTGGCGCACGCAAGTGGAAGGGGACCTTAACCACCTAAGCGTGCGAAACTGGAGACAGCTGGCCAAAGACCGTGCTGGCTGGAGACGCTTGTTGGTTGAGGCCCAGGTCCACCCCGGACTGTAGCGCCACCTTAAGTAAGTAAGTAAGTAAGTATATACATTATACAATCTCGGAATCTCTTTAAAGATAATCGGAACTTTAAGAGCCTTTACGAAAAACGATTCTATATGCGATTGGGGCGGTGGAAATCGCTCAGAGGAGGGGTGACAGTTGCTGAAGAAAACATTCAGGTCTTATTGTACGCTCTTGACATCGTGTTTCTATATCAGAATCTATCAGATACTGCGATACTTGGAACGTATCAGTAAATCTCGATGAATCGAACATGTTAGTAACGAAAAATGGTACTACAAAGGACATTTAGTAAAAGTGGTAAAAGAATTCAAATACCTCCGTATGATCAACACGAGTATGCTTTTCATGAAAAAACACCTGAAAGCAAAAGCACAGGAGGCTTAGGCCTTCGTATGTGAGTCATGGAAGAAACACATTGCAAATAAACCTTAAGCCGTTTGCGAAGTCACTGTATGGGTGTCACTGCTCTGGAAAGACAGGAAAAGTCAGTCAATTTTAAAAGCGGTCGGGGAAAATTCGAACTGTCGTTTTTATTTTTAAAATAATAAAACGTTATGATTTCCTGTTTCTTTTACAATGTTCCTGATTGGTTAGTGAGGATTCGTTGTCTTCGACTTGATCGTTCTTGCGTGTACCAAACACTTGTATTTCAAATAGTTCTTCCTTATTTTTCCCAAAGAAACTGGATTTTATTTAAAATAGGACAACATTTTAATATTATGTTCCATCGTGCAAGTATTTTTGTTTGACTACCAGTTGTATTTATATTTATTTATTATAAACCTAACCAAAAACTCCCACTCGATCTAAACACCACAACTTTTGTACTATTGCAGAAATAGTTTTAGTAGAAATAATGTTATTAGCAGAAGATTTCTTAAATTTTTCAAGGCTTAACAGTTCTCTGAAGAAAGTCTTTTCCTTTGTATAATAAGGTACTGTAAGAAAACAGCGGCAACAACTTTTAAATTGAACTGTTACGTCTTCCTTAGGCACATTATTGTACTATAGGTATACTCTTACTCATGTTTTTTGTATACATTTTCGACACATTTTAACATAAGATCTGTTAGTCATACAAGGCCAGTTCGATTTATGCTGTGATTAAGAGATGTCTTGTGTTAAATAAAGGCTGTAAAAAGATTAAATTTGTGTTTCTTTTAATATCTGACAGTCCTTACAGCACAAAAAAAAAATTAAATCGATGCATTTGCAAAACTTCGTATGAATGAAAACTGACTTGAGTTAACACCATCTTTTGTAAATAAGAGGTGTTATTATGAATGACCCGTTATTTCGGTAGCTGTCACTTTTGAAGCTTTTATTCTTTGACATTTGGCAAGAAGAAACTACGCCATTACTAAAAATGGAACGATACACGCTTCAACAACTACAAAAGTGGTGAAAATCTTGCAGTCACATTCGCAAAACTAAAGCATTTTTTGGTCGTCGTGAAGCGCCTTGTCGGACTACGTCAACAAGCAAAATTGTCGCATCTGGGGCTCAGAAAACCCAAGAGTTATTGTTGAGAAGCCTCTCCATCGTCAACGTGTGACTGTTTGGTGCGGTTTATAGTCCGGCTGGGTCATTGGACCTTACTTTTTCAAAATGAGCTTGGATCAACAGTAACGGTGAATGGATTGCGCTATCGAGAGATGATTAATGATTTTTTATGGTCGGAGTTGGATGGTATTGATCTGGACAACGTTTACTTTCAACAAGATGGCTCTACAAGCAACGAAAGCATTGATTTTTTACGGGAAAAGTTTCCGGACCGTGTTATCTCTCCGAGATCTTGTGGTTTAACACCTTGCGACAGCCCAGCGTCGATTCAAGACCTCAAAGATAAAATTCGTGAGGCTATCGAGGACATAGGGCAGCCACTTTGCGATTTGGTTATGGAAAATTACATGAAAAGGATATGGTCCTGTATGCGTGCTCGTGGTGGCCATTTGGCTAATGTTGTTTTTCATTATTAACGGCATACCTTCCTCTTTATTATGAAATAAACATCCGATCATTTATCTCAAAAAATGACATTTTTCTTTGAATACCAAAATAACACCTCTTATTGGAGATCCCTTTATGTTCGAAAAGCTTTTACTCAGATAAAGCAATTTCTACGAAAACTCCAAGTGCTATTTTGCTCCATCAGAATATTTTTTACATAACAGCCCGATTCTGGCGAACCAGGTGAAATTGATTTTGTGAGGTTGCCTTATTCTGTCAGTACACTCACAACTTGTGAGGCTCACAAAAACAATCGAACTTGTGATCTCCTATGGAGCAGGTCACAAAATTCAAAACCAGTCATAAGGCTCACAACCACAAGTGACAGTCATTATTGCATTTGATGGCCCTGGTTACATTACATTTGTTTTTATTAAACTTTTGGTATATACAATTTGACTTAAGGCTAGGTAACAAATGGTGGTGAATATTAAATATTTAAATGCGTTGGCTCAACAATAGGGGCCCAACGGTATACAATAGTGTTTTTTTTTTTCTTGAGTCTATTTTACATAAACTGTGTCTGTCTTCTCGGATTCATACTCGCAGTATGCATCGTTGTCTGGTTTGACCTCAGGGTGTTCAAGTCCGGGTGTTGATTGATGGCCCTGGTTCCTATTTCCACACACTTTATGAGCTGACCATGCGCTTTTTGCTACATTTGTAACCATTTCGGGATACATATTTGTATTAAAAAAAAAAAAACTAAGGAAGGTGGGGGAATTTGATTTGGGACAAATGTCGTTAAAAATTTGTATCCTTCAGTTCTAAAACATTTCTGTGTTCATATCTCGCGTATCTTTCCCAACAAAATGTTATTTTATATATTTTTAATAACTTCGTGTACTGTTATGGAAAATTTTGTGCCAATTGATTTGAATTTTTTGGGAGTTTTATTGTGAGGATTATCGTAGAATTCGGAAAAAAGTTATCGAATCACACCAAACCTCACAAGAAACCAACCGCACTAGAGCTTGTAATTTGTGAGGGCTCACAACGAGTGTAAAATAATCTAAGGATTGTGAATTTTCTACGTTTTGTCTATATATAGGTCAGCTAAATTTTGTTTGTGCCAGAAAATCAACCGAATATGTGTGCGGGATGTTGGGACGTGTTGTTCATTACGCCATGTTTCGGTTTATGAAAACGAGCTCATACATCTGATTCCATTTTAGAACCATCTCATTCTTTTGTGCCAAACTTACATATATGTGGCTTCTATGGCAGCTATAGGGCAGGTTCGCATGGCTGTAAAGAGACCAAAGCATGCGAGACGTTCCCTTGTAAGCTTTGTGATTGCTACCTTTTGGTTTGCAATATAGTCCACCATATAACAAAAGCATGCCTCTGTTATGACGGGCCTGATCATTATTGTGTAGATCCAGTCTCCAGAGTGAATAAAATATAGATGTCAACACAACATAACAGATAAAGTATAAGAGGTGCACGCACTAAAATTATTTCGTGCTATGCGTATTTGTAAAAAAATGGTCAGGGAAAACTTTAAAATTGGTCAGGGAAAGTCATGGAATATTATTTCGAAAAAAAGTGGCAACTCTGTAATGCTATACTCCGATCAAGTGTGGGGACACAAGGAGGATGTCGAGATATATTTTCGATTCTTTTTAAAAGGGGTTTTCACTCCTCAATTCCACGACACTTAATTACGTGCTTCACATTGAAACGGGATTACCGCCTACGTTCATCGACTCGCTGAAGATCCATTTTGATTACACACTCGAAAAATTCCCAAGGTCAGCCAACATTATTTTAAAATATATTTGATTTCAAATCAGATTAACCTTGTGCGAACGTGGATTAACCTATCTAATTCTCTGGGTGAATCCGTCATCCTTATAGTAACGTTTATTTTAAAGAATTCAAAGAACACCTTTACTTACAAGTCTCCAAATTAGACGGAAAATATAGAGAAGACTTTATCAGGCAGACCAAACCCTCACAATATAAGGAATATTGTAGCAGAACTCGACGACCGATTTGTAGGCGACTTAAATAATGTCAGCAACAAATATTCCACCTAAATGATGTCAATAATTCTAAAAGCCAGAAATCTTGCTTTGAGTTTTATTCTTCACACCACTACCACTTGAATGTGAAATCTGTAATAAAGAGAACGCATCGGATCATGTCCAATTCTTCGAGAAATTCGGCGGGACAACAGAGCGATGGGCTGGGTGAAGCTCTACAAGTTCATTCGAACAGCAATGGATTACAGAAACAACATTTTAACGGAAACTTTCTAATTTAAATGTTGCTTTTTTAATAATAAAGGGTACAATTTGTGTGAACGCAGTTCCAGAATATAAATTTGTTGTACTTACTTACTAACTTTTA
This sequence comes from Cheilosia grossa, assembly GCA_963082955.1. Taxonomy (NCBI): domain Eukaryota; kingdom Metazoa; phylum Arthropoda; class Insecta; order Diptera; family Syrphidae; genus Cheilosia; species Cheilosia grossa. The sequence goes on along the minus strand of OY720145.1, from coordinate 27,090,352 downwards.
ATTTTATTCTGTCAATCTGTCGGAGGGTGTCTTAAACCAGGCCATAAAAGACTTGCCAAACAAAAATTTGTTCTGAAACTGATTTTTTTATCAAATTAGCGAAAAAGAAGAATGTCCTCTCAAAAAGAGGACGAATGGTTAACGTACTTGTAGGCATTCTATAATTCGAACATACTATATAAATTATACATAGGTGTATTCTACAACTACAGCAGACAGTTCTTTAAACTTCCATTTTTACCGAGTCGTTATTAGCCCATGTCTGTCTGCTTGTCTGCTGGGTGCAAAATTTGCAATCAATTTCAGACTAACATGCCAATTAGCAAGAGAATTGAAATTTTCAAAACATAAAACTGGATGACAATGCAATATTATTTACTTTTTACCAAAAAAGAACAACAACTAGTCGTAGCACCTGCAATACAAAACAAATATTCGAAACGCTATTTGTCTAGAACCATGCGAGCTAATGTTGTAAGATTTGTAACATTTACATTATGGAGAAATTTGTCAACCTGTCAAACAACAAAGTTTTTTTAAAACACCATATTTTTGACAACCATGTATAAAAAATTTGCATTTTTTGGGAAAAACTTACTTAAAGAATACTTGGCTTACGCAAATTATTTAAAAATGTTAAAGAGGTTTTTGTAAAAATACTTAGCACGTGTTGCAATCAATGGTCTATTTCAAACTGTACTGTTTTTCCACTACTTAGCTGAAAACGGAGCAGAACAAATTTTTGAGAATGCAAAAACTGCGTGTCACTTAAATTTGTATCAAATTGGAAATGGGATTTATCAGCAGTGTTGCCAGTATGGTTTTCCGCACAGATTTATGAGTTTTCCTTAATCGAAGGGGGGGAAATCTGGGGTTTATTGAAATTCTATTTTACTGCATTTCGTGATAGTATCCCTTTTGGTAGCCTGGAAATGTGTGTGCTATTTTAAAAAGCAGTTAAATAATCTATCGTTCCTCTAAAGCACTATTTGACAGTGAAAATTATTTGTGCTAATATCTTTGAACTATTTTTTTGTTTACGAAACAGGTCTTTATAGGAAACGGTTTCATAAGGAGTTAGTGAGTTAGTTAGTTTTCTAGAATATGTAGTTCCCTAAATATTTTCTTCCGGATTCAAGCTCATCTGTAAATTTTATATACAACAATTTCATCAAAGTTGGGTAAATGCTGTGTAAATTCATACAAGATGTACGAACTAAGTGACATCTCAAAAGTTTGACAAGTAAAAAACTCTATTTAATTTCGTCTTCAACGAATTCGGAGGAATAAATTGCAATTGAAGATTCTCCTAGAACATATCAGCGCATTCAGAATGGTTAGTTTAATAGGTATTTAGCTTATAAAAAATGCAATTCCATTATTAATTATCTTACGATAATGTTAAAATGACATTTCTTAAACTTTTTATAAGAAAACTCTTTTTAAATTGAGAGATTTCTCTCTCGATTTGTGAGATTTGAAATTTTTCATTTTTCTATGCACGAACGAACCTAATGTTAAAAAAAATGGAAAAAAAGGCTGCCGAGCTAAAGAATGTAATTTGAGTCCATTTTGTACACTCCCATTCCTATCGGGAACTTTCGTTTCAATTTTTCGTACTGCTCTAATTTCATTTAAAAAAATATAAACAACATTAATGTTTCACTGCGCGAACTCGCCAAGCGCCCTTGAAAGTCAGATTCGAACTGCGATCTTAACTCAATACGTCTGACCCATTTGACGAACTGCATTGTGCAGCCCTATACTAATACTATGATACCTTTGAGCAGGGAGGATTTCGCTGTTCAATGAAGCTGTACCTACTTTACAGGGTAACAAAAACAAGAAAAGAAAAATGTTATCTTACGGGCTTTAAAGGTTATAGCAAAGTAAAAGATTTGAATCGGTATCAATGGGGACGTTCGGATACCTAGTTTATGTAAAACGTGAACTAGATTTGTTGGGACTAGGTGTCCGAACGCGCTGACTAGACAACTTGAATTGTTTTTGTATTCTCGCCATCACCGTTGTGCGACTAAAGTCGAAAATTCTTTTTTTTCGAGAGCCAGTCACAGTTTTTTTTCCTATTTTCCCCCCTTTTTATTTGGAAAGGGCCCTCCGCAATATTTTTACAAAAATTGTTGTTTCCAAATAAGAACGTTTTAAATGAAACACGACTCTCTTTTACAGCACTTTTAAAGTGTTATGCGAACTAATGGTTGTTAAATATCGTGCGGAAATTTTAAATTTGCAGAGTATCTTCAGAAATGACACCTTTTTCTCTCACCGGCCCTTTTTGGACATTTTCGATTTCAGCAGCGGCCACTCTGTTTATTTTAAATTTGCATCTTCAAAATGTGAACTGAGTATACAGGCAGGATTTTCTTGATTAGATTTGTCGACTTCCCCACCATAAAAGTCAACTGCAAAAACAACTCACGTGACCACTCTGGGCCAATAAAAACTGGAATACATCTAGTCAGACAGCTGTCAGACTTACTAAACTAGGAATCCGAACGTCCCCAATTAAAATCTGCTTTGCTAAAGTGGGAACATTCGAACATAACATTTACGTCGTTGTGCGTGTTTTGCAGTTCCTGTAAAACCTGACCAGTAAATTTGAATTTTCGAATTTTCCTTGAGTAACTACCTTATTTGTGGGAAAATAGATAAAAGAAAACACTCTAGTCAATCAGTTAAAGGAGAACTATGAATCACCGAGAGGTTTTTAAAAAGTAAGCTAAATTCCAGGATCTCCTTTATAGGTACCTTAGGAATGATTGTGTTGCAACATTTTCATCTAAATAAAGTATTAGCTAAATAGTCCACACTTCGAGTGATATGAAACAATTGCTGTTACGAAACATTTATAAAAGGGTCTGAGTAAACAGAGTAGCAGACTTGGGTTTTCGTAGCTATTGCTACGTTTTATTGATGCCGATCTGAGTATTATTATTATTATTATTATTCTTTATTTAAATAAATTCAATGATAGTACATATTATTAATATATAACATAAAGGGAAAAGCATAGCTTTATATTGCCGTCTGCCGATTGATTGACATTATTTCCTGATACATTTTATAATTTAAAAATTAATGTAATAAAAACATTGATTAATTTTTATTATAGTGAAAAAGAAAAAAGAAAAGAGAATAAAAAAAGCTAAAATAAATACAAAAATAATTCTGACTGTACCTCTGTTTTTTTATATTGTACAATTTTGCAAGATCACATATTCAAAAAACTATTGCGATACTTGTAGGCATGTATACTATATTGCGATAGCAACTTCCAACCAAAAAGACCGTTCAACAATTCTTTTGCTTCCTGAAGTGTGAGAAAACTCTTGGAGAAATACAGTCTCCTAATTTCGAGAAGTATTGGACATTCTGCGAGGAAATGGAAAACGTCTTCCGGCACATTTAAATTGCAGAGGCTGCATGTTCTTTGAAGATCCTGTCTGTGCGGTACAAAATTTAGGCCTAAAGTCTCAGTTCTGATTCTGAAGATTATGCTAATTTCGTAAGTTGTTAACTCATTGCAAAAATAGTTATTTGTGTCCAATGAATGGCTTAGAGTTCTATATATGCTTCTAGAGTCGGAGGTTTGCGCCCTGTTCAGGCAGTTCTCATAAAAACGTTCCGATCTGAGTAAAAGCTAAGTGCGCCGCTTTTCGAACATATTAAAAGTTAGAGGTAGCTAAAATCAGATGTTATTCATACAAAACTTAGCAAATTCGATGTTGACATTTTTTTCAAGTAAAAGCAATTGAATTCAATTCAAATCAATTCATTTATTAAATGGTTTGTACGTTAAGAAATTGCTTTGTTTTAGTCATACACCCAATGAATATTATCCTGTTTGTTAACGTTTTCTTTTGCTTTGAAGGCCTTGATAAATCGGTTCAATACATTAGTCGATGACCACCATAATTATGTGATCTAGACTCACTTTGTTTGTTATATTATTTGCTTAAGGTCTTAATATAATTTCTTAAAACCTGCATTTAAATATGTATATATTTTTTTTACCCACACTGCATATGGGTGTAAATATTGAAACAGGTAAGGAAACAGGTAGAAAACGTTTGTTCCTGAGAGTAAATCCCAGATACACTTTATACAAAGAATTAATTTCAGCTCGGATTCGCTGTTGCATGTGCAGTGCAGTGCAGTACAGTCAGCATAGAGGATATTTGTAAGGTTGCCTTTTCAGCTTTTCGCAGCATTGAATATCGATTTCGAGGATGAAGCGTTTCTCACACGATTATGGAAACCACAAAAACAAAAGTCAAACAAAAAAATGGAATAAACTGAAATAAGTAGGTATACCTACTTATGCCATTTAACACTTAATTTCATCTGACTTGCATGATATCTTTCAATGCGGTTCAATTATCGAGTTGTTATTTATTTAAATTCTCCAAGGCTTGTTGTGAATCAATTTAACAACAGCCTTCTTGAGAAGGGCAAATAACATAAAAAGGAATGTGAGAGTAATTCTAATTGTGTAAGAGGCTCAAACTCAATACGGGGAACAGTTCTTATCCAATAAAGCCGCATACTTGCCTTTCGGAACACTCAAAATGGATAACTTCTTTCTCTGAAGAATTGTTTAAAGTTGTTATTGTTTATGTTTTGTTTTGTAATAGGGGAGCTTTACTTAAAACACAAACATGATCACTGTTGTTTTTTTTAACACTCCTTGCAATTGAATATTCTTTCGTTAAAAGGAAAACTTGACTTTCCTTGCAAAATCAATTTCTTCCGGAACACAATTGGTATTTTAACAAATAACAACTTTGTTTTAATTAACATTCAATCACGATAGAACAATCCTATTTGCCGCCGGGACACGTACATAAGTACAAGCGCGATCAAATTTTAATCCCCGTCGCCGCAAACCCTCATCGCTTTCGACAATCCTAATTTTTACTATGTAACTAAACAAAATTTTAAATAAAAAAAAAAAAACACAAGCAACAATAATACGTATTTAATGAAAAATACCGAGTGACATGCTAAAGAAAAACGTCCAGCGCGCGTAAGGGTAAGGTGACCGCTTCGGACGCGAGCTTTTATACGTTCGTTATATGACTGTGTGTTTGGAAGAATCCGCCGCTCTACGCTGGTAGCGAGAGAAGAATATTCTACTATCATTTAGCGTTTTCGGTTTGTTGTTGTTGCGTTTTAGCTTATTTGTGTCCGTCGTCTTTGTCAACGTCACAAATGCCCCCAAACACACCCCTCCAATCGATCGTATGTAGTGCACGACAAAGCACAACGCTCTATATTGTTCCTCGAGTGCTAAGCGTATAGCGTTTGTTAAGAAAGATCGTGGAGCTGTCAAGTGTATAGGTACACAGAGCAATAAAAGAGAACACCGGTAGCTGCGATCATGGTGTCATACAATAGTATACAGTGGGAGGTCTTTGTGTTCCTTACTTTAATGCTCTGCAATTTGGGAGCACAATTGTAATTGCCAATGTCGCGTCGTGTAGAAACCATATGATCAGTACGGATCATCATCTTCTGTATGTATTACAGTGGAAGTTTGCGTTTATCGCTCTCTTTGGTTTATTGCCAAACTAAACGACAAATTGATTAGCTTATGTACATATCGGCGGGGAACTTATCGCCGAAGTTTTTTTTTATCAAAAAAAAAAACGGTTAGTTGTAATGTGTCAGTAGTATTTGATTTAGATAAAGGTTCGATAACGAGCACCTTGCGGAATGCGGTAGAATGAAAAAAAAAAATCAGTTAAATCTTTGATAGCAGATCAATCAGCGATCCGATCTTTGCTTTGAAGATATTAAATTGAGATTTGTTACTACATTCATCGAATGCCGATTCAATCGTATGCTCATTTAAATCCTTACAGAAGCATAATTGTAAACCATAGCTCTATTTTATGCATGGCTTCATAATTATTTACTTAGTTTGTGTTTATTTTGTATTTTTGCTGCGTACGAGTGGGTTCTATACAACTTTGTTCCGAATCCCAACGGTTTTATTGAAAAACTTCCTCATTATCTACATTTATCATTAGTGGCATACGTTCAGGAGAGTTGGCGGAGTGAGAAAAAAAAATTAATTTGTGTTCCTCCGGGAGTTGACATTTATTTCAGCCCATTAACCATTAAACCACTTCTACCACACATACATATAAGGAGTTAATTAAATTAGTTCTGTTCCCTTACTCTCTGGTTCAATATTGGCAATAAGTCAAATTTCTCTCATTGCGAAGGAGTTTGCTCACCAAAATGAAATCTAACAAAAAAGAAAAGGAACGTGTTGAACCGTAAATTTGAAAAATGTGCATTTTTTCTAGGCGGGAACATTCAAATGTCAGAAGAGCAAAGCACAAATTTATATTTAAGACCATGATTTGAATTATTTCTAATGCAGAAATCAAAAAGTTCAATCCTTGTGTGCATTTTAATGCTATGCAAGCACAAAATATAAATGAAATCAAATTGACAACCATCTGTCGGCAATAACCAACTAGCTAATATTTGGCGGTTTTTTACTGTGGGCAAATGTTTTATTCTCTCTTTTTGGCTCTCTCCTGCCAACTTTTGCATAAAGGGAGCAAAGTTTGACTAAATTTGCTTGATGTGTTCGAATGCATTTTCGTTGGGGAACAGGCCTATTATTTAACTATGTTTGACATATGGGTGCTTTTCGACAATTGTCTGTCATTTTATTATGAAAGCAACATTGTCCACTTCACAACTTTAACCTTTTTTTTTTAGTCCTCATGCTACGCATATGATAAGAATGAGATTTTCGACCTTTACTAATACTCAAACACTAATGTCGACAATTGGCTGCCAGCTTTAGTAAAAATGTACAGCATTTGTGAAACGGTACCATTAAACAATTAGACCTCCACTTTAACTAGTGCGACAACTTTCATTGAATCTATTACATTTGTAAAAACAAGGTTCTTTCATAACGAGGATGTGATTCTAACAAAATTAATACATAAATTGCAATTAAATTTGCCCAACAGATATCCTTCAAAGGCTTGAAGTGGTCGACTCCTTAGCAAGAAAGGGAGCATCAGAAATTTTCATAGGCCCTGAACCATTCTGCGGAAGACAGATCACACCCTCAAAGAAGAATTTAGGAAACTAGAGAGAGAAAACAGGGCAGGAACCTGGCATAACACTCAAGGCATGAGGCTGGCCAAGAAACCTCTGGGGCAATACAACCGGATTCCAAGCTTGCATCGGCATGAGCAAAAACATCCTCCGTATCGTAACGGGCTTCCTAACGGGGCACTGTAGACTCAAGGAACACCTTAGGAAACTGGGTATATCTGAAGAAGGTCTCTGCAGATTCTGCGATGAGTTCAGTGAAATCCCAGAACACTTGCTGGGATCTTATGGGGCACTGACCCACAAAAGATTGAAATACTTGGGCAAGTACCAACTATCTGATGAGGAAATACTGTCACTGGAGCCAGCTCTCATCCTTAGATTCTTAAAGGAAACTGGACTGGAGAGAGTGCTATAGGACAGATTTCTAGTGCTATAGGACAGATTTCTTTCGCCAAGGAGAAAGAAGAGTACAAGAACCTCTAAAATGGTTCCGAAAGGAATCATACTGTGAGGGAACTCTTATGAGGGAACATACCTCTCTGAGGCGTAATCAGAGGGTACAATAGATCAAAAGGTCGCAGTACAATAACCCATTTCACATAGTAATAATAAGGATGAGTTTTTTGAAATAATAGCTCGACGAGGAGTACATAGGATTGGAAATGGATGAAATCAGAGAGTTATGACACTCCTTCTCAAAATGAAATACTCTACAGTTTGCGATATTCTGGCAACTATATTTGTTTATTGGTATAGGGATTTTGGAAAGTGTGCAGTCTTTGCGTAAGCTGCCTGAAGTTGATTATTGGTGAGGCCGTTTGACTTCGTACACATTTTGAAACTCGAGCTTATACCAAATCTTAAATTACATCGCAATTCCGGACGTCGGTTAATCTAATGTCGTGTTCCATTGGGATTTTCTGATTTTGCTCTCAGATTTCAGAATTTTTCGTGCCCAATGGAACATAAAATGAGATTTTTCTGTCTTTCAGCTGTCAGCTGTTCTTAAATTGTAATTTGTTTTAGTAAAAATCCATTCAATTTATGTTGATATCCATTGCAGCGGCCAAATTTAAATTTGTCTCTATTTTTCACAGACTTGTCGTCTAAAAACGTAATTAATAACACACTTTAAGGTTTGACAAATGTATTGGTGTATGTCGGTCGGAAATCTATAAAAAAAACTTTTTCTGTCCCAATGGAAAACGATATAGTACTCAGGCCAGTTGCCAATACTATTGGACGGATTGATTGTTTGGACAGAGACATTTTTATTATGGACGTTAGCCCACATATAAACGATACCATCTTCCCATGTAAAAGTTTTAGATTGCTTTTCAAACACGGCTCTTAGAATTTAAACCCAAAATTTGAGTTTATATATTCTGCGATTCTTACTAAAAATGCTAATAATTTCGATTAGATAGAAAGATAAAAAGATAAAATTCTTTACTAAGACTTATGTTTACAACTATTAATTTAAAAGAAAAAGAAAAGCCATGGATCGACTTTAATCTAAATTGACAATAATTAATTAAGCAAAGCTAGTTAAAATACTGATTTTATAAATGATAGCTGTTGCGATAGGCTAAGGCGTGATTGCAGTAATTGAAAAGTAGGTTCCCGCCATAGGCACCCTTCAATATTGATGTAGCTTCTTCTTTAGTAAGATTACTCTTTGGAAAGTACAGAACGCTTAGTTGACGCAACATGGGGCATTTTGCTAAAAAATGGAATACACTTTCGATTTCATTAAAATTACATAAGCTGCAGATTCCTCGAAGATCTTGGCTATGCGGTACATAATTGAGACCTTATATTTCGGTTCTAGCTTTAAAAATCATACTTATTTCATTGCCTGAGAGACTGTTGTTAAAATAATTGCTAACACAAAGCGTGATTAAGACATTTAGACATATTTCTGGATGAAGATGTGAGGGCCCTTTTAAAGCATTGTCCGTAGAAATTCTCGTCCGCTCTAGCAATACACCTATAAAACATGTTCTTCCAAGTGCTAACATTCCTTAAATTCAAATCCAAATCTATTTCGTGCTGTGCCGCAAGTTCGTACCACTCTTTAAATGGCGTTAATTCGCATTGAAATGCAAACATCATTGCCTGCTTGTACAAATTGGTATCCGCCCACTATAAATCTGACTCCACGTGAATTGCATAGGTTGGAGTTGACGAGGGTAGTTTAAAAATTCATTTAAAAAAAATCTCTGCACAGCTTCAAAGCCCTCCAGATAATTGAAACCAAAGATTTGGTTAGAATAGCATAGGCACGAGTTTACTGTAACATTGAAAACTTTAAATTTTGAAGAGGGCCACTTCTGCAGTAGAACTCAAGTTTGTGTAACAAGAGAAAACCCAAATATTTAAATTACTGAACTACCTCTATTGGTTCCCTATCTAAAGTCCCATGTTCACTAGGGCTCCTTCGAGATGTTGATTCAAAAATCATAATTTTAGACTTTGATGTATTAATTTGCAAATCCTACAAGTCACAGTAGCGCTTCAGTTTGTTGATCATAAGTTGCAGTGTCACAGGATTATCTGCCAGAATTACTAGGTCATCTGCATACAAAAAGACCTTTACTGATGCCAGATCTCCAAACTGTATAATCAACAAACAGAAATGCGTTAAACAATCACGCATTCCCATCTGGCGAAAGGATAACGCTTTTATCTACAAAAGCTGAACAGTGATGCAACTTTTGCGGGATATTAAACTATTTATTGAAAATTTATGAGGGTACCTACAACAAGAACCTTGCAGAATAGGTTCAAGAAATGCAAAAACTTGTTGCTTTTCTTAACATGAACGACCCCAAAACGGAACCTGTTTCGTTTCGATCAGAAACAAATTGTATTGTAAAATAGGAAACTAAAAAAAAAAGAAGCTTCCACAAATGACTTTACTATTGATTGCTTTCGCTTTAATTTAAATATATGAAAGTTAATACACAAAAATATATCGTTTGAAATAAAAGTTAAACAACAAATTACTCGATGAAGACGATATTAGATAAATAGGTAATATTAATTCTTATACCTTCAATATACAAACAAATGATACATAATACAATATAAACGATTAAAAAAAAAAAAAAAGTATAAGAAAGGTTGGAGACATTCAGTATTTATAGACAAGGACAAAATAGTGTAGAATGTCTCTTCAATTGAATAAATTATACAAACTGAAATTTGGGTGGGGTGACCCAGTAATAAAACCAAACAAGAGAAAAAAAACAAAAAAACATATTTATAAACAGAAAAGGAAATTGTAAAATCAAAAAATTAAACAAAAATTGTATAAACCAAAGTTAAACCATTACATTAGAAGTAAGAGATTCTAAAGCTGCATAGTCAAGACTGAAGAGCCACATTTTAACGCATTTTAAAAACATTCCTGGGATTGCTATTGATCTGATGGACAGAGGAAGTACATTAAATAACCGGTAAGAAAAAACGGAGGAAAAATTACGATAAGCATTAGTGCGAATGTTGGGTACAGATAACGTGTTTGAAAGGTTTCCACGAAGATTGTAACGAGAAATTAAACGAAAATTAAGATTACCAGACTTCATAAAGAATATTTTTAACACCTTAAAACAATACAAATGACGGACAGGTAGAATTTTCAGGGCACAGAACAAAGGAAAGCTAGAATGTCTACGAGGTTTTCGACTTATCCTTACAACGTATTTTTGAAGAACCATCAGAGGATGTATTTTATTTCGGTATACACCACCCCAACAAGCAATGCCATATTGTAACTTGGAATGAAAGACACCATAATAGATTGTCAGTAAAAGCTTGGTAGAGCAGACGTTACGCAAGTAAAAAAATGTCGAAGAGTGCATCGGAAATAATTTTTCAATGTGTTAGTGTGATTCACAAAATTCATTCTAGAGTCCAGAGTAAGCCCCAAATATTTAAACTCATTTACACTCTCAATTTGGAAACATTTATCACTACAGGAAACATTATAACAAAAAAAGGGAAACGAAGAGCCGGAATCACAATCGCAACTAAACAGTTTATATCTAAGACATTCAGGTGCATGAAAGTACACATCAGCATCCAAAATGTCTGTAGAAGATAAGTTGAAGAACATTATTTTTGTTTTTGAGCTTATCACTAGTTGATGTTCAGCAAACCAATGTCTCAACAAATTAAGATCCCAATTAATATCAGCGACTAGGTCCAAAGGACTATTTGAGCCATAAGTGATACCAATGTCATCAGCAAAAGCAGTTGGTTTACCCTTGAAACTAAGAGCAAAGAGTGAGTTAATGTAGATCAAAAACAGAATTGGACCTAAAACGGAGCCTTGAGGAACAAATTTTCCGCTCTGTGCATATTTTTTACCTCAGTTCCAATACAAATCCAATCCAATAATGACCACTAAATACCCTTAGAGCACCACTCATGTAGGGGTTTTCCATTTTCGACATGTATCGCTATATAAACTGCTTGCATAAAATACCATCCCTATATTTTACAGTTTAAAAATAAGGCCCGTAACCATTCAGTTTGTGTGAGTTTATATTTTTGAAACAGATGAAAGCGACTTACAATTTTATGCTGACTCCAAACGGCTGAATTGAGTAGCTCTTTCATGACAGTTGTACTCTCGGAAGTTTGTCACAGCTTCGCGAGAGGGGCGCATTTGATAAAACCTTTGTTTTTTTAAGAAGTGTTGACCTGGCTAATGAAGTTCAGCACACAGTTTCTAGCTTATACCTGAATATAAAGATTCAATAAATACTTGAATTCCATATTTTCAAACAAATTCTTTGATCTTTATGCGAAAAATTATTTTACTCTTATTTTTGATTTACATAAATTGACTAAAGCAACGTTATTTGAACGTTCTATTTATACATATGTGTATTGTATATCACGAACTCTAAATCCAACTTTAACACAGAATCACGCATGTGTAATCACCTTGTTTTATTGTAATACAAAAAATTGTACTTAAACAAAATAAAATGCTTATTAAATATTTTATTGGCCTTATAATTGAACATGCTTTAGCCAAACGTGCGCTTTTATTTAGCATGTCCGGTATCGGTTCTCAACTTTAAATAGCTACCTACATTCCTTAAAGTAATCATAAAAAAATGCAAAAAGGCTAAATTTAAAAGCTTGGAATTATACTTAAACCGGTGAGTATTAATAAAGGCTGCATAAAAAGCATCAACTGGCTACACAGCAGTTACATAAAATGTGTGTGTTCTTACCAATGTCTAGCTAACTTACTTGTTTACATTTGTTTATATTCAAACATGGGGGTGCGTTTCTACGACTTAGAACTCGCTAAATTTACGCTAAAAAAAAATTAATAAATGCTACAAATTATGCATCTTATACAATCATCTTGTATGTTTAAGCCAACGTGTGGTTAACTTTAGACTATTATTATATTTTCATGTACGGTTCTTATGCTACTAAGCTTTAAGAAAATATCTCATAAGAAAAATAACGAAACCATATCTGCAATGAGCGAGAAAGTTTCGTACGACCTAGTAGTGTACTTTATTAATTTTTTCTTGACATTTCTAGACGAAGAACGATGGAGAACTAGGTTTGTTTGACGTGGGCCCTAGTGCGCACTAGTGCACACTGGTTTAACCCTAATGTTTTCGATATAGCACTGAACTCGCCCTGCTACTGAAAACCTGTGTTTGACATGACTTCTAGGGCGCCCCAGTTGTGCCCTAGTTTGTCGGGCAAGAATTGAGTGCTGAGTTGCGCTGTCATTCTCTTATAGTGATAAAGGTAAATACAAATGAATTTGGTATTCAAAAGAATTGAGTTCACTCATTTTTAACAATACACAAAAAATAGTTTTATATCTTCACACTTCGTTGACCAAAAGATAAATATTTTTCAAACTCAAAAACTGACAGACTTCAAAACACTTATCCTAAATGTGTTACTACGTGTGATTGTCTGTCAAGCGTCTGGTCACGCTGGCTGTCGCAGCGTACTCTCACGAGAGACACACGAGTGACAATAGGCGTGTTTTTTTGAGCTTCGATCATTTTTCACGTGTCATTTTTCGTGTCAAATTTTATGCTTTTACGTTTTTTTTGCGCTTCGTTCCCAGCAAAGCAAACTAAAGTAGGATTTTCAGCACGCAATTACATCAACTAATGCCAGTCTCGAAGTTTTGTTTACTTTGCTTTGCTGCGAACGAAACTCAAAAAAACAGGCTTAATAAAAAGAGCGAATTTTTGTAACGTCAGCATGTCAAAATTTGCCACGAAAAATAACACGTGTAATGAGAGCTACACTATCTGACAAATGTCAGATATTTTTCTTCGTTTGCTTTGTTTTCTATTCAATGCTTGAACCGACAAAATTCGTAACGTAAAGCGGCATATACACAGTTCAAAAACTCATCAAGCATCTGAGAGTGCATTAGCGAATTTTGTTTGACGTTGCATACATACCCATCAACTATGAGTCTTCAATCATTTATTTTTACTTAAAAAATATACGGAAGAAACAGGTGTAAATGAAAGAAGTGTTCGCACGATAATCGTCTAAATAAGCTGAAAACCGTTTAAAATAAATTTACGCTGTCTGCTTGCTATTTTGCTTTGTCGCTGTCAACGCGAAAATGAACACTTATGCTTGATCAAACAGGCAATCACCAATATACACTGTCAAGCATTTGAGCAAAAATCCATTCGTTTTGATTTTGCTTCAAACAGGAACACGATTCGATTTGTCAAAAAAAAAAAACTTTTGAGAAATCTCGATTTTTCTCAGATTTCATGTTTCATACTTCTCATACTCTAATATCAATGTTTATGACACAACGTGTCACTTTTTCGAGGATCCTGAGACAATTTGTTGTTCAGTTGCTGCCTTGTCCATTTGGTAAGTTAGAAAAGGTACTTCGCAAAATTTTCGAAAACGTATTTTCAAATATTACAACTCCGTCAAATAGTGCGCGTTTTACCACCGCGTTTGACGGTTGTAATGTAATATACGGCAATATCTACTGTCACACGGAGTGCGTTTTGATGAAACCTTATGTCGTTTTCCATTGGGATTTTCAGATTTTGCTCTCAGATTTCAGATTTTTCGTGCCCAATGGAACATAAAACGTGATTTTTCTTTCTTTGCATTTGTGGTGGTGCGTGTTTTAAGAGTCAACTGTGTTCTTAAATTGTAAATTATGCTTATAAAAATCCACTCAATTTATATTGATTTACATTGCAGCGGCCAAATGTAAATTGTTCTTTATTTTTCACAGACTTGTCTTCTAAAAATGTAGTTAATAACACACTTTAAAGTTTGAGAAATGACAAATATTTTGGGGTCAGTGTAAGTAGGTGTGAATCTCAGATATCGAGATTCTGCTCCGACTCTCAATAAAAGTGTTTTTTTTTCAATCGAAAATGAAATCTGACAGCCAGCTAATTTCGAGAGCAGAAAAACTGATGTCCCAAATGTAAAACGACATAAGTGTTTATGGCCCAACCTGTCATTTACCCCACCTTCCTTTATTTTTATTCACGTTTCACAGAAACACAATTTGTAGACGTACGGAAATCCGTATACAGAATTTGCATAAACATCGGTTTGGTGTTGGTGGTGCATGAACGTGGACGCCGAAGCTGGATGTCTATATCTATTCTTTATGATCTTTGGTAGCTTGTGATCGCTTTTAAATAATTTATTGTAACCGGTCGAGTAAAATATTCCGAGTAGTTCAGGATACGCTTTAAAGGATAGATTCGGTTAAAATTGTATGGAGCCGCTAAACAGTATGGATGAAATAAGCTATCTCATACACCTTGAGGCTTACAGACGATTTAAAGATGAAGAATCCCACCTTCGTCTCACCGTTGAAGAGAAATTCAAGCAGTACATTGAAATCAAAATAGAATATTTAAATGCATACGTAAAGTACGTTGAAATGCTAAAACTTTGTGCTGTTCGCGAAGTCTTGGAAACAGGACAAAACCTAGATGGTAATACTGAGCAAGCAACTAGAAGCATGGAAACTATAGCTCGCAAGACGTCCATTGATCAACAAGTTGAATTTCTTCAAACACAAATTTTGCAACCTGCAAAAGAGATTCTAGCAAAAACTCGCGATTTTAAACACCTCCCAGAATTGCACTACATTACGGCCAATAACAAAAATCGCATCGATTTTATAGAATCTTCAATTGCACGGTTAAATTCAAAGTTAAAAACTTCGATAACGTCAGGATTTGACTCGTTTCTTAATCGGATCGGGGAATAGTTTTCTTCTTCTTAGGGTTCCTCTCCGCTCTGGAGGTTGGAAATCATCATTTTTAGGAATAGTTTTATGTGAGTGTAAAATAAGAAAAACAATTTTGTTTTTTCCTTTTTCAGTTTTGTTTATTTTATGTTAGTCTCGGTTGCACATGGGATTCACAATTTCGTATCTTTCCAGGGTGAGCGGGAATAAATATGTGTTGAATCAAAAAAAAAAAAAATGTAAAACAAAATAATTGGGGATTGGAAATAAATAAAAGTATATATAAACAAACTCAATTTTACAGTGTTTATATTTGGTAAATTTTGATTATGTTTACCATTTGGAACGTTTTGACCAGTCTTTCGGTGTCCAATGAAGGCATTTTGAGTCGATTCGTATCTTTCGCTTCTCCATTGCCTTTTGGTGTTGCTCTATGATGTCTCTGCTGATACAAACGATGTACTGACCTTTGTAGTAATTGATAAGATTCAAGTTCTGCAGTGTAGATATGACATCTTCCTTTTTAATACTTGTTCCCTCGCAAATATCACTGCAATTTAAGATTTAAATATATACCTACCTATATTTATTTTCAAAATAATGGACACTTGCTTGATTGTAATGTTTGGTTTTTCGTTGTCCGCAGACGGCTTCTGGGCTATAAATATCTCGAGGATTGTTTGTGCCCAATAAGAGCGATACGAGAGAAGCCCCAAATCGGAAAGAGGTTTCTCAGGGGAGCCTGTCTTTCCTTCGAACTTAGACAACTCGTAACTGAATTCAATAAGTAGCTTACCATATCCCTTTCTTTGATATGGTGGCATGGTTAGAATGCATGCTACATTATAATCCTCGGTGCTCTCCTTTTCCTTGGAGAAATACCCAACAATGTGAAAGCCTCTCGAGTCAAATTCAGTCATCACATAAAACAAAAATGGATCTGTGTCGTAATACAACGTCTTATGGTCTAAAAAAAGTTTTGCCAGCAGGCACAAGTTTTGCGCATAGACCTTGTTCTTGCGGCCGTCTATTTCGAAAAAAGATATTGTGTGTTTACGGTAGATCTCATTTCCAGGTGGATGTCGCAGATTGCACTTAATCAGGTGACGTTCGAGACATTTTCTGCTCTTTCGATATTTGAGGCAGAACTCACAAATATATATACAAGGAGTTTGGCATAGTTCCTGTGGATAAGGAGAGAAATACCAAGGTTTGATGCGATGCCTTCCAAGCTCTATCATTTCAACATTCTTCATTCGAGTCACTACATCGTCTTGGTGAATGACCATACTGCCTGATTGGCGAGGAGTTTGCCCGTCCTGAGACGTTTCCTCAACCGGTTCCACTATTGGTGGAGGTGCCTGTGGGGTTAGCTAATTGAGGAGTAGGGATTTGAATTTAACGATTTGATGACCAACCTTTCTCTTTCGATTTATTTTCTTCTGAAGTGCAGCTGCCAAAACTGCATTTCCATTAAATATCTCATTGCTTGTTGGTACAGGACTTGCTGGTCGTGAAACACTTCCGGTACCGGCTAAGGAATGATGCTTTTTTGGTGTAGTAACACCAGTACTTGCTCCAGTTGTTGTTCCATCGCGTCTGGGGAATTGCACTTTCCTTGTATCGAGATCCTCTTCATCCACCCATTCGTCTAAGCGTTTGTTAACTATGAAATAAAAAAAGAAAACAACAATTTAGGGGTGAATGTTTTAGATATACATTTTTCTTTGACTTACAATCTACGTAGTGAACGTAAAACTGGCGTTTTCCTTCATGGTCCTTTATACTTACGACCTCTGCTAACGGCCAATCTTCAGTTTTATGCATCCGAACAGGAAGTCTACAACCTTCTGTTAGAGCCGCCTAAAACCGTTGTATAAAAACGCATTGAACCAAATATGTAATTGTAAATTTACAAAATTCAATATTTATATAGAAAGTTCGGTGGGCCATTCTTTGCACTCAGGTAAATGTCTTAAAGTAAATAATTCTAAGACAACTTACAGTAGATTCACATATTGAGGAGAAATCCTCATCAAAGTCAATCTTTGCTGTTATTTTCATTACGTCCTTTTATTATTTTATTTTGCTTATAAATAATTGAGATGATCAAAATTTTCAATTTCTAAAGTTTTGACATTTGTGTTGTCAAAATTACTTACAACACAAGTGACAAATGAAAAACTAGTTTTCGTACACATATAGTTAACTATACGTTAGGAATATTCTTTCATTGAGTTATTGTCAGAGATGAAGGACTTAACAGAGATCAAAGATAATGGAATACAGAGATATATAACTTTCCAGTGGAAGGGCTGTTGCCTACAAGCTGTTTTCCACAAAAATTCATGAAACTTTCCAGAAAAATTCATGAAGTCACACACACTTGCTTATTTCTATCCTAGTATATGTGAGTTCATGAATTTGACTTTAATGCAAGAATTCGATATTCTCTACTGTGAATTTCACAATTTCTTACATTTTAATCAAAACCTCCACAAAAACCAAACAAATTCAATACAAAACAAAGAACAATTATACACTGCGATGCTCATAAAAGCAAGATGACTCGCGGTCGGCCATTAGCAACATGCTTTTTTGTTGACCACACGTATTCACAGACGGGGGTTGAAATTACAAAAACAACAATGTAAACAAATGGGTTTTGGCGGGATAGACGTACGAAAGATATCCATCTCTTTTAATCATTCATCTCTGACAGAGATACAACAATTTTTGGTGGAAAGGTGGAATGGTACCTACTTAAGGTACGATTAAACTGTATGACAAGTGTTCATAAAAGTAATAGGCATATCTCATATGCTCTAATGACCTGAATGCCACACATGACTGATTTTGACAGATAAAAATGCCCAAATAGCATATAGTGTAATGGGACAATAAGCACGAATGCCAGCATATAGCCATATATGCCCATATGCACTTTATTGGAATTTCGTTATGGCATTGATGGCATTTTTAATGGAACAGGAATTATTTTGTTCTCATCGGTGTTTGAGTTCGTGGAATTGTGATTTATTTTCAGTTTCGGTCTCTTCTCGGTAGTAAATAACAAAATGCCTTAAATGACCACCAAGGCAAATATGACCATATTGGTAATTTCGGTCATATAGTCTAACATACAGTTTTCATAATCCTGATATTTTGTTCATTTGACAGCTTATCTGGTAATTTGCCTTTTGCACTGTGCTACACTGAGAAAAATTGAGACTACTCAAAAAAAACCCAAATCAAAAAATTATCTGTTTGGCAAAGCGAAAATGACATATATCCAATCCATATCAGTTAAACGAATTTAATACTAAACACAAGACCATTGAGGTGCCTATAACAGTGAGAGGATTGGTGGCCGGGCATTAGCTATATGCTTTTTTGTTGCTCACACAAAAGAGAAGGATATCTTTCGTACGTCCATCGCCCCAAACCCATTTGTTTGCATTGTTGTTTTTGTAATATCATTTCCTGTCTGTGAATATGTGTGACTTAAAAAAATGGGTTTTGGTGGGATAGGCGTACGAAAGATATCAATCATTTTTAATAATTATTCATCTCTGGCAGAAACACTGCACTGAATCTGAAAAAAATGAAATGGGCCGAACGCGCCCATGAATATGGGAACATATTTCAATTTGGAACGCTCTGTGAAAAGCACATCTAATCATCAACAGGTAAACTTCAATGGAACTGTCAAAGTCATATGTGAAAATTGCAATGTGTTGTGCTTTCGATTTCGGGATGTGCTGTAATTTTGATTAAAGTTGTTCGTTCATTTCATAACTTTACCATATTACAAGAGCTATAATTGAAGTTTATTAATTTCCATTTCCCATGGACGATTCTTCGCAAAAACTCATAGAAGACTGTTTCCTTCGACCAATCTCAGATGCAAGAACTACGTAAGCTTCTAACGCACATTTTTTTGTGTTATAAAATGCAACTTAACTATTTTAACTATTTCAGAAATACAGCAGCAGAAACACCACCCTCGAAAGTCGCACTGAAGACTGAACTCCAAATACTTCGGCTTGGTGATGAATCGCAACAAATGATCATGGAAACGTTGCGCTCCATTCATGGAGATGACTTTAAGCTGGACGACCCATCGAAATATAAAGATCGAGGGACGAAAATGAAGAAATCGTATTGGGAAGATCGTGGTACACTGATAGTACAAAGTGTGACAAACTACTCTGCACAAGAAAGCAATATTGACGATCCTTTAGATCGGTTGCAGCGATTTGCCATTGTTAAACTAGAAAACTATGGTTTTCCCACCTCGCATTGTGTGGAAGCACTAGAACATTGTGACTGGCACAGTGATGATGCGTTAGTTTTGCTGTATACTAAGTATATGAAAGTTCTAGATACGAGGAGTAGTAATATTCCTGAAATCAGTGAAGAGGCACTGCTGGAAATCCGAGAGGATGAGAAGCTTGCACTTGAATCGATTTACGACAATGCATTTAACGAAAAAGAAAGGAATAACATTTGGAGTTTGAAATTTAAAATTGATCACCTTCTGTCCAACAGTCCGTCCGAGAAAAAGAAAAAGTTGGATTCACAAGTACCTTTGGTTTCCAAGACAAATAACCAAAAGAAAAAGATGCGGTGTAGAAATTTCGCCAGAGGTCATTGTAAATTTGGTACAAATTGTAGGTTCTCACATGCCTTAGAAGAGGGAGCAGATGCAAGCAAAGAAAGAAACATAGGCCCGGATAACGAAGATGATAATCAGTTCTATCTAGAGATCAGATTCCCAGGTACCATAAAGTATCCCTATGAAGCACCGTTTATATTTTTGAAGACTACCTGTCACGATATTCCTCGCCAAGTCCTGCTGAAAATTTCTCGAAAATTGTATAGAGAAGCATGTGCCATTACGGCTGATGGCATGCCCTGTGTGTATAGCATATGCGAACAGATTCAAATGGATGAGGGCATGTCTCAAAGCATACAAGACGATCGTGAAGCGTTTCTCGACCCAAATAAATCTCTTTTTTATGAGGAAGCTGTATCTGAAAATGGGCACAACTGTGCCCCTTCGGATCCGCTGCCCACCCACTACGAAAGAGGTCAATTGGGAAAATCGGAGGGATCAAGTTTAACAGCTGATCAAATTCTACGCGAAGATCGGGCGCTGATAAAGAAATTCATGGAACGACAAACCAACGAGAAATACAGGAAAATGTTAATTGGGAGAAAAAATCTCCCTGCTTTTGCAATGATGACAAAAATTCTTGATCTAATTGCATCTAGTCAAGTTCTTGTGATATCTGGAGAGACTGGCTGCGGTAAAAGTACACAAGTACCTCAGTTTATTTTGGACAATTGGCTTTTCGAATCCTCAAAGTTGGACAGGCATGAAAAGTGTTCGCATGTGGAGATAATTTGTACCCAGCCAAGAAGGTTATCGGCGATTGGCGTTGCCGAACGCGTTGCTGACGAAAGATCTGAACGAGTGGGTCAAACTGTAGGGTATCAGATACGGTTGGAGAACAAAATATCCTCAGCTACCCGCCTTACCTTTTGCACTACAGGGATTTTGCTACGACGTCTTGCATCTGATCCTTTACTGTCCGCCATCACTCACATCATAGTAGATGAAGTGCACGAGCGAAGTGAAGAGTCTGATTTTCTGCTGCTCATTTTGAAACGAATTCTCAAGCAACGGAGTGATCTTAAGGTGATTCTCATGTCTGCCACATTAAATGCGAATTTATTCTCCGACTATTTTGGCGGTGTTCCAATATTAGACATTCCGGGGAGGACATTTCCGGTCCAGCAATTGTTCCTAGAAGATATCTTAGATATGTCTGATTACGTAATGGAATGCGACTCGCAATATTGTCGGAAGATAAAAAAGAAAGAGGAGGACGAGCTAATGAGAATGCTGGAGTATTCTGATACTCAAACTTCCATGGAACTGCCGCCAAAAAACATAAAGGACGAGAACCTAAATCTGAGTGGGATATATGCTCGGTACAGTGGTCGGTATTGAAATGAATAATATAACTAAAATTATGCTAAAGTAACATTTTTCAATTACAGACTACTCTAAGAAGACTTGCAAAACGATTTACCTAACGGAGCCTATGAAAATCAACCCAGAACTTGTCGAGGCTGTTCTAAAGTATATTGTTGAAGGCGACCATGAATGGTCGAAAGAGGGTTCGATATTGATATTCCTTCCTGGGTTGCAGGAAATTCAAGCTCTTCACGAAAGCCTTAGTGATAGTTCTATGTTTTCTCAAAAGTAAGTTCAACTAAAAATATTCTCGATTATCGGCTCATTATTGACTTGTTTCAGATCTGGAAAATTTATACTTGTTCCGTTGCATTCGACACTATCCAGCGAAGAACAAATCCTTGTTTTCCGTCCCGCACCGAAGGGTAAGCGTAAAATTGTGCTCAGCACCAATATCGCGGAGACTTCAGTAACCATTGATGATTGTGTGTTCGTCGTCGATTGTGGTTTGATGAAGGAGAAACGCTTCGATTCGAATCGAAATATGGAATCCCTCGATTTAGTATGGGAATCTCGTGCCAATGCATTGCAGCGGAAGGGACGTGCTGGTCGCGTTATGCCCGGTGTTTGCATTCATCTGTTCACAGGACATCGATTTAAGAATAATATTCTCAGTCAGCCAGTGCCAGAGATACATAGAGTTCCATTAGAACAATTGGTGCTGCGAATAAAAACGTTATCAAATTTCGATGGTCACAAGGTAGTCGAGGTCTTGGGTAAGCATTAATATTTTTAAAAATCGTGTACGGTTAATATTGTGCTTATGTGCAGGCCAGACATTGGAACCACCGACCGAGGAGAACATTATATCAGCAGTGACTAGGCTGCAGGACGTTGGAGCACTTGACGAGGATCATGGATTAACTGCGTTAGGCCATCACTTATCTGCTTTGCCTGTGGATGTTCGTATAGGGAAGCTGATGTTATTCGGGGCAATATTTCAGTGTTTGGATAGTGTCCTTACAATTGCAGCCTGCTTAAGTCACAAATCCCCATTTGTATCGCCTTTTAGTAAGAGAAACGAAGCCGACAAGAAAAAGAGAGAGTTTGCTAATTGCAATAGCGATCATTTGACATGTCTTTTAGCCTACAAGGTAAGTTTTGGCTTAACAATTTACGTATTTTCGAAAGCAGTTTCAGTGCTTTTGGTTGTACAAGTGTGATATCATTGATTCGAAATCCTTTTTTATTTAACTGAGCCCGTACTCAGTAACAGAGTGGGGCTTTTATCCACTAATGCCCTCTCGTTTCTTTTTGTCATCGCCTTCATTTTATCACAGGGCGGGGAGGAGCCAGTTTTCCAAAATCTACGATATTTAATCCGTCTTGTGATATAAAACTTGTACAATGTTATGCCAGAGATATTTTAACCTCTCAATTACCTTCCAGAAATGGCTAGAAGTATCGAAACGAAGCCGCCTAGCCAGTCGAATATACGCTGATGAAAACTTCCTCTCTCTCAAAACTCTTCAAACGATATCTGAAGTGAAGTACCAGTTTCTAGAGCTACTCGTCTCCATTGGTTTTGTGCCAATTGACGTTCCGCGAAAACGAAAAAACGCCGACGATGCTATACTCTCTTTAACTGGTAAGTTCGCAACTCAAATGAGATCTTAGACGTATTTATCCATATATTTATGCCAACTCAATTTACAGGCCACGATCTAAATATTAATGGCGACAACAATCGCTTATTAATCTCCCTCCTCTGTGCAGCTCTTTATCCCAACATAGTGAAAATACTTACACCTGAGAAGACTTTTATCCAGACCGCCGGAGGAGCAATGCCAAAAATTGCCAACGCAAGAGAACTTCGATTCAAAACCCGTTTAGATGGCTATGTAGCTATCCACCCATCATCAGTGAACTCAGAAGTTGGAACGTTTCAATCTCCTTTTCTGGTCTACCAAGAAAAGGTGAAAACTTCAAAAATTTACATCAGGGAATGTTCAATGGTACCGCTTGTACCGTTGGTACTCTTTGCTGGCAGTGACCTACGCATTGAACTACATGGTGGTGATTTTCTAGTACTTCTTGAAGATGGCTGGATAATCCTCAAAGCACACAACCATGAAACAGCCGAGATGATACACTGCCTGCGCGTGGAACTTATTAAACTGCTGGAAGAGAAAATAAGAGATCCATGCTTAAATTTGTTAAACCACGAGAATGGACGAAAAATTATTCAGACAATCGTTTACTTAATTACAAAATAATGAACACCACTAACATTAAACTAAAGATAACTGGATAATTCTAACCTATGCAGTTAAAAATGTATTTGTTTTATTTTTATTTGTCGTCTCTACGATCCATTTTTTGTAAAAATTGTTGCATCAATTTCTGGGAAAATAACAATAATGTATTCTGTTTGTAATTCTTGTATTATAATGCTTCCATTTGTTTATAATGTTAAATAAAATATTTTTAACAAAATCTCTGCGTGAGAGGTGAGAAATTGAGATGATAACAACGTTTTTCACCTGGAAAATACATAATTTTAGGCGGCGCTACAGTTCGGGGTGGACCTGGGGCCGAATTATCACATCCGTCAGCGAGCCATAATGTCTGTTGCAACAAGGAAAAACCGCTAAAGTCGAATTTGATAATTTTTCAGGAGAGCATATTGACGTTTTGCTAAAAAGCTTAAAATGACAAATGGTTCTAGACTATCTATTAAAAGTCGTCGGCATTAAAATTCCAATTTTGAAGATAAAAAGCTGGAAAAAACGAATCTTGAAGATTTGGGCATGCTGAACCTAATTGTATCAAAAACTCATTTCGTCTTAACTCGACTTTAGCTGTTTTTGCTCGTGGCAACAGATGTCACTGAATTTTGTGGATTTTACAAGCAAAACAATAACAAATTCAGTCAAGTATAACTCGATCACGGATGCGGTAATTCAACCCCTGGGTTAGGGATCGCTCTTGTACATAGTACCATCTATGAAAAATGTCAGATAAATAATGTAAAAGTTCTAAAAATTATTACAGAAGTCTTTAAAATGTCTGTTGGACCCGACGAATTTGATTATATTAGCGCAAAAGAGGGATGAAAAACTGTGACGTCTAGTACGGTGTTTGCTGCAGGGAATAGAAGTAGCGTCCATTTGTATGCGGATTTGTTGTAAGCGGAAGACTTAGACAAGAAGTCTTGAGCTTCCGATGGATTTGTGAACGCCTTATTCTATCCGCATCAAGTGGCCACAAGCCATAACCGCCTAAGTCAATTTTTCATACTTTTCAGGAGAACAGCTTGAAGTTTTAAATCGTCTTAGAGAAAAATATAATGGTGGTATCAAAGTTTTTGAAATGCAAAAATGAAGAAAATGTTCTTTTTTTTAATTTTGCATTTCAAAAATTTTGATACTACCATTATATTTTTCTCTAAGACGATTTAAAACTGCAAGTTGCTTCCCTGAAAAGTATGAAAAATTGACTTAGGCGGTTATGGCTTGTGACCACAGCAATGTTTAGTTCGCCAACAGCATCCTAATTATGTGCTCACACCCCGACAGAAGATAAAGACGATGCTACGAAAGAATGTTTCTACGACTGGAAACGTCTGGAATTGGAAAAAAAATCCGATACGAAAGTCAAATCTGGTGCTGAATTGCCGCATCCGTGAGTGAGCCATACGTCGCTGAATTTTATGGATTTTACAAGCAAAACAATAACAATTTCAGTTAAGTATCACTCGATCACGGATGCGGTAATTTAACCCCTGATCGGAACTCAAATTTGCATCAATGCGACAAGGTGCGCTATAATGTCAACGGAGAATGTTTCCTTTGGAAATTCTGTTCCGAACGGATACCTTGATAGGGTAGAATGTTAATATAGCTTGAACACGGTTTCCTCACCTCAATATTCACAAAGGAACATGGCGCTTACCAGGTCATTAAACAGTCAATCAAATTGATCATGTTGCGATCGACGCAAGCGACCACTACCTTTTTGTAGCCAAGGTGTGGATGCGGATATTCCAGACACCACAAAGTTAAACGGCTACAAACACAACAAACCGCTATAACTTTTGCCGATCGCGTATCCCTCAACCTCTCGGAAAGTCCTGCGCAGTCAGCATCAAGTGCTGAAGACCAGTGGCATCGATATCAAGATGCCATCAGAAACGCCGCAACTGATGTGCGTGGTTACACAAAACCATCCCTACTTAACCCCTGGTTCGATGGAGAGTGCCGTCAAGCACATGCACAACAACGTGCCTATGAAGCGGCGCTGCGCAGAAGGACGAGAACAGCTCGTAAGCCCTACGAGCAAAAGAGAAGAAGAACACTGGTTTCTTCGGGAGAAAAAGAAAGAGCATGAGAAGTGTGCGATCGAGGAAATAGAGAAACAATATTCCAGAAACAACATTCGGAAGTTTTACCGAAAGATTAAAAGAACGTGTTATGGCAACAAGACCCGAGTAGGAACCTGTAGAGACGAACAAGGAAACCTTGTAGTGGAATCACATTCAGAGGACATGAAAAAAAAAACATTTCTGGAGATTTTCTTTGATGTCAAAAAAGGGAATTAGGCAAGGTTATGCCCTGTCATGTGACTTTTTCAACATCATTCTTGAGAAAATTGTGGGAAACTTTCAAGCCAAAACCAGTGGCACAATTTTCCAAAAGTCTGTGCAGCTACTTGCATACGCTGACGATAACATGATTTGCAAAACACAGCGAGCTTTCACTGGTGCGTTTGCATGTATCAGTACAGAAGCGCAAAAAGTGGGTTCAGTGGAGAATGAGGGAAAAACCAAATATATGCTGTCAACAAGAAGGGACACACAACATCGACGAATCGGACAGAACGTCACGATAGACAGCCTTGTCTACCTGGCTCCGCCTTTAACTCCGAAAATGAAGTTACCTCAAAAATCAAGCGAAGAATCACACTTGGCAACTGCTGTTACTTCGGCCTAAGAGGGCAATTAATTAGTAAGGCCTAGTCGGGAAACACTAAGGAGACTCCATTTATGACCCTCATCATACCAGTCCTGGGGCCATACTCTCTATTTCGTTCCGAAAGTCAATCTTGTTCAAAATTGCTTTTAAGTTGATACTCTGTAACACTTTCGGAATTCTTAATCGGAGTACATTTCATTCAGCTTTCGAAATAGAATAGAGTACAAAACTTTCATTTTCGAAAAATGTTACTTTCGAAACGAGATACGGAGTAGGGCCCCTGCTTTATGGTGCAGAAGCATGGACGCTATCAACGGCGGATGAAAATTTGCTTGGTCGCTTCGCACGCAAAATTCTTCGAGTGATTTTTGGTCCCGTCTGCGTTGTCGGGCTTTGAAGGAGGAGATTTAACAAATCTTGCTCTCTCTCGAAGCCGCTCTCTTTTACAATTTTTTGAGTTAAGGATCCCCATTGAGTAAAAATTCGCAGGATTTAGTACAAATTCGTAAAATTTAAAAGTAAAGGAACAAACCTACCAGCTTTGTCATATTGCGACAGAGCATAAGGACAAAGACTATTCTCCGACGTTTGACAGGTGATCACACAGCATTATCGCATGACACCCGTGCCATTCTGGGGACAGTTAAGGGTGCCTTCTTTTTATTGCTATACGCACGAAAAATGCGATTGAAAAATGCACAAATAATCACAATTTTAATTCTGTTTATGTTTTCACTTAGTTAATAGGTACTTTTTTTTACTTTTTCCATAATCTATACGTAATCTAATAACAACTAAACAACTAAATTTGTTGTCGCTTTTCAAGTGACCTGTAGTGAAGACCACTTTTCCATAGGCACAAAATAGGAAAGAATGGATTACCGGAAGTAAACTTTAAAAAGTTTGCCTAAAATTGAAAAATTAATTTCGTTGGCAGATCCAATTTTGCAGATCCATAATCAGCATTGTTATTAAAGCTTAGTCCTTTTTTTAAGAGGGAGAAATAAATGTAAGAAATGAATTTCGTATCATCTCTGCAACACCCAGCCCCCAAGAAAAATCGAATCTTCGAGTTCATTCTGATGTTAACTGCAGTAATAAAACACACTACCGCCATAAAGTAAAATATGTATATCTATTTGAGGGAATACGTTAAATAGTATAAACAATCCAATTGTTTCGTTCTAATGTTTGTATTTTTATTTCTATGAGTTTATTTCTCCTTTGCAGTAATAAAATATGTATATATATTTATTTTTATTTCATTCAATGCAGATGTTACTCATCGTCATCAAATTTAACTATCTTTCGACTTATTGTAACAGTTTGAATTCTCTGCTTTACTTTATCAATAAAAAAATTATATATTTTTATAATAAACAGTAAATATAGTCATAACAAAGTTTGAATTATTATTTAATAAATTGTTAAAAATTATTTTACATTAGGTACGTATTTCATGTGCCTAATTTTTCTTTATTAGTCTTAAATGTAGAAGAAGTACTTGTTCTGGTAAAATTTGTAAACTTTTTTTTTATCTGATCCGTGTATGTTTTACATGTACAATATTGATTCCTAAATTCCTTATTTCTATCTAAAATGGTGTTCTCATCATTTTTCTAGGTCTTTGAAAACTCACAGTTTGTATGGTAAAAATATCTTAAATTTAATCTTAGAGAATTTTAATATTTCGACAATTTGAGCAAGTGTTATTCTAGATAATATTGCGTTCACTTGTTTATAGATATCTGCCACCATTGTTAATGTTCGGGTGGCTGCGATTAAATCCTAATTCTTCTTCTATATTGCGGTCTACTCCAGTGATCTGAGCTTCCTCCTCTTTAATTACAGAACAATTTCTTTGCATTGCCGTTTGATGAAATAGCCGGTACCGCTAGTGGCAATGCTCTGTCACATCGACAATAACTGATTTTTTCCAGCAGAAAAGGAAGTAGCCAACAGCAGCGCCTAGGACTACCGCAATGCACAGCCAAACGTTGTACGTCATAAAAATCAACATCAAAAGGAATGACAAAGTAACTTGAACGATATGGAGAAAGGTCTGGTACAAGTGGTTGAGCGAAAGAATTGACGGCCTGCAAATACGAATGAAACAAAATATAAAAACACAATAAGTGCACTGTTGATCTACGGAACTAGATGCTAACAACTCCTTTATATAAATATTTATTTGGCATATCTTAAATTGCAGAATAGTTTTGCTTTGTTTAGTTTAAAAGGTTATACATATTTCAATACTCACGGTTGCTTGTGAATAACCTCGCCCACGTAGCTGAAATTAAAATGCATTTCACTACAAAATTACAACTGAGTAAGCTTTTTATACTCACTGTACGGTGGGTGTGGGTCTTTGCTCTTCCGAACCCTTCTCTGGCATCGAGACAGGCCGATACTCTAATAGGTTGTAGGTCTTCCAAAACAAATACTCTCTGTAATATTTCAGGCCTTCATAAAGGGTTGCCATGACAAATATCGCAACCATCGAACCGATTAAACCGAGAACTGTCTCAATTTTCCAACTGGAGAATAGGATTGTTTCATTGTAACCGAAATGGAACTGCAAATAACAAATCAAATGATGTTTGTGTGTTTGGAAAGTTGTGCATGATTGATTAATTACCGCCATTGACATCATATGCTCGACTGCGCCACCTGTTGCACCACCATGTTGATGATGTTGATGTAAGGAATGATCGATGGCACCAATATCTTCTGGGCTGGCTGTTGTCGACACTGGCATGTGGTGATGCATGTGATCATGCGGCATCTCTGTACTCATTATGTGATGATCTGAATTCGGTATCAGGAAGATTTAAACAAAATAAAATTAATATTGTTTTCATTAATAAAATATATGTGAGAAATATGAGAAAGAAAAAGAAGACAGTGACAGAAACTACACACACAAAATATTTAGAAGAACAAAGAGTTCTTGGAACATGTCACAATATGGGTAAACACTTCTGACGTTTTTCATTCAAGATCAGAATTGATCTCTTCAATGAAATTCGTTCGAGCTTTTTATTATTTGTTTTCTACATTAAGCCCCATTTAGACGAACATTTCAATTTCAGTTTCAGTTTCAGTTAAACTGATGTCTAAATGCAAAAATTGAAGCGTTGAACTGAAACTGATGTGCTGTAGATACGTTTCAGTTCCTTTGTTATTTCAATTGCAGTTGGCGGTGAATTAACGTCTTCGAGTTATTGCGTTATTTTTTCCAATATGTCTTTTTAAGAATGTGCATGCTAAATTGTCCGTATCTTATATGAATAGGCGAAGGGAAAAATTTAAGAACCACTTTCACTGAATTAAACACAACATAACATTGCTTTAGGATTTCTTTTGGGACTGGGGTATTAAGCTTTCCGAAAATATATTATCTATATATATAATATAATATTTCTTCTTAGTTCTTCCAAAATGTTTCAGTTATAAAAAACTTCTACAGACAAAAGTAAAACAAATCTGTCATCCCGCTCTTGAGTTACGTGGACACATACGAACAAAAACATTTTATTCCAGAGTTGCCAATATTTTACGAAATAATTTTCCCTGAGAAAAAATGAGATAAGTCGTGATTAACACCCAGAACTTATGGATTTGTTCTCAAAAATTAAACTGAACTATTTATAGACAAAAAATCGAAAATTCACAATCCTTAGATTGTTTTATGTCATTATTTCCAGCAGGAAATCTACTAGCTCTACTATAATACAAAAGATCTGGTATTTAGATCGAGTAGGAATTTTTGGTTAGGTTTTCCTTTTTTAGTACATCTTTCGAAATATAACTGTAGGCAAACAAAAAGACTTGCACGATGGAACATATTATAAAATGTTGCTCTATTTTAAATACAATCCTGATTTTTTTTTTGGAAAAATAAGGAAGAAATTTGTGTTTCTTTTTTCGTTCAGAGCATGGTCGGAACGCTGATAACACATGTACAAGCACAGTCAGAAATGACAGAAAAAAAAAACAGGAAAAAGTAAAAAAACATCAGAATGCTCTGAGCACGCTCAGTTCAGAGCGCGCCCATAATGTTCGAGCTCAATTCAGTGCTAGGCTCTGAACTAAAAAAGAAAAACGCCTTTTAAAACAAAAATTGGACAGTTCGAATTTTCCCTGACCGCTTTTAAAATTCCCTGATTTAGCAGTCCAGTGACTGACAACCATGTAAAATTCATATATTCATATAAGATATAATATAAAGCCTTACCGTGGTTGTGTATACTATGCTGTGATTGATCCATGATGATAAGTGGTAGTTTTCTTTGTTAGCGGTTGTATAGGATTTGCTGAAGTTTTAGTAATCTGAAATGGAGGTAAGTATTGGTAAGTAATAAAAATGGTGCCTTATATTATCTTAGTACATATTACATATATATCAAAAGATAATTTTTCAGTGAAATTGCGATAAATTTAATGCCTGTTAGTGGACAGCTTTTAATGCAGTTTCAATTACAGTTTAAAAAGCATTCTGTTAAGAAATCTTCAGAAGAAACCACAGCCTGAATTTAATACTTTGCTTCAACCAATATTTACAAACTAACGTTTAACTAAACATTAAATTCTTTATAGGAAATTCTAATTTGGTATTTATTCGTTAAAAGCAAGCAACTTGTCACTAACATTGCTGAGCATATTTTTCTTATAATAACTAATCTTAAATTTTCATATAAGAAAATTTACTACAAATATTAGTGCCTTTAAATCAAGCATTTTCCAACACATTTACATTCATAAATTTTTAAGTTTTATGAAAAAAGAATGAGCAATTTAAAACCGATGTAGGTAACTGAAATTAATAACAGCAGAGATGGACGCGGTTAACAATATTGGTGCCTTTTTTATTATTGTGGTATTCGATTGGGCGCTCTCAGAGCACTTTTTTGCCCTCAGAGCAATTTGTATGTTCGTTTGGTACAAAAAAAGCAATCTTTTTCAGATTTCAGAGCACTTTTGCGAATCTAGATATTTTCTCAGATTTGCTTCAGATTTACCAATACAAGTGCATTTGAGTTTGACAACTGGTGGAGGTTGTTTACATTTGCGTGAATTTTTTCTGCAGCAAAGAAAGGCATTGCATCGGGTGGATCTATTTTCGTAAATTATATGTGTGCAAATATTTAGAAATCAGTCGGGACGGAAATTTCGAATGTTTTAATATAAAATTTAACCAGTGACGGGAAAGCGCATAGAAAAGTTTCGAAGACTACACATATTCAAGTCGCACGAATATCAACACAAAAAGGAGCAAGAGCGTTTTTGTGTTCGATTAGGCACACGAAATCTGAAATCTGAGGGAAAATCTGAAGAAGTCCAAATGAATACCACATATGTTAGCCAGAATTGAGCGCGTATAGTTCTTCCATATATTTGGATACGGGCACCAGTAAGGCCAGACACTTTGTGTTATATTCGCAGTCGTACAACTACATTCAGTGTTATTTAACTAAGTACCCGGATGTTGCGCTGGAGTGCGAACATAAAATAAGTTTCCTGACTTACCCACTCAGGCCGACGAGAAGTATCCACCGATGGAATCAACAATTGTTAGGTACTGATCGCGTGCGTGTTTTATTGAACATCTAGCTCAGCAAGGCAACGTAAAGTAGAATCTTCAGCAGACAATTACAACAACTTTAAACTACACTTGACACTTCCCATAAGTAGAGGTTACTTTACAGCAGCAAGCTATATGATGGAACATCTCTAGTGAAGTGTTTCAGGTTTCAGCGTCATTCACTTTCAGTGAGCGACAACTAGGAGAACATTAGATCAAACTAAAAGTCGAAACACACAACAAATTATAACAGTTTATACCAATCTGCACGAATCTAGAAATGTTTATGCCTTTTGCGGATCATTGGTTGTTCTAACTAATTTGAGTTCACCTTCTTTGAATAAAAGTTAATGATTCCAAAACAAAAGTATACCCATTTCAAAAAAGTTTTTAAAAAACTACATTTTCCAAAAAAAACGACCACTAATGCCATCAGGATATCACTGGTATCCCTGATTATTTACCACGTTGTCATTACTTTCTTTTTACAAATATATTGGTAAAAAGAGCCCATTTACAGAATTTTAAGTATTTTCTGGTACCTAAACTGTAAAATAAATAAAAACAGTTTGAGCTAACTTTACGATACGATTTTATGACAATCCGCCAATATTTAGTATACAAAAATGCACCGAATTGCGTAAGCCAGAACCCAGAAGTGCATTGATATAGATTTTTAGAATTTTTTTTTTTTATATAGGAGGTGTGGAGCCCCATTGACTAATATCGCCCTTATTTTGCGAAGTTTGTACGTAGAACAGGGAATATACATCACGATGGCCTAATCATCAATAAGATGGTGCAAGCGGTTGTCGTTTGGACAACTGACGGTAAAACGAAGAGCAGATTCAGAGGCTGCGGTTTGACGTCGTTACACTTTTTCTTTGCGCGCCACTGTTTTCGATCGATGTTATACTGAAAATCCAACCATAGACAAATCATACTGAGACCCCCAACTCGCAATACTCTTGCCGCTGAACCACTAAATTTTTTTTTAAATTCGCCATTTTGCTTTCCTATCAGTGTTATGCCAGTTTAGAATCCGTGTGACATGCAAAAACACACAAAAAATACAACAAAAAATGCTGCCAACCGCTGCCAACCGTGGGGGAAACGTGATGAAGTTCGGGAATACCACATTTTAACATGACTGAATGCTATTGGTTAGTTATTACATATTTTTAAAAGGCGAGTAATATAATTACTTTGGTTGATAAAACTATCTAAAGGAGATCTTTTATGTCCTGGAAACATAGGACAAACATGGTTCGGTATTTTCCGCTTTTGGATATCATTGACTTCGATTTCATGTATACATTTTTCTTAAATAACCGAGGAAAGTTTGCTCGACTGTTTTATTTTCCTACAATCATACTGCATTCATAATTTTTCATAAATATTTTAAGCAAAAGTACTAAAAAAATATTATCCACACTAACGAATAATTTCAAATTTAACGGATAAAATTTTATGAACGCTATAAGAACCTTTGCACACAGCGGAAGTTTCATATGCAAGGTGCGAGTGGGTTGGTGAACCGGAACTTGAAGTTACGTGACATTTGTCAATACGAACAATACTAGCGCACCTAGCATTTTCCACCCCATACGAATTTAGCTCGTCGGCAAGTAACGGAAAATCAACCGAAGTTGGTGGTCGCATTCTTCTGAATAAAGCTACAAATGAACATAATTAGAGGGGCAACAAATGGTGGAACTTCGAATCGCAGCATGGTTACAACCGTCAAAAGAACGCCATATTTCACTACGCTGTTGCAGCGCTTATAATGTAAAAAAAAGTTCACTGTTAGCGTGACTTATCATAAAAAAAGCAACTGTCCAACAGTAAATGGAGAAAGCAAGAGCACGGCATCAACATCTGGTAGGAAATAGAAATAGTTTTTATTTGTTCTCTGTTTTTGCTTTTTTTCGATCGATCACGGCCGTTTATAATTCGTGCAATTATTTGAGATCTCATTTGAAGATATTTGCGACTATATGGTTAACTAATTTAGATCTTAATATAAGTGATTAGAGAGCTTTTATGGCTGCCTGACTCTTGGTGGAGATCACGATTCCTGATTTTGATATCGATCTCTCCTTCAGCAGTTCAGTGGCTTCACAAAATAGTAATAACCTTTTTCTGAAAAACATTACAGTATATAAAACAGAGGGTTAATGAGAATGGGACTGAGAAAATCATGGCTCGACCACAGTCGCAAGCCTTATTTTAATGTCTATGCGTCAATAACAGTTGTGTTCTTTTTTGTGCTCAAGGGGGTCGTTATTCTGAAAAGATTGAAAAACACTGGCCAACGGATCCCACATTCAATTTTCTGTTACGTCATTCTTTAGTTTTAATTTTTCTATTGTAGTTAGCAGCTTTTTGTGATTATTTCTAAGTTGGGAAAAAAAAACACAATGCTTCCAATTTCAATTTCATTTATTCAATCTACGATTTATAATCCACAGATTTCGAAAACAATACAATCAGTTATATAATCAATAAGTTAAATATGAATTTAATTGGTAATAAGCGAAATTAATCTATCCTTAAAAATATTTCTGGCCAAAAATATATCCAACTCGTAATAGAACAGATTAAACAATTTGATATAGGTTCACGTTGCCCATAAATACAATGTAGTGTGGCTACTTTCAAATAAAAGAGGTCTTGATCTAAGAGATCGAGAAGGAACATACAAATAAGAAGATTATCACAATCAATACTAAAATATCACGAATAAAGTAAGAATGATGAACCTCAACGCTATTATTACGAAACAAGTGCCGTGGAGCAAATCTCAAAAATTTCTTTTGAACGCTTTCAACTCTGCGTACATTTAAAGCAGTAGTGGAACCCCAGACAACGCAACCATATTCCAAAACAGGGCGCGCAATACTGCAAAATAATGCCTTTAGAGTGTAAGGATCTTTGAAGTCTGCAGCATTCCTTTTAATGAACCGTGATAGGGAATTCGCCCTGGAAACAGCATGGTCAACGTGTAAATGAAAACTTAACTTGGCATCAAAGATTACACCAAGATCTTTGAAGTCATCAACTACTTTTATTCTATCACCATTTAAAGAATATTGTGGAAAAATAGAATGAAAAGTTCTATTGAAACTAATACAAGCACATTTGTCGCTGTTTAACATTAAATCCTTTGAACAGCACCACTCGGAGAAAGCGTTCTAGTCTTTTTGTAGAAGTAAACAGTCGTTAATTGTTACTATTCTCTTAAAGAATTTAATATCATCTGCATACTTAAGGCAGGAGCAGTTTTTTATTAAGTCCGGGAGATCATTATTAAAAAGTAAAAATAACAGCGGACCTATACGCCTTCCTTCAGGGACGCCTGAAGTAACTAAGATTTCCTTAGAAAAATAGTCCCCTACAACGACATAGTGTGTCCTGCCATGCAAGTAGGAATTAAACCATCGAAGTAAAGGGCCATAAAATCCATATGCACTTAATTTTTCAAAGAGAATCATTAAATTAACTCTGCTAAATGCTTTCACCAAGTCAGTGTAAATCACAAGAACTTGTTTATGGCTTTCTAAAGACGCTATACAAAAAATTTGTGAATTCCACTAAGTTTGAAACAGTAGATCTGCCTTTCCAAAAACCATGTTGATATTTACTGACTTGTTGCTTGGTTGTAAAAACACAAGCTTATCTTTTACAAGGTTATCTAACATTTTGGGAATAACCGAGAGTTTAGTAATAGGTCTGTAGTTAGAAACAAGATGCCTAATACCCGACTTCTAGACTGGATCGATGGTAGATACTTTCCATAAATTTAAAAAGATTCCCTTAACAAGGGATTCAAAGTGAGCTAGAACAAAAACGTAAAACGATAGGGTAGAATCCAAAAATATCTGGCTTTCTTTGTGGCTTTAAACTATTTAAGACAATCTGAACATCACTGACGTCTCACGAGTACAACGACCAATCCAAAACAGATCGGAGGGAACGAATATAAAGGGTTTGCCAATGACCGCTATTTCGGTAGCTGTCACTTTTGAAGGTTTTATTCTTTGACATTTGACAAGTAGAAACTACGCCATTACTAAAAATGGAACGATACACGCGCATTGAAATTATTAAAATTCACTCCAAAAATGGTGAAAATCTTGCAGTCACAGTTCGCAAAACTAAAGTATTTTTTGGTCGTCGTGAAGCACCTTGTCGGACCGCAATACAGAAATTAGTGGACAAATTCGAGCTGTTGGGACAAGTTAGTGATGTGAAGAATAAAACCCGCGCACGTCGCTCAAGAACAACTGAGAATATTGCTGCTGTAGCCCAAAGTGTTGAAGAAAACCCAGGTTTGTCCATTCCTCGTCGTTCTTTGGAATTGGAGATTCCACAAACGTCATTACACCGTATTTAATGGTCGGAGCTGGATGGTATTGATCTGGACAACGTTAAATTTCAACAAGACGGCGCTACGTGCCACACAAGGAACGAAAGCATTGATCTTTTACGGGAAAAGTTTCCGGACCGTGTTATCTCTCGAAGAGGTGATCACAATTGGCCACCGAGATCTTGTGATTTAACACC
Source organism: Cheilosia grossa (assembly GCA_963082955.1). Lineage (NCBI taxonomy): Eukaryota > Metazoa > Arthropoda > Insecta > Diptera > Syrphidae > Cheilosia > Cheilosia grossa. The sequence goes on along the minus strand of OY720145.1, from coordinate 27,053,873 downwards.
TTGCGACTTCTTCCTTTGGGGCCACGTGAAAGATAAGGTCTACGCCAAAAGCCCAGCGTCGATTCAAGACCTCAAACATAAAATTCGTGAGGCTACCGAGGACATAGAGCAGCCACTTTGCGATTTGGTTGTGGAAAATTTCATGAAAAGGATATGGTCCTGTATGCGTGCTCGTGGTGGCCATTTGGCTGATGTTGTTTTTCATTATTAACGGCATACCTTCCGCTTTATTATGAAAAAACATCCGATCATCTCAAAAAATGGCATTTTTCTTTGAATACCAAAATAACACCTCTTATTGTTATCTTTAGTTAAAATCAATAGAAGTTGAAGATGTGGATTTGTAAATACTTTGAAAATATTCAGCAAACATATCAGCAATACTTTTGGGGTCACTGGTTTGTTTGCTGTTAAAATTCATCACTGCGGGAATTCAGTACTTTTTCGTTTGGTGTTAATAAATTACCAAAAAGTTGTAGGAGAACTTATAATGTTACTTTCAACCGAGTGAATGTAATTACTATAAAGGAATTTAGACGAAATAATAAACTCTTTTCTTAGACGAGAAAAAATAGCATAATCATTCACAGAATTAGATTGTTTAAACTTTTTATGAGCAGTATTCTTTGCATTTTTTTATTTTATTAATCTAATTTACTTTTTTGCGGATTCTTCACTCTTCTAAAACCTTGTTAAAAATAACCTAATATGTAAGAAATTTCCAGGAGTTGTGAAAACTTCGTTGGGCTGATTAGTTGTTATTAGAAGGTTAAGAGTGGTTAAACTATTTTGTAAATCCACTTGCGAAGAGTAAATGCGAAAATCTCAAATGATTTTGTTTCAAATAATAGTTTAAGTCATATTTAAGAAACTTATGGCCATCAGTTTCTCATATTTCTGAGATGCGTAATCCAGAACAAGACATTGAGGACCACGTTAGAAGAATCCAATCTTTAAAAAGCATGTTGCCCCCTTCGATTAAATGCAATCATTTAGGTCTGCTTTGCATTTGATTGCATTCGTGTATGTTCTTAGCATTAATTGAAAAATATGGTTAAATCCGCACTCATAATGTAGGTATCATATAAAACACATGTTGGTAATGCTATGGTAACAAACGATTATGTATAGTTGGTTAGTTGTGAGACGAAGTAGAAACATTGTGGAGTCTATTCGATCTTATTCGCGACGATTTATGATATAAGTATTTGTACAACTTTAGGTTTTTGGATTTAAACCCCTATTCTAGCAAAGTTCTCTGAAGTTCAAAAGTCACAAAACCATCACAAGGTGAGGTGAACTAGATTTTGGGAGTTTTTAGTATAGTGACAACACACGCTCACAAAAACAATTAAAACTGTAATGTGCTACTTGATGGGTTCATGGTGCCGTTAATGATTCTAGTTAGTATGATTTGGAATAAGAATCTGCGGACGAAATTATTCCAATTCCAATATCTCACCTGAAACGTAAGTTAAGCATGGTTAAGAAACCGAACGCACTTGTCTAGTTTTTAATCACAATCACTGTCGTTTGATTAATCGGACTTTAAAAATATTATGGAATTGGAATTATATCCGCCGAAACGATCACATTTTCAGCGCCCTTTTCACAAACTCTCTTACCTAAAATCTCATACCCATCATTAATTGATAACAGATAATTAATTGTTTAGTTGGCCGACAAATCAAATAATTATAGTCCCTTGTCATGAGCGTGCATGTTCGTTTTTATATTTTGAATATAAAAAGCAAATTCCAGATTATCTTTTACACGAATTTGCTTTCAAACCAAAAAATGTAACAATTTTGTTTCTAACCGATTTTGGAATAACAAGGAAGTAACGATTTTGAATTCATATTTCTTCCAAGTTGCAGTTGTATGAGATAGCACGGTTAGTTTTGAATACAACAAATTAAAAGACAACATGTTTGCTCATTGGCTCTGTTCCCGCACCCGCAGTGCTTTCGGTTGCTCAACCACGGTTTAACTATTGACCAGTTGTGGTTGCAAAATGACGGCCAACAGAGGATGTAAGTTGAGAATGCAGAATCTTTTAATATGAAATTTTGATATTTGATTGGAAATTGGCATCAAAAGTAAAAAGAAAAATTGAGAACAACTGCAGTAAAGCACCAAAAAGTTATATTGCGGACAGTAAAAGCACATATACAAATATTATACAATTTTGTGCATAGAATTATTTCGTAGATTGAATGAGTGAAATGAAAATAAAATGATGTCCAGATTGAAATACCTTTTATACGAGTTTTTTAATGAAAAACCATCCCTTTGCAAGAGCGCTTTTTATGCTTTTTATGGACTCGCGATCATTGGGTCGTAGTTTTTTGAAAATGACTGACCACTATCATAGGCGAGCGCTACAAAACGATGCAAACCGATTTCTTTTGACCCAAATTAAAGGTAACGAAAATAGACACCAAAAGATCGTGCGATTTGACCTCGATAAACTTTTTCTTGGGGAGTTTCCTGAAGTCGCAGGTCAATGCCAATAAGCCGCAATCAACCGATGCCATTAAAGTCAACATAAACAATGCCATCACTCAAATTTAGGCGGATCTACTCGGCAGGGTAACTACAAATTGGACACCTCGGATCCAAAAGCCGTGGCCGACATTTGAACGATGTTATATTCCATAGCTCCATCATGACAAACATTCGCCTTTCAAATAAAAAATATAATTTTATCTATACCTCACACGTAAGCGCTCAACTCGAGTAAGTATACAGTCCAACAGTTATCGAAACAAATGTCAAAATGTGAATTGGTTGCCACTTTGTAAAATTGGCTGTGCTTACACAAAAAAATTATATAAGTATGAATGTCAAATGACCACCTACTGACAAAATTGACATTTATTTGTTTTTATGTTTCTATGAAAATATAATTTCACCCTTTAATTCACTTTATTGTCAATAAAATGAGAAACTTCACATCCACTTTTATTTGTTTAAATCAAATGACATTGACAGGACATTTTTTCCGTCGCTTTTTCTAGCAGGTATTTTGTTCACCCTAGATTTCGGCATTTTTCAAAGAGCTCTAGCAAAAATGGTGAAACGACATTTTTTCGGTATGCAATGATGACTCATGGAGTACGTTTGGATTGCGGCCTGACCAATTTTGTTTATTGACGAAGCCATTCAGCCAGAAATGAGCCTCATCGCTGAAGATGATTTTTCGATGAAAATCCGAATCATTTTCAAGTTGTTGCTCAGCCCAATTCACGAACATACGACGCTTCTGGTGGTCAAGCGGCTTCAGTTCTTGCGTCAATTTAATCTTGTAAGGATGTAGGCCAATATCTTTTCGCGAAATTCGCCACAACGACGTCACAGAGATGCCCAACGCTTGAGAACGACGTGTGAGAGACACATTTGGGCTTTCTTCAACTGAAGCCCCAGCGGCAGAAATATTCTCGACACAACGGGCACTCCTTGTCTCACTGGCACGGGAACATTTTGCCTGTGGATTCAAATTTTTCCACTAGACGCTCAATTGTTGATCTGCTAAGACGATTATGACGACCATAAATTGGACGTAGCGCTCTTAACGTTGAGGCCATTGACTCCGAATTTCGGTAGTAAATTTTAATAATTTCCACTCATTGTTGGCTCGTATATCTTTCCATCATGAAATGGCAAACCTTACTGAAGAGAAATGTCAAAAGAGCGGCAAGAAATTCGGCGTCGTTTGCTTTCCCTGTCGCTTTACTTTTGTAGCGTCCCTGTTGAAAAACCCTTTATAATTAGCTGTTCAGTGTATTTGAGTAGCGATGACTTAATTCCCGGTTTCTTTTTTTTTTCCCAGATGTCAGAAAACTGGTTGATGAGTAATTGCAGAGATCGGATGTTTTCAACGTAGTGCGCATCTGAACCATATCTTCTGCGATTTAGCCTGCCATACGACGCGGCAATAATATTTTCGTTTCTGCATTTACGTCTTTCGCCAAATGAAAACAAATTTGCGTCTTAAACACGTCCCTACTAAACTAACTGTTGTGTATTCCTGAACGCCGACACATCTATTATTCCGTCTACATGTCAAATTGGCACATGGGACTTTTTAACCTCCTTCTTACGCTGGCAGTAAACCCATGGAGTAACCTCGGTTCCCTTCTCCATTATATTAGATATATTTAAAATTAATGAAAAAATCAGTGAATTACATTTAATCTGTTTCATTTTGGAAGCCTACAGGGACACTGGCTAAAAAACACTAACCAAACCATTACTTCTGCATGAACAGATAAAAATTAAGCTTAAATCTCAGTGGAACCTGTCAAAATAGAATCGCTCCTTCCAGTGGTCTGGATTTCCGAACCTTCCGACCAGCCAACATCGACCCAGATCATTACCTACCATTTCAAAATAGCTGCAGATCCACAATCCACAAATTGGTTGGATAGTTACATGCCTAATGAATGGAATCCTTAGATTTAAATAAGATTGTACAGATTCGTGTATTTATATCTAATTGAAAAGTTCATTTGTTTAACATTGTTCGGCCCTCGATTCAGTAATGGCATGGACTCATATAAGCATGTAACATTTCCTGTTTTATTCAGGCAGTGACCTTGAAAGCCCGGAAACATAACTATCTGAATATTCCTACACTACTTTGACCAGCGACGAGGCAGTAAACATCCACAAACTGTTGCAAGCACTAAGGGAAACGAAAACCACATACAAATCGTTCTCAACTGACGAAGCATATTTAATGGAAGTATCTTCATTATGAGGATACGCAGTTGAGGAACCACAATGCAGCACAAAGGCTCGACTGGAAATTTGCATTCTATTTTAATGAGCGTGTTTACGAATGTAATAGAAAAAATTTTCTGTTGTTTTTCGGGCAAACGAAAGAGTAAACTGACGCGGTGAATATAAGTATACATAATTTATATTTCTACTGAAGCAATATAGGAACAATCGCAATGACCTACGATATTATTATGCACTATCAAAGATAGAAATTCAAAGAGTAAATAACATAAAAGTACTAGCTCAGCAGACCCGCCCGGCTTCGCTCGAGTGTTTTAGAAATAAAACTAGAACAGAAATCCTGTTATTCTTAAAAAAAAATATAGTTAATTTGATTTGACTATGTTGTACATATTTCTCTGGAGGAAGCCACAATCATCCTCTACCTCAGCCATGTTCAGCCGTTAAATCGATTAGTCCTATTGAATGCACTCGAGTAATAGGAGCGTTTTCTCTTTTTTTTCTTTTTCAAAAATAAGGCCAAACAACGTCAAGGGTATTCAGACATAATTAATGACTTTTTCGTTCGCCGATTGAATGCGGTGAATGATTTTATTATATCATATATCTTTTTTTTCTCTATGCGAAAAGATGAAAAATCGTATAATAAAATGTCATACAAATCCAACTACAACTTCGTCATGACCGCCGAAATCCGTTAGGTTCGCTGTTGTCAGAAACTGTAAGGGTCTCACTGTTGGTTGCTGTGAGACACTAGTCGTGAAGCTTCTGTGTACATTATTTTGGTTACAAATTTCGAGCGCATTAATTTACAAATAAAACTAGTTCAGAGCATTTAAAATAATATTGTCCCATCAATTAAGTGTGGAAAATGATTTTAAGTAGTGAGTTGTGACATTTTGTTCGGCCCAGCTGATCTGCTGAATTTGCTGAATATTGCCAAAGGTGCGTTTGTTTCAACAACCTACCGATTGGAAGTCGTCGACGTCGTCGACTCGTTTTGAAAACTGAAATATTTTGGGAAAACTACTGTTTTCGATGAAGTTTTTGATTGTTGCGGCTCGGTGTGAATAGGGTTGCTTAAACCGTAGTTTCTGATTTTATTTCCAATGTTTTCTTTTCAGACAGCCAAGCAGCTCTCAAAGCTCTTGTTCATCTGTCATAAAATCAAAACTAATCTTAGAAACATTCATAGCCATCCACGAACTTTCTAAGAACAACCTTGTCATGCTCCACTGGATCCCAGCCCACAGAGGATTTGAGGGTAACGAATCAGCTGACTCACTGGTTAAAATCGGAGCTACCACTCCACTTATCGGACCTGAACCCTTCTGCGGAGTCAGCAAAAACCATTTCAGGAACTAAATTAAGAACCAATCTCGCATCGAGTCGAACGAGATTTGGAAAAATACAGATGGGCAGATCTGCACCAAGAAATTTCTTCCTAAATTCTTCCCCAGAAAATCGCTCTTCCTAATTTATCTGGTGAGAAATATTTTGAGGATCCTTACAGGAACAATCAGTGGCCATGGTCACGTGAAAAAACGCCTCCACCGCATTGGCATCTCACCGGATCCTATCTGCAGGCTCTGTCTTGAGAGTGAGTGATGAATCCTCTCTTCACATACTCACAGCTTGTCCGGCTCTATGTCGCCTTAGGAAAAACATCCTAGGGAATGAGATTGTCGATCCAGCAACCCTTGCTGACCTACACCCAGATAAGATCCTTGTCTTCCTGAATGCCTCTGGAGTGAAAAGATGGCTCTAGGAACCGAACTGGGAAGGCACAACAAACAGGCTCCTCTAAGAAGCCGCAGTGCCAGAGCCCTTTGATGGCTCTCCCGTCTTTTAATCTAATCTACATACCGACTTTCCGCTAGATCAGGTTTTCATCCCATGATTCCTGTCAGTTTCGCTAGGAAAAAAAGAGCTTTTCACTTCATTCGGCTAATTTTTTTTATTATTGCTCCTGGTAATTTTAAATGTAAACTTAAAAATCTCTGAGCTTTCATGGTTCAGACTTTTCTCATAGATGTCATATAAATATGCATGTGTTTTCGATGAGTTTCGAGGTTTTCACTTATTTGTACTTTTTCCCACCTTTGTTTCGACGTAGTTCTGGTTTTAAGTTGCCATTTGGCACATTTTTTGATGAGCTTGCCACAAAAACACCCCTTTTCTAAATTTTCCATATTTCGACCTTTTTCTTAGTTTGACAAAAAAAAAAAAAAAAAACAGAAACGTTACCAAAAATTTACATTTAAAACAACTGTCAGTTCGTACGTATGACACAGCTTAATAAGATCATAATAAATGTTCTGTCCAGCGTAAGCACGAATTTTAACTCTGAAGGAGCGACCGCATCTTAATTTCCTAGAGCCTGATTGATAATGACAGCTGCCCGCATTACCCGCGCCCCGACGCACGTGTCGCATTATCCGTGCTTGCGTTGGACAGGTGCTAATTGTTCTACCTTATGAAGGTAAAAAAAAAGAAGACAGTACAATATATCGGTACAGCAAAATAATCTCGAAATAATTTTCTGAAGAACTGTTATTCCAAATAGATACGCTAAAAATGTAACACGGTCTCCTATAAAAATATCATCAAAACTCAACAGATTTGTGAAGCGAACTAATTCTTGTGACTTTTGGCGACTTTTCAGAACTCTGCAACAAAAGCCATGTGGCCAATGCCAACACCTTAATGAAGTTCTTTACTGTTATTTGAGATCATAAATCTATACTTACTCAAGCTTTTTTATGTTGATTTATTAATGAAAAACAAATTCCATGCTTACCTGCAATAACAAAATAACAAAAGAATAGGTTAATAAAGGAAATTCACAAATTTGATGCAAAAAGGAAATATCTAGTATAAATCACGACGAAAGGAAGTTTTGAAAATGTTTTCACAGTAAGTTTGCAGAATGACGAGTGAAATGGATAGTAAAGTCATTCTTTAACGTCAGAAGAAACGCAATTTCATAATTTATAATTGTATTTTACCTCTATCTGTGCTTACTTGTTTGTATGAAATTAAAATGATAAAGAAGGTACTGTTTGCATATTCTAAAGAACGTACGAGTATATAAAAAACAAATACACATTAATATTGTGTATGTAAATAAATAACAAAAAAAGAAAAAGAGTCCCGTGCTTCGTGGGGAATAAAGACCCGTGGCCTTGATTGACGCGGTTGACGTTAATTGCGCATTAAAAGAATATTATCCCTCTAATGCCTTATTTTTTGATTTGAGTCCGAAAATCAGTATTTTTGATTTGGTGAAGTTCGACCCTGTACGGGTAAAATTATGCGTACCGCCTTGAGGCTTAGGTCCTCAGAGCAATAAAAATCGGGCAGGGTGCTATAAAAAATTAATAGTTTATAGAAATAACGAAAAAAAAAAAATTTTAAAATCGAGAGAAAAGGCTTATTTGAGTAGTGCTTTCGTTTTCTAAACTGTGAATCTACAACTTTGGGCTCAGAAACGTCGGAAACTGAAAACGTCGTTGGTTTTTCTGATGAAGCTGAATTTGGATCGCTATTTGCATTGACTGCAGAAATGATCACATCACTTGAAGTCACCAAGGAATTAGGTAACCAAGGAACTAAGTTAATGCAAATCGCATTCCAGGCAAATGAATCTGAGTCTATAAAACCAGGTTCGACAGGTTGTTAACAGTCCTACTCCTCGACATCGAGTAATTATATCTGACCAGAAACACTTGAACCAGTTAAGACGCAAATATGTAAACCAAGAAATAACATACTGGCTAACTGCCTGCACGCACCTATAGTGCGGTATCTTTGATGTGTAGGTCAAGAGGTAGAAGATGTAGAAGCACAGTAAGGGCATCCGTTGGGGCCGACCTCTTTGCACCCGTCTTTTTAATTTTGTAAGGTTGTAGCCTTTACTCAACGCAGACCACCATACGAGTGAAACATAGGTGAGAATTGGACGCACTACGGCCGTCCACAAGGACATATTTGGTTGAGGTCCCCACTTCTTTCCAAAGGTTTTGCTACAGGCGTACAGCAACAACCTACTCACAGATATTTTTTCAACTCTCTCTGATGAAAGTTATTACATATTTGTTATTTGTGAAAATAGTTTTTGTGGTCAACTTCGCATTCGAACTACTATTATTGGTAAACGGAACACGTTAAATAGACAGGAGGGAGATGTACGAATTCTTAGAACGGCATTTCGGCTATAAGTTAGATTAAAAAAAAAATGTATCTACAGGAGTTATGAGTTTATGACTCATAAGGAATACCCTGCCTAGAGGTTTATAGCAACCATTTGCCATAATGAAATAAATAAAAAAATAAATAAAAAACTTATCATATGGAGCTGTTTAATTTAGATGTTCGTACAACATGTTTGTTTCTAAATAGATTTATATTTTTTAACTAAGACAAAATACAGAGCTGAAGTCCGCGTAAGAGCTTGGTACATTTACTGGCAAAGTGTTAACTGGTTTGTTTTCTTCTTCGTTTAAGGCAACCCATTTCATGCAATTTAAAAATTATAAGTCGGTCCTTAAAAATCACAATTTTCTGGGATATCATTTTGTGAAGTGAAGAACCTTAAAATAGCTTTTTGTTCTAAGCTTAAAACTTATTAAACAATTTTTTTTTTGCAATCTTTAAATCAATGGAACAAGGAACTTACCTTAATAAATAAAAACAAAGGGCCAAGTGCGAGTGACACTCGCGCACCGAAGGTTCCGTACTTCTTTAAAGTTGGATATTGGGAAGATTTTTTGCAGATGAGGAAAACTACATGAACGTAAGCGTAAGATCAGAGACCACGCTTTAAGAATGAAATGACAGAGAGGAGGTTTGTGCAAAACCATCAACAATAGGTCTGCTGCCTTACTTTCTGGTTCAATATTGACAATATGTCGCATTTCTCTCATTGCGAGAGAATTCGCTCACCGAAATGAAATATAATCAAAAAGAATTACATAAATTTTAAAAATCTCAATTTCTTCTAGGCGGGAATATTCAACAAAGCACAAATTTATCAAGATTTGAATTGCTTTTATTGCAGAAATTGAAAAGTTCAGTTCTTTTGCGTCCATCTCCATTTTAATGCTTTACAAGTACAAAATAGAAATGAAATCAAATAAAAAATCAGTTACAAATTTGCCTTTGAACGATTAAACCATCTGTCAGCAATAACCAACTAGCCCAAAGAAATTCCCTGGGCTAATATTTGCAGGTTTTTTATGGAGGGGAAATGTTTTGTTCTTTCTTTTTGGTTCCCTTCTGTGTTTGAATCAGCGATACCACTTTACTTCAATTGAAGTGGATTTACTTGAATTTTGAGAAAAAAAATTAAATCTGCTCCCCCTATTGTTTAATTCTATATACCTACTTCACTTTAGAGATTCCTTATATAATATAATCCGCTTCAATTTTAATAAAAACAAAAAAACTTAAATCTTCTTCAAACACCAAAATTATTAAAAAAAAAAAAAAAGTTTACACTCCTTCATGTATGCCCCAGATTCACATTTCAAAAGAATAAATTGCGTCAAACTTCACTTAAGACACAAAATTTATTACAATTTTCTGATACTTATTACTGTTTTTCTTTTAATTTTGGTTGGGTTTTGGTTCATGTCTGTCTGTTCTGAAAGGTTTAGCCAAATACGTGAAAGAATTGGACAAACTCTGAACATCAACATTTACTTCACTTTTTTGGTCAAATCTACTTCGCTATTTTTTCTTTTAAGTGGTAACGCTGAATCGAATGCATTATCGTTAGGGAACAGACCTATTTTGTGGATGAGAATGAGTATCCATTGGAACAGTTCCAATGGAAGGAAAACGATTAAGAGAACAAGGTTTAATGAATGGAGAGTTAGAAGAATCGAGGTGACCATGAGCACTAGTGTGGCATGTGGCTGAGGATATGGAGTGTGGAGTCTGGTATCTGATATCTGGATGGAATATGGTGTCGGTGTGTGAATGAGAATGAGTAGAGTTGAGCAAGGGCTGCCGTGTCATAATTTCGTTGGGGAGTACCGGGGAGTACAGAACAAAAATCAAGAAATACATTTTGAGTTAGGGTTTATGAGTTAGGTTAGGTTGAAGTGGCTGTCGGCTAGCCAATTGGGACGAGTCGATGTTGGCAGCCTGTGGGGCCATATTGCTTTGGTGTTGTTTGTCTAATCTGATTTTAATTCAGTCACTGATGCCAAATCACCATGGAAAGTTGATCAGTATTGATCAGCACGTCAAAATGATAAAACTTTATTATCACAAACAATCAGTCAAAAATTGGACCACCCGGATACATGTTACCGTGAAATGCCGCGGTGGACAATTGAACTATGTTCTATTGCATACATAATCGCATTAATGTCCCTTTCAATTAAAGAAATAAGTTTCTTAATACCTCCCACATAGAATGATTTATTCCATTTCAAAATCGAGCCGTTCTTATTGAAAAGGCCTTTAAATAGTGGCAGAAACGAGTCGGGTAAAAAGAGAGTTTGTTCTCTTAATGGAAAATGTCCAGAAAATGAAATTTGTTTTGCACTTTACTACATAAAGAAATGTCAAGTGTCAAGAGAAGAAAAAGTAGTTAGATCCAAAAATAAAAAAAGGTGTACGATTTGTCTTTGAGGAGGAGGCCGTACTCCCGGGCCGACGAAAAAGAAGTAAAATACTCCCATTGTAGTAGTTTCGGCAGCGCTGTTGAGCATTCATTGAAAATTCCAATCGAAATCGATTAAGAGAACACACTAATAACGACTTAAGAATAGTTAAAAGGAGCCTACTTTATATAGTGATTGACTGTTTTTTGTAAATATCTTTTAACCTATTAACTTTTCCGCAAAACAGTCTTCGGCACATTTATATAGCATGATCTAAAAAAAATGTATATGGATACATTTTTCTGTAAATCAAGAAATAAACAGCTTTTTGTGAGAATGAAAATATTTATTTTCACCAAATCACTCATCACTCTAAAACCAGTCGATGTATCGCTACCATTGGCATTTGTCGTTTAACTAGAGGTTAAACCGGATGTTGTGTGCAAATTTCAGCCATTTACGTCAATTAGTTTCTGAGGTAGATATGGGAACAAAATCGGTCTAGTGGGTTCGGACAGACGGACTGAAGCGAAATTAATAAGGTTCTTAAAAAAGGCCAACGGCTGCGAAATCTAGTTACTTGTTCAAAATACTCAAAGGCGGAGATTTCAAACTCCGGTTTTAGAACCAACTTATTTCTTTAAAATCTGTTTTAAGTAACCAACTAAAACTAATCTGATTTAGCATAAAACAAAAAACAAAGAAAGCAACTTGGATGGTTACATTGGCCTGAATATTGTACCTCTAAATATGGAATGTTCAGAATGCTCCAAAACTCTCGAAAAGTTCGTCAAATGGCTTTAAAATTTCCTAATGTCATTGTGTGTTCTTTTGAAGAAGCCTAGGAAGTTATTTCGAACTCGGATATAAATGCAAGAGCGACAGGAAACGGGAGGAGGTAGCTCGTTTTTTCTTTTAGTATGGTGCGCAGTACAAGCGTGGTATACAGGCGCTCCATTTCGTTGTCGCCCCACCCAAGTTGGATTTGTTTGTTCAGTAAAGAATTAAATTTGTTTATAGAGTATCCCTAGTACATGCAGCATTTTTGATATTATTTATCGACCGTGTGTCGAATAAGATTACTTTAAGTAGACCTTGAACAGCTGTTTTACTCCATTAAGCTGAAAACAGGAGGCGAAGATGTATGAAAAGGTGCAGAGCTGATGGAACTGTCAATAAATGCACAAATAAATTACAAAGGCAGATCAATTTTCATGCATAATTCAGCTGGATATATGAGGTATCATTAAAGTGGCAGCACTAAAATCCTGATTGAGACATGCTTACATGTTTCTAGTTGGCGATGTGAGCGCCTTTTTAGCAATTGCTGTCATTCCATTTTGTTAAATCCAAATAAAGGTTGTGTACTTCTGGAAGATCATATTCATCTTTATATTATTCCAATTGCATGGAAATTTTACACTGTGGTAATTGGTACCAGGCCTATGCACAAATTTGCGCAAGTAGTGTGCATTGGCTGTAAAAATGCGGTGATGCATTGGATGCATGGATCGCACATGTCAGTTTTGACGGGGCAGTTAAAATATTCGTTTTAAAAAAAAATCTCTAAACAGCTTAAGAGTCCTATAAATAGCAAATGCAAGTGTTTACTTACATGCTTTGCAAACTTTGGAAGGGATAAACTTGACAGAAAGCTAATCTTTTTTAGGCTGAGAAAAAGGAAAATATTCACCAAATGCGAATACTACATTTTTCGGCGGAAATTCATATTTTTTATTTTTCAAAAATATTTATTAGCTTATCAATCAACCAAGCGTCCTCGCTGTTGTCGTTATCGTTTTCAAAGTCAACCGCAGTCGCATTGACAGCACTTTTGGTGCGAAATCACCCGTTCAACTGAAGCACTAGCCCCTGGTAAACCGAAAAGTTTGAATAAGGTTTCTTAACAAATTAAATTAATTAAATTAAAAGTGACACGCAAATGAATGACAGCTATGCGTCTAGATGTAATTAAAATGTAAGGTTACTCGCTACCTCTGTTCTGTACCTAGGTTCATATAATATTAGCTACGTGATCTGCTGTCTTCGTTCAGTATAATGTTTGCCACAAATCAAATTCAAACTACATATTATATTCGGGAAAGGTTTTTTGGAGCCGATAAAATGAACAGATGGTGCCACTTATTATGATTGGTAGCAGTTTTTGCAATAGAACATGACTGTAGGTTGTGTGACGTGGGAAAACTACAAAATATAAATTGCTTAACTACCCCTACTGGGTCCCTTTGCAGAGTAAATTCGACAGGTCGCTGAAGCGGTTCGGTTTCCTTTTCAAAAGTTGTGGAGTTAGAGGTTTATCTGCAAGAATTACAAGGTCACAAAAAACATTACTTCTTAAATTTCATACCGCAAATTTCATCAACGAAGAGTACAAACATAATTAAACCTAATCCGGCCTTGATAAACACCCTCTTCCAGTTTTAAAACAGCCAAGCAACCATTACAACCAGCAGTTGGGATATATAACAAATTAAACTTGGAAAACTAACAATTCAGATCCTGTTTTTAAATATAAATTTAAGTTTTCTATTTTATTCTAATGATATTTGAATATTCCCGCCTAAAAATAATTCACATTTTTCAAATTTGTGGTTCAACGCGTTCCTTTTCTTGTTGGTTATATTTCATTTCGGTGAGCGAATTCTCTCGCAATGAGAGCAATGTGACATATTGCCAACATTGAACCAGAAAGTAAGGAAACAGACCTATTCAATAACATTAAATCTGCAGTTGCGTGTTTCTGATTCAATATCCCGTAAAAGTTCAATCACTTTTATGCTTTTTTGACAAGGAGCGTTATCCTGTTGGAGAATAAATGTCTGCCCGATTAGTCTATCGCCAGATAGGAATGCCTCATTATTTAAAGTTTATGCTAGATCATTGTTCCATCGATTGGAACGAAATCTGCACAACCGTTGGACGTTATACAATCCTCATACATTACAAAGCCACCCCACCATATTATGCAATCACTGAGTGAAAACTGTAAACAGTTAATCCGTAGCGGTTAGTAATTATTCTCCTTCAAAAGCGACTTGCATTTCTGTCAAAATACTTTTGCCGATGACCGTGTATTTATTTACTGTCTCAATGTTCAATTTCAACTTAAATCAATTATTGTTTTCAGTCAATATATATGTTGATGAGTCAAATACGAGGAAGGTATTTTTAACTATCATTGAACATCATTCATAATAATAGGAAATTGTCCATCAAACAATTGTGGCGGTTTCTACTTTCACATTAATTTCATCAACAGAAAAGCCAATCCACAAAGAGAAAGTTGCCCTCATTATGGCATGTGTAAAGAAACAATAGAGACGCATTAATCATGCACAAGACATTAAAATGATTCTGCAACTATAGCTAGATAGGTGAAAAAAGTTTACCTTCACTTACCTCACTTCATTGGAATATATCACCTTTGTACAGAAACGAGTTCACCTCTCCCTTGCAAAACAATAGAGTGCGATTCAAATGTTGTATCTTGAATAAAAACTTCAACAAAATAACATTCACTCTGAATTACGATAAATGCGATACACAACTGACCAAATCGTTTTGTGTTGTCAGCTATTGCCAGGAATAATTACCTATGTAATTGAAATTTAATGATAAGAATGCCCCAAGCCCAACCGCACAGTTAAAGTCTAGTGAAAGGAATTTCACATGGTAGAGGTGTATTCAAAAGTGTACGACCGCATAGACCACCACAGTTGACTGATAGACAGTGTAATGTACTTCGAGATAAGCAATAAAGTCAAGGCTTTATAAAACCATGTATAGTTTGCGTTGACAAGAACCACAATATAATTTTAGCGGGACAATTTCATGACGCCAAAAATCCTGGAAGTATACTGATGCAAAGAAAATGTCAATATTAAATGATTTCGAACACATATGGAAACAAGTTTTTACAGGTTTCTAAATAGGATAAGTATCAAAGGAAAATACATATATTCGAGGTTATTCACCCACGTCTCCTGTGAGTTTATTCATAATAAGGGTCTTCCAATGAGAGGTGTTATTGCGAATGACCCGCTATTTCGGTAGCTATCGCTTTTGAAGCTTTTATTCTTTGACATTTGACAGGTAGAGACTACGTTGAATGGATTGCGCGAGATGATTAATGATTTTTTATGGTCGGAGTTGGATGGTATTGATCTGGACAACGGTTACTGTCAACAAGATGGCTCTACGTGCCACACAAGCAACGAAAGCATTGATTTTTTACGGGAAAAGTTTCCGAACCGTGTTATCTCTCGAAGAGGTGATCAAAATTGGCCACCGAGATCTTGTGATTTAGCACCGTGCGACTTCTTCCTTTGGGGCCACGTGAAAGATAAGGTCTACGCCAACAGCCCAGCGTCGATTCAAGACCTCAAAGATAAAATTCGTGAATCTATCGAGGACATAGGGCAGCCACTTTGCGAATTGGTTATGGAAAATTTCATGAAAAGGATATGGTCCTGTTTGCGTGCTCGTGGTGGCCATTTTGCTGATGTTGTTTTTCATTATTAACGGCATACGTTCCTCTTAGTTATGAAATAAACATGCGATCATTCATCTCAAAAATGGCATTTTTCTTATTGGAAAACCCTTCATAATCCTTTGATTTAACATTTTCTTTGTCTGCACTGTAGGTTGTCGGGGCAGCGTGCTGGACCACTGAACGAGGAGTCTCAGGTTCAGCCCCTGGAAAACACAGTATCAAATCCTAATAATAGAGAATTTCCTCGGAATTTGCTAAACATTTTTAAAGACATATCTAAGAGTATGTACCATAGAAAGACTTGGAGGAAACTTAGTACGCTCATTTAGTAAAAACACTCTTATTACCTCAGGCTAGTTGTCAACCAAGAAGCCATATAAAATGAGATTTCGTACACTGCATAGGTTAAATAAAATTAAACTTGCTCTGTGCCACATCATTATTTATAGCCCCCTGAGCTTCGTCCGTTTAAAAAAAGGAAACTTAAATAAATAAAAATATGTTATACAAGATGGCGTAAGAGTTGTTGTAAATGAAAAACTTTGGTTCTGCTTTTGGATTATGTTTATTTAATGTCTTAATCTTTTTTTAATTATGTCGAGAAAACGATATCGACTAAGTGAGACCACTTGATAACCATTCGGGAACGATTAATATCATTTTCCATTGCTCTTCCGGCGATAGGTCCTCGCATTGTTGACGGATATTTTGACTCGTGACTTTAAAAAACCCAGCAAAAAGAAGTTTGGAAAGTTTAAATCAGGCAATCTTGCGGCCAGAAGACAAATCCCCAAATCGAAAGATAAGACGACCCGGAAATGCAGTCCTCAGAGTTTCGGTTTCCATTATGCGTCGTTTCTCCATTAGGGTGAAACTACATGTTATCAAGACCAATTGTCCCTCTCCTCTGCGACAAGTTTGATATTCTCAGTGGAACGGCTGCTCAAGAACCGGACAGACCTAGCAGCATCTCGCGTGACCCCATACTACTCTAGGCAAGCGGCTAAGCCTCGTGGTGTTTGCCCAGTTGGTGTCGGACAACCGGAAAATCGCCAACATCACCGACGAATTATTTTGCCAAAAAATCGAAACAAATATTCCGCGATTCATGTCTTGTTGACGTGTATTTTGTATCTGTTTAATTACCCAATATCAAAGTAGAATTAACATTTACCGATGCCAAGATTTTAGCATCTTCCGATAGGGTGATGACTTTTGCGGCACCTTTAGATTCCGGACGCTGCTTCGTATAGTACTGATGTGGATATGGATATATGTCACGCCACAAGAGCCAACAAATAGTGTTAGAAGATTTTACGTAGTAAAACTACTCCCTAGACACGATTGAAACAATTCCCGACCGCGGCTTAATTAACTTCCCACAGAGCCAGTATCAGCAACAGAAAACAACTTTTTCTTTTGAAGAAAAACGTTTCCGCTTCATTCCATTATAATGTAGAATGTGAAACAGAGCTGAACTTCTGTTTTACTATCAGCTCTAAAGTAAGGAAGTTATCTGATGAGAAAACTGATGTAGGCAATGGGCCTTACCAGTAAACCTTTTTAGTTCGACTTTAAATTTTAAAAGTTCACAGTGGCCATATTTTCTTTACAAATTTTGCAACTGTGAGCTTTCGAAAATTTGATGTCGAGACTAAAATTTGTTATTAGTACGTCGCAATTTGTTTTTGGAAAAATGTCTTAGGAGTAAAAACAGCCGACAAGAACTTCGCATATTTAATTCTAAGTCATAAATAAATGTGTTACAAATTCCAAAAAGCAATAACATTCTATAAGTAAATAAACCCATAGTTAACCTACTATAATTTTGTCGAAAAAATAAATATAAGTTTTATTAAAAGCACTTTAAAATTGTGTATTATATTTTGAAAAAATCTTGAAGAAAAGGTTTTTTATTTCGCAAAAAAAAGGTTTTCAAATATTTCGCCCTCCAGTAAATCTTCCAGAGTTATGAAAATATAATTTGAAAAGTTGTAAAAGTGTCCAGAAAACTTCAATTTTACACTAATTGACAAACAATGCAACTTTCGCTTCGACATTTTTAAATAGCGTAAGCACGGCAAACGAATCCGAACTGAATTGCAGCTCAACAGTACAAGTGTGACGTCAAGATACGTCCACATCTTGTGTAAAGGCAACTGTTTTTGTCGACGCAATGGCGACGAAAATTTCCTCACTTTAGAGCTGACGGAAACGTTAGTAAGTCTGTCACACTTACAGAGGTTAAAATAAATAAATTTGAAGGTCTGGTCCGATTAATTTATAAAATATAGGTAATGTAGTATTCGATTGGGCTTCTTCAGATTTGCTCTCAGATTTCAGATTTCGAGTGCCTAATCGAACATACTTGCTCTTTTTTGTGTAAATATTCGTGCGATTCGAAAATGCGTAGCCTTCGTCACTTTTCTAAGCGATTTCCATTCACTGGTTAAATTTTATATTAAAACATTCGAAATTTCCGTCCCGATTGATTTCTAAATATTTATACATAAATAATTAACAAAGATAGATTCACCCAATGCAATGTCATTCTTTTCTGTAAAAATAATTCACGAAAGCGCAAACAAACTCCACCAGTTGTCCAACTCAAACGCACTTGGATTGGTAAATCAGATTTACCTGAGAAAATATCCAGATTCGCAAAAGTTGCTCTGAAATTTGAAAATATTGCTTTTTCTGTACCAAACGAACATAAAAATTACTCTGAGGGCAAAAAAGGTGCTTGAGAGTACCCAATCGTTTCACTTATAGAGCTGTTTTTAAGAAAAATGAAGGTGCGCCACAATTAGGCCCACTAATAGAGGTATTCCACTTAGACATGTTCGAGTTCAACTTCACATACAAAACTGTTAGATATTGCGTAATATTTCCAAAAAATGTAAAACAACAGAAAAAACTCATTCAATTTATGGGACAATAAATGCATTACAATATGATTTTTATTCAAATATTGTTGGTTTTATCTGTTATTAACAAATTTGAACTACCACATTTTCGATGCGACATCTATTGCTCAAAATTCCGCCACAATTTGAATTTCAACTTACTTTTACTTAGCAAATCTACTACCACCCAATGGGTGTCATTAGCATTTTATGGAGAAATCCAAGATGGTTGGCATTTTGTTTCACTTTTTATTCGCTTTGAACCAAGAGCGCTAGTTATGTAGGCGTTATTTTTTGTTGGCAGAGCTTGTATGGAACTGTCATTTCACTACCAGTCCATATTATAGTATGTGAATATGAATAGAAATTCGTACTGACAAATGTCACAAAAATTCCGGTTGACCAAAACACTCCCACTAAATACGTGCCACTTCCCTTGTAGACAAAGTTGAACGTTAAATTTGAAATTATTCGTTCAGCGTTGATAATAATTTCCTTTGGACAAAGCTGAACGTTAAATTTGAAATTATTCGTTAAGTGTGGATAATAATTCTTTTGGGAATAAGTGTATATTCGCTCAAAATATTTATGAAAAATAAACAGTTCAGAATGGTTGTCGGAAAATCCAAACAGTTTGAGCAAACTTTGTTAAGTTTTTTTAAGAAAAATGTCCACTTGAAATCGATGTTAATGATATCGAAAAGAGGTGAATTATATAACCATATATTGCGCTAATATGTTTCAAATATGTAGTACATCTCATTTAGATAGTCTTATTAACCAAACAAATCAATTATTCGCCTTTTAAAAATATAACAACAACTGACCAATAGCATTCAGTGCAGTAATGTTATTGCCCAAATAGGCGTAAATTCTGCACTCACTGCACCACTGCAACCTGTCTCTATATCTAAAAATGCTGAAAAATTCAAGCGTACCCAAACACAAAAGAAAATAAATTGCAATTTCAAAAATTTGGCGTCATCGACTTTTGACATTTGCTGAACGTTTTTGTTTCTGTTTTAGTTGTAAACACTTGAGCTAATGAGGAGCACAACTTAATCATTATTGTCCTGCGGAGTACACTGACTACCAGAATGTATTTGAACAAAGTCCTAAAATACCCAATTCGCAATAACCTAATCTTACAAGCTCCATCTTATTATTTTTCTGATATTTTTATTAATATTTTTTATGGAACTTTGTTTTTACTGTGATAAAAGAGCCTTATCAGGTTTTCTCATTTATCCCCTCCCACACCACCAGTAAGTAACTATAGTTTATTGGTGATCGAGCTTAACACAGAGTGTCAAGTTATTATGGCATAAAGATATCTACCTGTAAGTCAAATAGAAGAAACAAACATACCGATCTAACTCTTCCCCTTAATCAGTGACAGGGAAGATTGGCGGAGTTATCTGTGCTCGATTGTGTTTTACAGCCTGATAATGATAAGTAATAGCTTTATTGAAAATGGTAATGCAGCTTAAACGGAAAAGTACATAGGGTGGGCTTAAATTAATTTAACGGCTTCAAAATTATTAGGAAGGACAGAAATCATCTTTAGGCATGAACATGTGTAATGTACAGGGCGGATAGCTTGATATCGCATGACTTGTGGAGCCTGCCGCTAATAATTAAGGGGCATTCCTTTCGTCATAAAGACAGAATACTATATCTTCGAATAAAAACATCAACTCCAAAGAAATAACTCCTATCACGTAGGATTGGAAAATGTATATGTAATTATTTGGTTATCTCATGTTGCATAGTTAACGCTCGTCTTCGGGTAGTCGAGTGGTGACCGAATCAGTCAAGCCCTCGCACATATCCTCCGACATCTCGTCAAAAAGGGAGCAGCTGATTGGAGCAGTTAACCTCACTGCTATATAAGCATTTATGGAGTGTTATGAGGGCCGGTCTGTTCACAGTTGGTTAAGGATCCGGTTAGGTTACCATATAAATCAGTGATAACCAATGAGTGTTTTTTGAGCGTTTTTCCACTTCGGTCACCAAACCATAGCTTTCCAACAAATCGTTCCATTTTCCAGTTTATTTGTCAATTCAGTGATTGTCCGAATCAATGATTAATTATTTTTTTTTTTGTGATTTTTGGAAAATTCCGTATTTCCTCTAATGCGTGTTCTTTATCTCAATTTATGAGAGCTGTCATCTGCTAAAAATGTTGAAAATAATCGTTATTCATCCTTTCTATCTATTATTTTGTTAGGAACCTGTATCCTCACCTTCAATTGACTGACGTGTAGTGTATTCCATTTATGTCAGTTGAAAACGTCAACGAATACGAGGTATTGGTTCGCTCCATCTTGCGTTATTTATTCGATCATTCTATTATCTGTATTTTTCCTTTTGTTCGCACAATCTATTATATAAAAATAAGTCGGGTTTTCCTTCCTGACGCTATAACTCCAGAACGCACGAACCGATTGCCACGGTTTTGCATTCGTTGGAAAGGTCTCGGGCTCCGTTAGGTTTATAGCAAACATTCAGGAAAAATTTCAACAGAAAAGCAGGAAAACAGGGCAAATCATTTTTCACATGCAGCGCCATTTCTGATACATAGCATGTACTACAAACCAATATGGTTTTGCATGGTGGTGGAAGAGATAGCGCCAGTACGTGGTGTGTGAGTATCCCTCACGAAAATAAGTACGTTTCATTTTAAGTAGATGGCGCCGGTGCGTGATACATTGTTTGACAGCTAATCATTGTACTCTGCTCAGTTAATTTCATGTGACATTTATTATGTGCACGTTCTTTCAAACGCTAACTTAAAACCGGTATTGTGTTCACTGTGAAATCGTGAAATTGAGGTTAAAGTTATTCGTTTCCTAACAGTTCAATTGGAAACCATCAAATCAATCACGCGTATTGTGCAAATTTTTATTCAATTTCAACAGCAGGCATTTGTCCTTAAGGTGGTAAGTTGAACTGTGAAAATAATGTGGATCGTGCATATGAGTTTAAATTCACCAGTCTGTTCATAGTCCAAAATGCCTAGAAGACGACGGGCGAACATCGGCCGCCGCACAAGACATGCAAGCCAGCAACAAGTGTATTCACAGAACTTAAGCGAAGAAAGACAAAATATAATAAGAGAAAATGCCCGATTGAGACAACGCGTGAGCACACGAAGATCATTGGCATCATACAATCGCTTGGCATTCCAATATGATCCCACTGCGAACTACAGTGATGATGACAATTTAGATATTGCACCAATGACGACTGTATGCCGATATTGCAATGCGTTAAAGTTCAAAAGAGAAACGGCTGGATTGTGCTGCGCAAGTGGAAAAGTCAAAGTGGATCCATTACTTACACCACCACAGCCACTGAAACCATTGTTCGATGGAAGTGATCCCGATTCCAACCATTTTCTTCAACGCATCCTTGAATACAATAACTGCTTTCGCACGACTTCCTTTGGAGCTAATATCATTCGAGAAGGCGGCTTCATGCCGACTTGCAAGGTAAAAGACACAACACACACAACCAATCACTCACACCAATCTATCACACCAACTCAATCAATTGCACACATAACAACTACACATACGCAGCTATACGTTGCGTGTTCACGAGTTGGGAAACCATCCGCTTTGTTTGTGTTAACAACAGACCAAAAAACAGAAAATGTGGTTTACCAAAGAGCACTTCAATGAAACGGATAATTTGCGGACACGTATAACGCTTCGATTCAGTATTTACTTTGGATTCACTTTCATTTTTTACTTAGAGAAGTTCAACTAAATTACACTTCATTTTTGTAATCGAAATGAATTCATTACTGTGAATGATGAATGAAATGAAATCAAATTTTTCCTTTTCAAATATAAAAAAAAAAAATATTTTTCTTCATCTTTTAATCCTCAAACGAAATGTTACAAAAAACGAAGCCTTCTGGTGGCGAAACGGAGTACGCCGGGTTTGCTAGTATTATAAAAAAATTGTTGTGTAGCAGATACGTCAAAATGAACACTTATGTAGTCCTTAAAAATCTTGAACAAACGAAATTACAAAAAAACAGTAGTGAAATCTCATTAACCGCTCAAAATCGGCTAGTTATCGATTTCTCAGGTTAACTAACCAAACCACTGATTCTTTGATTGATATATTGCTGAACAAACATATTCGCTGGTTACCAGCTGGAAAGACCGATGATTAAAGATAACCAAGACTGAAGAAACCTAAGTTCTTCAGAAGGGTGTGACCGGGTGAAGATTTGTTTTGGATATTCGAAGTGTGACCGAAGTAGTCTACAGTCTAACATCCCGTTTAAGAGATAATAATGGTGCGGCCAAAAAGTCATTATTAAATCATCGAGCCCTACTGCTTACACAGAACATGTGCTATTGCCCACTGAAGCCATGTACACTTCGGTATTCGCTGATACGGCACGGCGTGCGTACGTGCGAAAGTCGCTATCAAACATTCTCCTACTTATAAAAAAGTCTATGAGTCCTTTTGGCATTCATATTTGGCCAAATTTGCCTGGATGTGGCACAGATATAATTATACTGTTCCACCTATATTTATATTATTGGCATTCTGTCTTGCCTCTTCGAATAGGAATTGCATTGGCGCGTGTGGTTGTTGGTTATTCGATCTAAATAAAGGGGAAGCTTCATACCACATTCCCGAGCGTGAGCTAGCCACTCCTTAAATCACCCTTCGCATGGTCGGCAGGACTTCTTAAACAGTGTAAAGGGACCCAAGCCAAATTGGCCAAATAGCATCAGAGTGAGGAATCCATGTTGAACCGAATGGTTTTTGTGTTTTTTTTCTATTGATCAACCTATCGCGAACGTCTGACAAACATCTAAACAAAGTAAGGTTCTCCATTCGGCCGTTCGCATATGACATAATGACATCAAAGGATGTGCCAAATCGATTCGTCTCAAAAACACAAAATAAATTTGAATAATGTTGCTCTATCTATTTGCTTGTATTGGCCTTACTTCGTTCCAACTGAAAAGATATAAAAATGCTGATGAATTTCGCATGTATTTAATGATGAGAGTTATGACAGATCATGATGTGGGCACGTTGGATGGCTAATTGAGAATACCCCCTATCTGATCAACGTAATTAGATGGTCCGTAAGCAATTTAGAATAGCATCTCTAATGGAAACCCTAATTAACACAAAATATAGCCAAGACGGTTGTTATCGTATCTACTGATTGAACTTATTGAGTTAATTTATGGAACGTTAAGAGTTTTACCGATGTATTCATAATTGAAAGTAGGTGCCAATAACCCCATTACCGACTGCATCATTACTTATTTTTAGACATTTTAATTGTTGGTCGAGCAAAAGAAAAAGTTGCCAACTCTCGGCACTGTTAATAATGAAAAGTTTGTTTAATAGTTAATAGTGGTGACCAAAACCCAGTATCACTTGCATTGGTATCAGACACAATAACTGGGAATGATGGATATCCGGCGTCGATCACCAGCGGATAGTGGAAAAACATTCACAAAAAAGTTGAAAAAAGTTCTGCCCGTTTTTGTCGAAAGTCTTGAAGACTCATATCAATGTTGAGCTATGTTTCTCCATCAAATCAATCAAATATGTGACTAAAGGCGTTGTTCGGGATTCAGGCTCCTCGCTATCAATTGCACCGGTATACGTGAACTGCTGTGTGGCGGATTTGTTCGTTTCCCATCCAAGAGCGCCACCCAACTGTCGTCCTTTTGGCGGTTCTGCCGAAAGACCACCTCCAACAACAATAACAAATTTATTCGACACTTGCCAAAGCGACGAGTTACCACGAACACATCTTTATTCCGAAATGATGACGAATGTTTTCCCGAATATAGCTCAAAATTCTATTGACAATGATTGGCTGAGTGGACGAGCGATTTTGACTGAGAAAAACAAAATCGTTGATCATTTTCATTTCAAATTCCATTCAAAATCTTGTAGGAATTTATGAATTCTTTAGATGTTCCGGGATTGCCGCCACACAATTTGAAAATCAAAATCGGCTTTGCAGCTATAGTCATACGTAAAATGCAACCGAAAAAGTTCGAACAGTGTGAAAATTTGTTTTTTTTTTTTACGTTTAGGCGGTCATAGCAAAAATTCTGTCAGAAAAAAATTTACCTGCGAAAACCATCACAACAAACCAACCACCACTGATGGGAATCCATCAGAAAAAAATTGCCTGACAGATGGAACAGTAAAGAAATTAAGTATTTCAGTGGAATGATTTTTTTTTTGTGGAGTTGACTGAGAAGTTGCTCGGAAAAAGCTTTTCGTGAGGAAAAATTAATAAAATATTTTTCTACAAAATTTAAAGATCATTTCTTAGACCAAGATTGAGTTCAACCATTGGGTTGAAGTGGTCAAAAAACGTAAAAGAAAATGTTTACGGTTTCGTTTAAATCGTATAAATAGGGCCTTAGTTATAATTTTGTTACACACTGCCTAAACACAATGAGGCCGCTGTAGTAGCGGTATGTAGCGCTGTCAAAGTTAAAATACCTACATTGGCTACATAAACGTGAACATAATGGGCGGCGCCGCTGCAGCGTGAAGTAGCGGCTATAGTACATAAATGACAAACTATTTTATTTATATAAATGCCTTGTCGGTCTAAAATTCAAGTATTGTTTATGAAAAATAAAATAACCCTGGGTCCATAAAATATGTTTGAATCGTTTAAAAGTGGAATGAAAAATTTGTGTTGGTTTCGTGAAAAAAAATTTGTATTTTAATTGTTCAAAGTTCTTTAAATTGTTGTTAATATTCTATTTATTGTGCAGCATTATCCCAAATACCAATGGCGGACCCACCTAACCGAGATTTATCTCAGACTTTCTCGATAACCATGTGTGATATTGCAGAATATTTTAGCGGCATATAACGATTCCATTCGCGGAGGGGAAGAGCTTGTCAAGGCTGGTTGGGTCTATGCTAAAGGTGTGATACCACATTCAGCAAACAGTGGTGTAACTGTTCTGGTTATTAATGCAAAACCCCACGAAATAAAACTAAGATATCTTACAGTCTTTGAAATTTTGGATTTGTGCTTGCTCGTGCAAAGATGGTGAGGGAAGAAAATGCAAGCACATCGCATCATGTCTCATGCATATTAATAGGTTCGATTTAAAAGGAATCGACAGTTTAAAACTTCTTT
Source organism: Cheilosia grossa (assembly GCA_963082955.1). Lineage (NCBI taxonomy): Eukaryota > Metazoa > Arthropoda > Insecta > Diptera > Syrphidae > Cheilosia > Cheilosia grossa. The sequence goes on along the minus strand of OY720145.1, from coordinate 27,027,926 downwards.
TGGAATTTTGTACATGGTTATACCATTTTGCCTATATGAGTTGCACTGTGGTACATCACAATGAGACGCTCGATCCAACACTATTTCTTTATTTTCCATTAGACTGTAAACTATTTAGAAATTTTTAATTAATAAATGTATTTATTTTCCACAATATTTAAATATTTAATCTCGCTTAGCTTCTTTTACGTATATTTTATCCCTTATCTGTCAAACTTGTATGTCTAGTAGAGTTCAAATTATAGCCGCTAGCGTACACCCTGCATTTCTCAATATCTATCACAAAAACGATACGAATTGAAACAAAATGTCATAATATCACATTATACGTTAACTGTGTGAATCGAAAACTATATCACATGGAACGATTCGATATGAAACCCTTGGAAATATTTGATACATTCCGTAACTCCGAGAGCGAAAAAATATTCATTTCAACTGTCTAAATTTATCACAACACACAGAGCTTGTGATGATAAAAAGTAGGTATAAGAAATAATAAAAAAAAAACATAAATAACTAGAAGAATGTATAATTTTGTGACGGACTTAAAAATTTCCAAAGTTCAAAAGATAAAGCTTGTTGAATTTATGGCTGCTTGTGGAATTACCTTAAGGCTTCTACCAAGAAACAAATTAGTCTCTGTAGACATTTTATGACGAAGACGGTGGGTAGAAGCATTATAGATACGTGGGCAAGTAGAAGGGTATCAACTTGGAGTGCGCAACTGATAGAATATAACTTTAGAACTTATTTGGGTTCAAAATTCTACATATTTGATTTCAGAAAAAAAAAAAATATTTTCGATTTTTCGGGCAAAGCGGGATTTTTCAACTTTTTGAGTAAAAAAGCTGGATTCTTACGCCGAAAGCGGTACATAAAAAAAAAACATAATTAGCAGTAGTTTTCAATTACCTCCTATCTCTTTAATTTTTTTTTAAATTAAGTTTAAAATCAATATAGACAGACATACCTACAATTTTTTATTTAATGAAAATAAGTTATGTATTGAAAGTGGGACTGAGTGGCCCGCTCGGGACACTTAATTTTGTGCCAAAAATCAGGACACGTCTGGCAACGCTGACGTAAAACCTTTTGGTCATACCCGGATATATTTCTGAAATCACATTTTAGGTTCTAAATCACCTTCAACCAATATTGTAAGGCACAAGTGGTTGCCATTCTGACTGCAGCTAACCACTGCCTTTAATTGATTAAGGTTTGGATTCTCATTTCAATATCGAGGGCTGTGTTGTAAATAATAGTTTTTCCAAGTTGCAGGTTGAAATTTTTAGCCACATTTTTATGTAAATAGTTTTTCGATTTTCTTATATCTTGGTATCAAGTGAAACTAATTGGTACCATGCAATAAAAATCAGTTCTAAACACGGCAAGTTCATTAATCAATAAAGTATTTCATAGAAAATACTTAAAATAAACATACGAAATAATTGAAGGGCAATGAATATTTAAACTGTACGATATTATAAAAAAGGAATATTTACTAGTCATTCTATAATGAATTTTGGATACTGTCATCTTACCGATTACAAAAAATTGCTCGCATTTTCGCCATGTCACATTCCCATTTTTTTTCAGTCCTGTCGAGTGGTTTCTCTTTCGACTTTTTTTTAAATGATACATTTTTTGTTAAACAATTAACAACAGCAATAAAAAAATGACAAACTGTACTGTCAGTATCTTCGTTCAGTAAATAAGTAGAAGTAATGTCGTTTTTCCATTGGGATTTTCAGCTTTTGCTCTCAGATTTCAGATTTTTCGTGACCAATGAAACATAAAACGAGATTTTTCTTCCTTTGCATTTGTGGTGGTGCGTGTTTTAAGAGTCAGCTGTTCTTAAATTGTAATTTATGCTTATAAATCCACTCAATTTATGTTGAAAGGTAAATTGTTCTCTATTTTTCACAGACTTGTCTTCTAAAAACGTAATTATTAACACACTTTAAAGTTTGACAAATGACAAATGTTTTGGTTTTAGTGTAAGTAGGTGTGAATCTAGATCAAATATCGAGACTCGCAAATATTGCTTTTTTTGCGGCCAATGGAACACGAAATCTGACAGCCAGCTGATTTCCCGAGCAGAAAAATTGCTCTGAATTTGAAAAAAGTGATTTTTCTGTCCCAATGGAAAATTACATAAAAGTGAATGTAAAATGTAGCAAGAAGCTTAAAAGAATTGATTTTATTTGTAAGGTGGGTGAAATTTGTATGGCTTCGACGTCAGAAGATGAATTGATAAAGGACCGGATTTAACAGCAGATGGTGAATCGACGTCGTCCTCGTCTTCGACTATATCGAATGCACAAGCGGGGGCAGGGTTTGAGTCGATGTTGACAATGTCGTGGATTTTCGGAAATATTTCCGGCTTAAAAAAGAGGAATATTGGAGGGTAAATTCATTAACAATATAATAAAAATAAAATTCAGCACACAGCAAATCAAATCAATTGCCAAGTGACAAACAACATAAAAAAAAGTAATTTAATGTGAACTTTAACATTACGTAGATTTCAAATCCGGTTTATATGCATCTTTATCGAGTGCGTGAATATTATAAATCTAAATTTAAATCTTGGGGTTTGAAATTTGCACGCAGAGTGAATAATATAGCCGTTAGATTCAATAAAATATAAATATTTTTTGTTTGGTTTTGCTTGAATACAATTTTTATGTTATGGCATTTAAACAAATTATGTTCTATTTTGTACGTATCCATTTCAAAAACATCATCAAATTTCTGAACTCCACTGGCTGGTTTTGAGCTCCCCTAACATCCTTCTACCCCTTTATCTTCAGGTTCCGTTAGCTGTGGTCTCAGGTTACCTCGTCAGGTAACGGGGAATACAGCCACTTTAACCAACCAACCATTTTGTACGTTTCAGTACTATTTCTTTTCAGTTTTTAGGACAGTTGAAATAAGTCGATTTGCATCACTGGTACAAATCAATAAACATGATTTTTGCAATTTTGCCGCTATACATTTTCTTCGTTCTCTACTACACATTTAAAAAAAAAATGTCTTTCATTGTTTTTATTAGACTTTTTATTAAAAATAAACTTTATTCATATTCTCAGCTGAAGCAATTCTTTTCAAATGTAATTTCATTAATTATGTCAATTATTTAAAATTTAATTTGTTTTTCTGCTGTTCTTCGTTTTTTAACGGAATCTACATGGAAAGATTATAACTAAAAAATCATATTTCAAATCTTAATATTCGTAATCGATTCTACTCTTTACATTCTTTGCCGTTTTTCTGGGGATATTCCGGGCGAAATCATTTTTCACCAAAATCAACAAAACAAAACCGACACAATTATTGTAGGAACAAAAATATCTTTTTTCATTTCCACGAATGAATTTTTCACAGTTTATTCCTTTATTTATTTATGTTGATTACATTAGCTATAATCTATTTTGTAGAATACAACGTTTTTTCGTCGTGAAATAAAACAACTAATTTAAACTGTGGGAACGCATCCATCAGCTGATAGAAACTCACCAAATACACTAATCTCAGTCAGTGTTCACTCTCTCTTTTATTTTCCCACTAAGCGCGTTAATTTCTCCCTTTTCAACGAACCTCGAATATTTTATTTTATGAAAAAAATCGTACTTTTAAAAGTAAAATTTGTATTCTTCGGAATAAAAATTACATTAAATTAACCTTCAATATAAAAATCTCAGTTTTTTACTATTAAGACTATTTTTTGGTACCAGAAATTTTTGCTAAAGGCACATCTCCTTTTTATGAACATTTAGTGCGTTTAGTTTGTATGATTCTTTTTGCCAGATTATTGATATTCCCACAATTTTGATGTTTTTTTTTTATTGAATTTTCCAGGGAAATCGGGGAGACGTAGCAAAGCTGTCAGTGTCAGTCTATTTCTACTTAGTTTATGGCTAGGTCATCTATCTGGTTCGAAGATAAGTCTACACTTGAAAAATGAATGTTGTCAGTTACGACGTTCAGAAAATTATTTCGTGTAGATAGGTACTTACGTGGTTTTGACTGTTCGACGACGGTTTGTCATATCGTCCAATAGAATAGTCCACTTAAGAGAGAAAAAAAAAACCCAAAAAACATCATAACATCCAACTATCACACTACATCTTGTCCGCTTGCAAATCTTAAGAGTCCGTTGACTGTAGTAAAAACGTTAACGAATTCATTTGGGTTATTAATGTAAGCTACTCCAGTTTTTCTTTTAAAGTTAAGTAGGCACAGTGGCTCAGTGGTTAGTTTCGCAAACGTCTGACAAACAAATAATTGGGTTTTTGATTGAAGTGCTCTTTTTATGTTTTCTATGTTTGATTGAACAAAATTCGGCGCTTCCAGGTCAATTCTTTGCGCGACAGAAGTGTCCGGGATATTAAGGAATTGCCCTTGATTAACCAATACACACTAGCAAAGTCAGATTGAAATGTTTGTTGTGCTATGTGATCCGAAAATATGAAATTATAAGTGTGAATGGAAACTATACTTTAAATAAAATAATTTGGTTTGTGAAGACATTAATATTTATTTTAGAAAACAACAAAAAAGTAGCAAGAGAAAACCAAATTTCACATAAATAGTATCATCCACAATTGCAAAAGGGCTCTAAAGAATTTCATTGAAAAGAGCGATTCTGCATTTCGGTGCAAATTTGTCGGATCTTCAATGAAAAACGCCACAAGAGTACAACTGTCATGAATGAGCTTCTACTTTAGGCGTTCGGACTCGCATAAAATCGTAAGTCCCTTGCATTCGATCCAAAAATGCTTAACTCACAGAAAACGACCGGCAGTGAGAAGCTAGGCCTAGTGTACACGAACCTGTTGCGCCGACAATTTTCCTATATAATTCCATACAAGTTCGAGAGACTGTGGTAATATTATGCGAATGACCGTATGGAGAACAACTAGACAGTTGGGAGAATCTTGTAGTCAACACCTAAGGGAACAAGTTGCCTTAAGTGGTGCGCATAGTTGGAGAGGGACCTCAACCAACTTGGTGCGCGTAACTAGAGGCAGACTTGTTCACTGGGGCCATAGTAAACAATCGAAAGCTTCATCGAAAACAGAAGTTTTTCAATACATATTTCAGTTTTCAAAACAAGCCGTTTTAAGTCGTTTTGCACGAAAACACCAAAAAAACGTCTTCCAATCGTAGGGTTGTTGAAACAAACACACCTTGTCACAACTCACAACTTAAAATCATTTTGCACACTCAATTGATGGGCTGATATTATTTTTAAATGCACTGTATTAATTTTATTTGTTAATTAATGCGATGGAAATTTGAAACCAAAATAGTTTACAGAGAAGTTTAACGACTAGTGTCTCACAGCTGATAGGAACGCAAACGAAAACTAGTTGGTGTTCGGTGTGAATGCATTGAATAGTTTTCGGCTTGGTGTGAATAGGGTATGGACTCAGGCTTTAAGTGTCGTCTAAAATAAAGTAAATGCAATCACTATATGCCTCAACGAACTGCCATTCTCTAGCAAATATTTACCTACCAATACTAAATCCCCTAGGCTGGTAAGAAAAATAAAACTAAAATATTCCTGATAAGATAACCAAAGAACTGTTCAACTGTTTCCTGAAACTCACCGACCAAAAAACTGGTCCTTCATTATTGTTTATGGCATGACCGATAACGAAAAAGCCGACCTGAATGAGAAAGCAGGATTAGCCTCTAATCAGATATCCCTAATCGCAAAAATAGCATTTACAACAAATAAAATATATCGTTTCTGTGGACTTGTAAGCCCTGAAAGCTAAATGTCACACTTACATAATTATTCACCGATAAGTCACCGATTTGCACTTAATAAAAAATTGTGCTTAATATGCATTTATAGTAATCTGTGAGCTAACAACTTGCAATTCATTGATTTGAAACGCAAAACTAATTCAGTTGCATGTACTTCTCTATAAAACAAACATGGCATGGAATTCCAAGCACTAAACAAACATAATCAATTATTGTTCCACTGGAGATGACCAAACAGACATTTGAATAGAAATTACTAGGCAGTAGGTAATAAAATAATTGTCAATCTAAGCAATGTAAATCAGATTGCTACTTTTCAATTGAGGTCGGAGCAAAACTGTTTTAACTTTTGCTGAGATTTAATTCCCAATAAAGTGTAGTTACTTTACCCCGGAACTAATCGGAGAATGTGTGGACCAACGTCACCAAACAAGCCTGAAGCTTGCATGCCTATGATCTGGTTTTCAACGGGGATACTCAGTTTCCGAACACTGATGCAAAATTTCTAGTTCGCAAATCAAAATCATATCCGATCTGATTTCCGAGGTTATTCAAATACAAAAACCAAGAACCACAAGCGAACCATAATAAAATTAGTTGCGTCCGTCCATATAGATACATAATATAATATATAGATAATATAGAACTTGGCCTTTGCTGTGAACGGGTACACTACATAAAGGAAAAAAACAGGAATTGCTCAAGAAGTAATATATCTGCTTTATGTCACGATTTTGTAAAACAAGTTGTTGGACTTGCGTTTTACTCCGCGGAATACGCAAATGGAAACTCGCTCTTACTAACCATTATTTAAGCATATCTTCCGTGATGTTATTTTAACATTTTAACATTATTATTTTGTCTTATTTATCAACAATTTAAACAGTGAACGTAAAAGACAAGTCGTTCCTCTACTCTCTCTCTGAAGTTTGGAAACAACGATGTCTTTAGAGCGCGATGCTCAAAGAAATCACTAGGTACCTTAGGTGTGCACATTTTGAAGATTTTTATCATTATTTTTCCATGGTTGCGTACATTATTATCATTTCTGGCAAATGCTCAAGTGTCCTAAGCTTTGCCTGATTCTTTGTGGTTATGGCATATATTTACCAGAACCAACTTAATGTTATTTAATTTTTTCAATATATCTCACTCTGGTACTAAGTTACATCATCTGCAGTTATTCAATTATTTCTTTAAAGCACAATACCACTTTGTAGGGAACTACACTTACCCAATTTGATGATTAATCTTGATATCCAGGAAATGTAGGTAGGTTTTCTGGAACTACTTGTGTTTTAAGAGAAATAAGAATTTTAACAACAGTGTTTATTATGACAAATAGCTGGTGCGCATAACTATTTTCCTTGTTTTTTTTTTTTAAATATATATGTATCGTAATATAAATGCACTGATTACACGTCTAGTACCGATTCACTGCATTCATTAGTTAGAAAAATAAAGCTTAGGCAAAAGAAATTGTGAGCCAATTCCATTAATTTTTTTTTTTTTTGTTGAACGTCTGCCAACCGACCGTAACAGTTTATTTATCAAAGGGAACTACCATACCCAATTGACGTTTGATATGACAGAACCACAGTCTACTTATGAAAATACCTCCGGGTAAATTCCAGTGCATTGATTTTGTGCGGCAAAGCTAAATGAATTCAAATTAATTATGTCGTTTTCCATTGGCTGTAAGCGAAGCTTTTTTAGAGTCATGGCAATTTTACAAATCTTGACTTCTGAGCTAGATTTACACATACCACACACCATTGGTCATTTGTTAAACTTTAAAGTGTGTTATTCGTTAAGGTAAGATTAGACGGTATGCCAAGTGGTCATAAAATGCCAATTTCTGACAGTTCTCCTGTCCAAATATGGTCATACAATGTAATGGGCATATCTCATATGCTCTAATGACCTGAATGCCACATATGACCAGGCTGATTTTGACAGATAAAAATGCCCAAATAGCATATGGTGTAATGGGACAGTAGGTACGAATGCCAGTATATAGCCTTATATGCCCATATGCTTTTAATTGAAATTTCGTTATGGCATTAATGGCATTTTTGATGGAACAGGAATTATTTTGTTGTCATCGGTGTTTGATTTCGTAGAATTGTGATTCATTTTAATTTTCGTTCTCTTTTTGGTAATAAATACCAAATGCCTCAAATGACAATCATGTCATATAAGACCATATTGGTAATTTTGGTCATATAGTCTAATATACAGTTTTGATAATCCTGGCATTTTGTTCATTTGACAGCTTATCTGGTCATTTGCCTTTTGACATTCATATGCTTAATTGGCATACAGTCTAATCTTAGCTTAAGATAATGGTGAGTGAAGGGGGTAGCCAGAGACGCAGGGTCCGCGAATTTCCATCCGAATTTTGTATTCTCTTGTGGCCTTTTTCATATTTTTCTGTGTTTGCTTTGTTTCTCATTTGTACTCATTCGCGTTATGTTCGCTCTAGCCAAAGGGGACGTTCGGATTCTTGTTTAATAAGACTGACAGGACAGCTGACTGTCCAGATGTATTTCAGTTTTTATTGGCCCAGAGTGGTAACGTGAATAGTTTTTGCAGTTGACGTTTATGGAGGGGAAGCCGACAAATTGACAGTCTTTGATACTTTTCTAAGCGCTTTCTATTCACTAATTAAATTTTATATTAAAACATTCGAAATTTCCGTCCCGATTGATTTCTATATATTTATACATAAATAATTGACAAAAACAGATTCACCCGATGCAATGCCTTTCTTTGCTCATTTGCTGTAGAAAAAATTCACGAAAATGCAAACAAACTCCAGCAGTTGTCAAACTCAAATGCTCTTGTATTGGTAAATCTGAAGCAAATCTGATGTGGTATTCGTTTGGGCTTCTTCAGATTTGCCCTCAGATTTCAGATTTCGTGTGCCTAATCGAACATAAGAACGCTCTTGCTCTTTTTTTGTGTTGATATTCGTGCGACTTGAATATGTTAGTCTTCGACACTTTTCTAAGCGCTTTCCATTCACTGGTTAAATTTTATATTAAAACATTCGAAATTTCCGTCCCGATTGATTTCTAAATGTTTGCACACAAATAATTTACGAAAATAGATTCACCCGATGCAATGCCTTTCTTTGCTGTAAAAAAAATTCACGCAAATGTAAACAAACTCCACCAAATGTCAAACTCCAATGCATTGGTATTGGTAAATCTGAAGCAAATCTGAGAAAATATCTAGATTCGCAAAAGTGCTCTGAAATCTGAAAAAGATTGCGTTTTTTGTACTAGACGCACATAAAAATTGCTCTGAGCGCCCAATCAAATACCATGTTCATGTGTAATCAGCCTGCTCAGTCAATTTATTCCGAGCTCATAGAGCGCGCTCTAATCATGCTCTAAATGAAAAAAGAAACACCAATTTGAGCTCTGATGTCTCTGAGCTAAAAAGAAACACGAACGAAGAAACATAAACAGTTCAGGTTCTGCACTAAACTAAACTAAAAAAGAAAAACTCCTATTTAGTGTATTGATCCAATGCAACTGGTTGAATTACCGCATCCGTAATCGAGTAATACGTGACTAAATTTGTTATTGTTTTGCTTGTAAAATGCACAAATTTCAGTGACATTATGTCTCGCTCACGGATGCGGTAATTTGGCCCCTGGTCTAGTGTCATTGCGAGTGTTTCTTGTTACAAAAAATAAAGTATTTACTAACATATCGCTACACTTTTGCACTCTATCTATACCCTGACCTTTAGCATATTCTATTGCAACCGAGTAGTACTTTGCTTCAGTAAAAATAAAACTGCAATTTAACCAGCCCTGTTACACCGAAAACGAAAATGCGTTTTGTTTTACAACGTAGTAGTGTCAATAACAATACGTACCCACCCAAATCAAATAAAAAATCTCGATAAAATAGTACATTTACTCTTAAATAAATTAGAATCCCGGTATAATTCTGCCTTTTTTTGACATTTTTTTAAGTTTTTTATTTTTGTTGTCCTTGAGCCTCTTATTGATGTTGTCCGTTCGCTTTTTCTGTTTGCTTTGTATGTCCTTCTCAACTTTCTTCTTTCGTTCCACCCACAGCTTTTTAGATTTTTTCTTTTCATCTTTTCTCCGTTTAATTGCTTTGTACAATATTTTAGGGTCGTCCTTAACTTTTTTACCTTCAACTTTATCGAAAGCCTTCTTCCACACCATTTCAGTTTTCATTTTGTTAGCCTTCTCTTCTTCACCTTGGTTCTCTAATTCCTGCAATTTCCTATCGGTCTCTTTCATTTTGTTTAGAATAACGACTGGGTTGTTTATAAACTTTTCGTTTTTACTTTTCTTTGCTTTCGCGCCAGGATGTGCAGCAAAATCAAACTTTGAGAAAACAATTTTTCCCTCAGCATTAAATATTGGCTTAGTGGCTACAGTTTTTACATCTTTGTTCTTCATACGAATATTTTCCGCCATACGTTCCTTAACAAGTATGGTTTTGTGTGCGCTTTTAAGAACTTTTTTGAATTCTTTGTTTTTCTGCAGCTTTTTCGACTCACGACGCTTCAAGGACCTCTCAGATATTTTCCGTTTTTTGGCTTTCATTTTATTTTTGATGGTGTTCAATCTATCTTCAACTTCGTCCACAGTGCTAAGCCTATTACCAGGAAGATTTTTCGATCCCTTGCTTTTGGTATCAAGCAGATATTCCATGTGATTTTGTTCTAAAAGGTGAAATATTTCTCATCAATTATGAAGACCTGGGATTTTAAACTATTAGTTACCATCAAGAGAGTCGGGAACATTGAAGTTAATTAATAAGTCAGTTATATAATCGCTCTCCTTCTTAAGGAGCGCCCTTACTTTGCTTTTATCAAATTTCATAGCTCTATTAATTTGCGAAGTCCGTTTGATTGAAACAATTAAGAAAACAACAGAAACACGTGTGACGGACCAAGGATCATTTAGGAATAAGATTACAAACTCAATACCAAAAATAATGGAATTACAGAGCTGTATAACTTTCCAGTCGATAGGCGGCTGCCTACAACCTGTTTTCCAGTGAAGTCACGAACCAGAGATAATGATTAAAAGAGATGGATATCTTTCGTACGTCTATTAACCCATTTGTTTACATTGTTGTTTTTGTAATTTCAAACCCCGTCTGTGAATGCGTTTGATCAACAAAAAAGCATGTTGCTAATGGCCGACCGCGAATCATCTTGCTTTTATGAGCATCGCGGTGTTTTATTGTTTTGTGTTTTGTATTGAATTTGTATGGTTTTTGTGGAAGTTTTAATTAAAATGAAAAAAATTGTGAAATACACATTAAATCCAATTCATGAACTCACATATACTCCAATAGGAATATGCAAGGGTGTGTGACTTCATGAATTTTTCTGGAAAACAGCTTGTAGGTAGTCGCCTTTCCACTGGAAAGTTATATAACTTTTTATTCCATTATCTTTGGTTTTACTTAACTACCTAAGTTTTCTTTTGTTCCGTGGAATACATTGGAATACATTCTATCATCCTAATGGAACGACCCAAATAAAGCAAATTCAAATCACTGGAAAATTAAATATCATTATTAAAGTAAAACGTAGAATGTAGAAACAAAAACATTGGCAAGGTTTTGTTTTGTCTAAAATATCTTGTTGTTGTGTGATTACATTTTGAAACTGCTTAGCCTGTGAAATTAAGTTGTATCAAATTTCAGTGAATGTAAAGGATTTTTTGTGTTCCTCTAAGTATTCCTCTATCCTCTATGTATATTGAATGGGTCAGTTTTTAATTATTTAAACTAAGTGTGTAAATTTTGCTCAAAGCATTTGGCAACAAAGGAAAATAGTTGAAACATTACGAAATCGCTGACCTCCAAAATGATGTTATGCTATTTTTATAAAAAGAAACTGGGCTACAATTTACTTTTTTCGTATCTAGACCGCAAGGCAAAAATTCTTTAAATTGCAAAACAAATGATTGGATATAATAAGATAAGTGACGACAGCTTGGAACATGCATTCCATAACGATTTTGTAGCGAACGAAAAGCAACAATGTACGTCTTTCTAGATACATAGAGTTTGATAAGGAAGCCATCATAAATAACCACTGTTTTCGTTTCTTTTTTTTGTCTAGCTGGGAATTATTGACATAGTTTAGGATCATAATGTGAACAAGATTTATGTCAATTTTAGTTTCTCCAAATGTCTGCCCAGATAATAAGGCAATTACAAACAATAAACAAACAAAGCATGGACTTCTCCATTCGGAGAAGGTCATTGAGTAGATAATTCACGTAAATTGGTGTTCCTTATACGACCTCTGCACGGCACTCGAGTCTACAAAGTTATATCCGACAGAATCTTATTTCGACAGCTTGATGATGAATATTATCTTGGGCAGCTGTTTCACTTGTACATTTTTGTGTAGCAGTAGAGTTTTTGCCAGACATAATATAGTTGTGGCAGACACCTACTATTAGAGGCACGGTCACATATCCGTCACACAGAATGTTTTGTGATTCAGCGAGCCTGCACGATCATGGATATGATAATCATTACGCACAGAAACAAGTACTCTTGGAATTGTTAACATTTTGACACTCACAAATTCTATGGTGAAGTGGGTGTAAATAAATACTAAATATATTTCAAACAGAAAATTTATCTATCTACCTACCTATTAAATTGTTCCTTCAATTGTAGTTATTTTTTTTATAATGTAGGCTTTTGTTAGAGATTTTAGCGACATGTCGACCACTACATCGATAAGTGCCCACGGTGGGTAGGCTCTAAGGTTGCTGCGTTTGGAATATATGGGTATTCCCATATTCTCCTTGCGGATGAGCAAACTTTTTCTTGCGTCTATGCTGATCATTTTGTTTTGCGTTGGGTCTAATTTTAACATGACCATTAATGTCAGTATACTGATTCCTTGCTTTATAGGTGGAAGCCCAGATTCGATGGGGGTTGACCTGAATGCTTTACGGCTGATTCGTATTGCGGCGTGGTAAATCCGTTCGATGACTTTTAATGTTGTTGTTGCAAACTTCCCATAGATACATACGCCGTACTCTATTTCGGAGGATTATGGACCGGGTTATATTAATTAGGCTGTTTTCATGGCAAACATTTTTCTTTGAGCTTAAGTACTTAACAATATTGAGCCTGGTAGCTAGTTTTTTCTTTAAATTGATACAATAGTCCTTAAATGTATCAAATACAAAAACAACTCCAAGTATACACAAATTATTTAAATAATATAATATTTCCTCCAAAATTGTATCAATGGCTATTTATTTACATATTTCGTTATTTTGGTTTTCACGAAACTCTGCGCATTTGGCTTGAAAGCAAACTTTTCAAAACGACGTAAACAGCTGTGCAAAGCATATTGGGCAGTATGTGTAGATCTGATAAAATATCGAGATCTGCAAAAACTTCTCCGAATCGAAAAAATGATTGATTTTTTTGCCAATGGAACATGAAAAGTGATTTAGATCAAAAAAAAAAGATTGATTTTTTGTACCAATGGAAAACGACATAACTAATTGTTAATTAGTCTGTTTTTAGCAATAACTGATGTCATCGTGTTTGTTATTTTCCCATCAAGTCCGTTTCATCACACGTATTCTGTGATATCAGTTTTTACGCCTCCATATTTTTTCAGATTAAACATACCGAAAATTAATGGTTGTCAATAATTAAAAGTAGATGCAATCGACCTCTACACAGTAGAAGTGAACAAACAGTATAACTTACTCTTGTTTTATAAATGGACTTTTCTAATGTAAGTATACATTAATTTGCTGTGGTTTGATTTAATGTATAATTTTGCTCTAGATTGTACAATTGAATTAAACTAAATTTGAGGATGCCATCGTTATTAGAAGCTTTGGAGCGAAAGTATGGACTCGGCGATGATGTCAGCATTGAGGAGTCCCTAGTGTCCATATATGTGCCCAAGCTGCCACCATTGCTATGGTATGTTGTTTAAGGTTAAATTGTTTGCAATTTTGATATAAGCAATTCAACACAATTTCATGCCTGATGGGAATTTGGTAAAAATACGACTAATGTTTACGTTATAGAAATGCGAATCCTCACACCCAATTCTATCGCTATAATTTAAGTAAAACAATAAGACTGTATGGTAATGGTAGGAACTGGGCAGCCTTAACTCTATACCATTTTTGGTTCTAGCATTCATTTGTCAAAATAAAAACACTTAAACTTAAAAGCTAACTAGCAAAAATAGATCTACCTGATGCATATCACGAGAAGACATGTAAACAAGAAATCGGATAAGTTCACTCGACATAAATGTATTAATATTATTATTTGGGAAACGGTTATGTTCTATGCGACCTTTTGGTTTATTGTGCCCAAGCTGCCTTAGAGAGGAATAATTCGTTGTAAATGATGAAAAGATAACAAAGATCCTTTTTCCATTTATAAGAATGTTACCAATGACTTATTAAGGTTTGTCATTCATCATGCATCGTTTCACGCTTTCCGAACGCCTACATTCGAGCTCAGTTGTAAATACGCAACGTGAATTTCGTCGTGAGGTCGGTCGTCATCATGGCTTCAGCACTTTATCGCACCGTGGAAAAGTGTGAGTACACTCTTTTGGACCTTTAGCCACCAACCAGACAGATATGGTTGCGGAATTGCCAGGATCGAAGAAGCCCAGAATTCGATTCGGCGCCTATCATCTGAATTCGGCATCACCAGAGAGTCGACCCGGCTTATATGGCAAATGGGACAACAATTTTCAAATAAGCTGCTAATTGTAAAGTGACTGAAAGCTTCTCCACTTCTTACACTAAGAAATTTGTTGAGTAAAAATTCGGAAGATTCTCAGTGGAAAGGTAATATCTTGCCCTCTCGTTGACGCTCTCTTTTGAGTAAAAATTCGTATGAATTAGTAAAAATTCATAAGATTTAAAAGTAAAGGAACAGACCTAATGTCGCCGGCCCTTTGATTGTCGCTATGTTCGGATTCTTCTGTACTGACAAGTTCTATAAAATGAAAAATGATCGTTAAGAATATAATTGTTTCCTAATTTCAGGAAAATTCAAAGCACATTCCGGACCGGAAAATATGAACCGTTTTTGTTTTGTAACCTGTTTTTAGAGTCTACAATTAGCATCTTTTCGGCTGTGTTACGACCTGAAATATAACTTTAATTCTTAAATTGTCAGCTGTGACCCGATTGGTGGCGCTGTTATCGAGATATAAACTTTTTTTTTTTCAATTCTTTCAATTTTTAAAGCGACTACTTATAAAGGCACGCTGGACATGGGGAGTGAACTGATAAAGCTAGGTCTTACACAGACACTAGACTACTGAATCAGTTGTAAGGCTATGAAAACGAAATGCAAAGAAAAACTCTAAAAATAGAAAACGTTGAATTGGATTGTGTTATGAAAACTTTTTAAATGAATGAATAAACTTATCTGCTGCGCTGTAATAAGATTATAAAATTATAAAGATTTGGTTTTGTACATTAAATTTTGTCATACAATTCAACTACAACACAATTCAATTTAACATCCACATTTAGGGAGAGAAGTTGCACATCTGGTGTTGTCATAAGCACACTCTGTTTTTTTTTTTTTTTTCATTTTTGTGACGAACAAACGGGCTGTTATTGATTTGTTTTAGTTCAGGTCGCATGTTTTCAACACGGTTAATATGTGTATACTTTTGTACGTATCATTTTGCAAGTACCCAAATAAAACTATACACACATATTTTTGTTTCTAATTGTAATCCTTTCAATTTTTTGTATTTTAGCGTGCCTGAGCTATTAGTTCTAAATAATTGTGATATCGACTGTGCTGGGGACTCAGATGGTCTCAAGGAAAAATGTCGAACTGTTAAGGAACTCGATTTGGCCCAAAACAATTTGGGAGATTGGAATGAGGTCTTCCATATTTTACAACACATGCCGAAGATTGAATTTCTCAATCTTAGTAAGAACCGCTTCTATGGGCCCATGTCCAGCATCCCTGATGTTTCCATGAGCGGCCTAAAAAGTGTTGTTCTAAATGGAACGCGTCTAGATTGGTGCAGCGTAGAGATGCTGCTAAAATGTCTTCCTGTACTGGAGGAACTCCATCTGAGTTTAAATGACTATCAGAACGTGTTGATTGATACAATTGATACAAACGAAGAAATGGACGCTGACAATACACTTATTGATGAAAACAATGCAGACAACAATACTCAGACATCGACAACCACATCTGCCAGTATAGATAATAGTGCGAACTGTAATAATGTTAATTCAAACATTGCGTCATATAAGCAAGTACCCGCTCATAAAGGAGTAAAAAAACTTCATTTCACTGGAAACCCTGTAGAGGATTGGAAAGAAATATGCAGACTAGGTAGAGTGTTTCCAAATCTGGAAACATTGGTTCTTGCGGAGTGTCCATTGAGGTGAGAGCGTTTTTATTTTGGAGAAAATATCACCTTTTTTTTTACAGATCAATTGAACCAGTTCCATTGTCCGGTGCCCCGAAAGTTGTGGCTGATTGTAAAAATAATGATGATGATTCTCCTCACAAACATTTTAGGTAAGTAAAATTAACACGAATATTACACAAGAAAGTGCGTTGGGTAGGGAGTCAGCAGGGTGGGAGTGTGTAATGGTTTTACCTCTTAGTCACAGAAGAAACACTCGGTTATACCAAAGTGTGCAAAGGCTGATGTACAAATCTTATATTGGCATAATTTGAATCAGAATTCTGCAAATTATGCCGTATTCGGAGTGACAATCATCAGGTTTGACAAAATTGAATTTAATGTCAATTGAGTAGGTCGAGAAATTCTTGGACGGTGTCTAGGTTTGTGCCCTCACTATATGCGTCCAAAATTATGTAGACACCAACGACCTTTCTATATATCAGTTAGCGGAATGTTCCGAATAGAGTTTTAATATGCGAGTGAGTTAGCTGCTCTGACTCAATCGCACAGGTCGTGCGGTAAATATGAAAACTTTTGCGTAAAGAAAAATATGTTTTGATAATTCAATTAAAAAAAAAATATGAAATTGGCTACTCTCTTGAAAAATAAAGGAAATGGTAAAAAATAAGAATACATAGTTTTAAACGTTATTTGATTTCATGAAATTATAAATACAACCTTTTCAAACTGTTTTTGGTTAGGTATAAACTGTATAAAAGGAAATGATGGTTTTGTATAGATAGCTAATATTCACGATTGTCTAGAATTTGCGCATTCGAAGAAGAAAAATTAGTTTACGTGTGTTCTTGATTACAGTGTACACGTTTTATTGAACATAAAGTTTTATTCAGCAAAGTAATGTTAAATCCCTAGATTTTTACACCAAGAAGGGACTTGACAGCAGCAGCTTATCTTAGAAGCTTTCTGGGGGTCAGTTCTCGTTCTGTGGTATTAGCATTGAAAAATGAAATGAGACCCACGATGGAAACGAAAAACAAACGCAGACAAATTGCTGTAGAGACCCTTAATCCTTGAATGACTTTAATTCATTGATAAGATCCATAAAAATATGTTTTTGAAATCTATAAAGTTGAATAAAGTGCTCCTCAGTATCAACTTTGAATAATGGGTTATGAACATCTCAAAGGGAACGTAGGAAAATCGCCAGTTTATTTAAAAAAAAAAAAAACTTTTTGTTAAAAACAGATCAACGAATTTATAAATCACTATTTCAATATGACGCTTATTGTTAATAATAACTTTTATTTATTTTTTTTATTATTATTTCCGACATTATTAACTGAATATTCAAATTAAATTAAAACAGAAAGCGCAAAGCAATTCTTTGGGACCACTTTACACTTTTCTAACTCACTAAATATATTTTTTCTTCAAAACTACGCTATTCTTTTATTACTCTGCCATAACCCTAAATAATAAAACGTATCCAACGAATTGGGGACACCCCCAATGGTGGCAGTACTGCCACCCTTATGAAAGTCACCATAGGCCTGTGAATTCACAATGTTGACAGCAGTTTATCATGATGAGTTCTAGAATCCCATGAGTGCTAGTGAAGTGATAATATAAAAAGCTACTGTGGAAACTCAAATGATAAATTATTTACCACTTCACAGCTTCACAGATGACCCCGTTTATAGTGAAGCAGTTTTCTGTTACCTTTATGTGGTTTTCCATTGGGACAAAAAATCAATCTTTTTTTTGATCTAAATCACTTTTCATGTTCCATTGGGCAAAAAAATCAATCTTTTTTTCGATTCGGAGCACTTTTTGCAGATCTCAATATTTTTTCAGATCTACACATACCAATATGCTTTGCACAGCTGATTTACGTCATTTTAAGAAGTTTACTTTCAATCCAAATGCGAAAAGTTTCGTGAAAACCAAAATAACGAAATACATAAATAGCCATGGATATAATTTTGGAGGAATTATTATCTTCATAGTCTTCCTCGCCATCTGAAGACTACGAATCACCAAAAATACCAAATTTGTATCTGCAACAGGGAAAACATTTTCGAAGTCGATATCCATTTGTATTTTTTGCAAAAACAAATGCAGATTGAACAGCTGATTTTGCTGCCAAATAACGCACTAATACATTTATAAAAGCAGATCAATTTCGTTGCGCGTTCCATTTGCCACGTAAAATCTGAGATCTGAAAAAGATTTCTGGTGGTCCCAATGGAAAACGACATTACACTCTCTCATATTTCTTGCACGAGATGTAAGAGAGAGAGAGAGATTCATTTGTCCGCATTCAATGCTTTTACTGGCGTTTTACAAATTTCTGCTTTAAAACATGTTATACGAGTGTGAAAATAAGTTTCAGTAAACTGATAAGTTGTAAATGTAGATAGGAGATACCAGGTTTGTTACTTTACTTTTGTATTAAGAACGGAAAAGACTGTCAAAATGTCAGTGGTGGGGATAAATTCTCTAACAGAAAGTGACACGAAAAAGTTATGTGGTATTCGATTTGCCTTCTCCACCAGTTGTCAAACTCAAACGTACTTGCATCTGATTCGCAAAAGTGCTCTGAAATCTGAAAAAGATTGTTTTCTTTTTTTGTACCAAACGAAGATAAAAATTGAGCAAATGTTCTCTGAGAGCGCCCAATCGAATACCATTAGTGAACGGGTTTGTAGTAATATGAAAAATAGCAGACACACAATTCAAAAATTCAAAAAATTGGTACGAAGAGTTGTTAAAATATCTGATAAACTCGAAGAGTCGGCTTATCTTAATTTATTTACAATATTAGTTGATTAATTTATGCCCAAAACATATGTGCACAGCAAGAATACACATGTTTATATGGATAAAGACGTAAGTTTTGCACTCACTGCAGCACTGCAACATGTCTCTATTTCTAATGTGGTATTCGTTTGGGCGCTCTCAGAGCACTTTTTTTGCCCTCAGAGCAATTTTTATGTTCGTTTGGTACCAAAAAAAGCAATCTTTTTCAGATTTCAGAGCACTTTTGCGAATCTAGATATTTTCTCAGATTTGCTTCAGATTTACCAATACAAGTGCATTTGAGTTTGACATTTGGTGGAGTTTGTTTACATTTGCGTGAATTTTTGTCTACAGCAAAGAAAGGCATTGCATCGGGTGAATCTATTTTCGTAAATTATTTGTGTGCAAACATTTAGAAATCAATCGGGACGGAAATTTCGAATGTTTTAATATAAAATTTAACCAGTGAATGGAAAGCGCATAGTAAAGTGTCGAAGACTACACATATTCAAGTCGCACGAATATCAACACAAAAAAAGAGCAAGAGCGTTTTTATGTTCGATTAGGCACACGAAATCTGAAATCTGAGGGCAAATCTGAAGAAGCCCAAACGAATACCACATAAATTTGCTGCAAAAGTCAAGGGCGCCACAACACAAAAGAAAATAATTTGCAATTTCAAGTATTTGACATCATCGCCTTTTGACATTTGCTGATCGTGTTTGTTTAGGTTGTAAAGACACCAGCTGCTTATTCGGCGAATGACAGTAGTCCTATTAGCCGATACAATGCATGTCGAACAATTTTCTGCACTACACTCTGCGCTGCGTCCAAATCATCTGTTAATTGTCAGATGACTGACATTTTTCAAATTTTTAACCAAGAAATGTATGGAGTAAAAATTCGTAAGATTCCTGTGGAAGGGAAATATCTTGCTTTCTCAATGGCGCTCTCTTTTACGTATTTTTCGATTTAAGGAACGGAATTGAGTAAAAATTTGTAAGTATTCGTAAAAGTTAGTTAAAATTCGTAAAATTTTAAAGTAAAGGAACACAACCATTTGTTTGTAGGTTTTTATTTTTATGCTGTACCTTATACGTATATGCTTTCATAGCATTTAGAAAAAAATACTCTAAAAATTCTCCAAAGTAATTTTTTACGGAGATGAATGCTACATTTCGATTTCAATACTGTGTCTTTTCAGAAACTTAGCCTTTTTAAATTTGAGTAGTACCAACATTAATGCATGGGATGATATCGATAGACTTGCCAAGTTTCCTAGCTTGAAGAACCTTCGTGTCCAGGTATGATTGAAAAAAAAAAACTCTCAACTACTTCGATTCTTCTACAACATTGATTTTCGTGTAGAATTGGCCTTTATGGGATAAATGCGAATCCACTGAACATGAACGAAGACAGCTTCTGATTGCCCGTTTACCATTTCTTCAGACTCTAAACGGTGGAGGTGTTATAACTGCTGACGAAAGAGAAGATGCCGAACGTGCTTTTATCCGTTATTATTCGGAACGTCCAGAAGTTGACAAACCAATGCGTTACAATGAATTGGTTCACGTACATGGAAAGCTGGATCCCTTAATTAACATAAATTTGAAGCCAGAGAAAAGGGTAAAGGTGAATTTCACTTATGGCAGCTACAATGAACTACGCTTAGTTGATGTATATAGGTATGAAAAAAACATAATCACTTTTACTAGCATTTAAAGCTCTTTATACTTTTTTGCATAAAGAACTGTTGTCGATCTTAAATCCCGTTTGGAAAAAATTGTTGGACTTTCATCAAAAAATATGCGGTTGTTCTACGTCGATCAAGACTTAAAGGAATTACAAGGACCTGAAGAAATGAAATTTCCCAATAAACAGCTTTACAGTTACAACATAAGATCCGGCGATGAAATACTAATTATTCAGAAAAACGTTTAACAAAACTCTAACATATTTGACATTTTACCAACTAACAAGTAAATAAAATACTGTATAACAAAGTGTTGTTTTTTTAAGGCCTCCGTGTGCTGGGAACAATTTATTTACGAACCACGGAATGAAATAGCCCCATTTGATCGAATGGAATGTGATCCATAGTTCTAGTTATAAGTAGTTCTCGCAACTACTAATAATAAATCGCTTGATTAGAGCAACAGTAGACGAACGATAGAAAGGAAAATATTAGGTCTATTCGAGTACTTTCCCGAGCCAAACACTAAAAAACCAAGTTTGTGCATTTGACATAGATACTCATCACTTTTCAGTACCTACTTCTACTTCCCGGTTATATATCACTGAGTTATAAGAAAAGAGGGGAACAACTCGTTACTCCTTATGTTTCTAATTCTTAAAATTTAAAAATTCAAGTGAACCACAATAAAAAAAAAAATCACAATTCCAAATGTTTGGCATCATCGCCGTTTGACACTTGCTGATCGTTTGTTTTGATTGTTAACACATCAGCGGCTTAGGCGTCATCTGAAGACTACGAATCACCAAAAAAACTAAATTTGTATCTACAACAGGGAAAACATTTTTGAAGTCGATATCGATTTGTGATATTTGCAAAAACAAATGCAATTTGAACAGCTGATATTTCTGCCAAATAACGCACTAATCTATATATATACATTTATAAAAACAGATAAATTTCGTTGCGCGTTCCATTAGCAGCTTAAAATCTGAGATCTGAAAAAGATTTTCTAATGGAAAACAACATAAGTCTGACAGCAGTCAGACTAGATGTATCTCGGTTTTGAATGGCTGAAATCGGTCATATGAGCATTTATTTCAGTTGACGTTTATGGAGAGGTAGCCGACGAATATAGTCAAGAAATTCGTGACTGAGTACTAAGTTGACAGTTCGGATATGTGGATGACGTAGGAAAAGTGACGTTCCCGACCAATCTAGTTTTTTCGTTGAGGCAACATTTCATCCAGACCAATCTTGTCGACTTAAGATAATTAGATTCTTGAATGTGCCTAATGGCAAATGCTAAGTGCCAAAGATAATGGAATACATAGATATATGACATTCCAGTGGAAAGGCGGCTGCTTACAAGCTGTTTTCCCGCAATATTCATGAAGTTCCGCACATTGCTCATTTCTTTTCTTATACCTATAGTGAGTTCGTGAGTTGGACTTCAATGCAAGAATTCGCTTATCCGAAATGTGTATTTCTCTATTCAGTCGTGGTATTCCCGAACTTTATCACATTCCCCCAAGGTTGGCAGCATTAATTTTATATTTTTTGTATGTTTTTGCATGTCACACGGATTCTAAATTGACATAGCACTGATAGGAAAAGAAAATGGCTAATTTGAAAAAAAATTTGAGGCGGCAGCGGCAAGAGGATTGCGAGTTGCGGGTCTCAGTATTGTCTCTGATTAGCACTATCATTTCACATGATTTAAAACAGAGATAGAAATGTTTTCAAGTAATTGCAGAAATGTTAGTGGCCGCAACTTGTGTTTCCGTTTTAGGTATCTATAATTATGGGTAGAATATCCATGACTCCTGGCGTCTGATTTGTGATCTTATTCTTACGCTTTTACTAGCTTTGACTGCGGATACGGATCTCTCTCTTCAGTCTCGTGCGTGATGGTGTAAGTGCAGATTAAAGTATAAAAAAAAAGAAAACATTAAGAATGGAATGGGACAATTTTTTCAGCCGGGACTCTTTCCTGGCTCTTTCTGAAAATTAACAGCGGTAGCACTGATTGTTTAGGAGAATTTACGAACTCCCTTTGAAAAGCAAAGAAGTAACCATGTGTGCGTGAGCTCAAGAATTTCGTGGAAAACTGAAAACATCTTTTAGGTAGCCACATTTCCACTGGAATATTATCTTCAGTTTAGTTTGAGTGCTTTTTCTATTGAACGATTATCTATGGAATGTTGTTTCTGCATTAAATTATAATTTTATGAGCCGTATGTATCGCGAAACTTCAAGCTAAGAAAATTGGTATTTAAAATGAGCGAAAAAAAGAAATATAAGAAATCGGTAATTAATTGAAAATGTTACTATTTGATTGGGTGAATGTATTTTTGTAATGATTTTGTATCTTTAGAAGGAGGAGATCGCCCGAGAGTTCGATTTACCAGAGCGTAAGAGTAAAATAGCCACCATTATGAAGCAGGATGGACAGGCTTATTGTATTTGTCGATCCTCCGATTGCTCCCGATTTATGATGTAAGCTCAAAACAAATATGTGTTCTTCACGTTCTATATTTGCTTCTATTGTCTTTGTTAGCGGTTGTGATGGATGTGAGGAATGGTACCACGGTGATTGCATCAACATCACTGAAAAGGAAGCCAAGCACATTAAACACTATTATTGTCAAAAGTGTAAAGAAGAGGACCCCAGCTTACAGACAGTATTTCGAGTAGTACCTGTTGAAAAAACTGGTGGTCCAGGTGGTGGTGCTATTGTTAACGAACCAGTTAAAAAGAAATCAAAGGACAAAGCTCCGGCGGAATTCAAAATTTTGAGATGTGGAACGTGCGAGGGGTGCAAAGCTACTAACTTGCGAAAATTGTTTAATAAGAGTTGGGCATAAGCCACGTTGCGAAAGGAGGCAATGTATACAGCAGCACCACCAGCAAAAGAAAATTAAACCGAAACAGCCTAAGGAACGTTCAAGAAAGAGGAAACGATCACTAAGTCCGGAAATATTTATAAATCCAGATCTAGAAGGCTTAAGGCATTGTTACGGCCCCGGCTGTAAGAATAATGCTCGGCCGCAGTCAAAATATTGCAGTGATGAATGTGGAGTCCTTTTAGCTACTAATCGCATTTTTCAGGTAAGCAACAGAACAATCTTTGTTGAGAGTGGAACAATAATTATAAACATCAGTGGCTAAAAATCGTTTTTATGAATGTGACCAAGAGAAAAAGCTCCTTTAAACAAAATAAAGTGGTTATTATTCCGATATCGTTGTAGTGAGCATCAGTAATACATAGAATAATCGACTGATAATATTTTTTCACAAACATTCCGTGACGTTGTCTGTATATATGCATCAAAATGTAGTATGTTCTTGTCTGAAACATTAGAAACAACGGAAACCATGTATGAGGTGTATTTGGAGCTCATTTTCGAGCTTTTTTTAAATGGTTAAGTACGTTTTTGTGGTGTTCAATTGTCTTAAATGCATCTGCACCAGTTTCTGCTTCCATTTCTTACTATACCATTTTAAATTGATTTCTCTCCCAGTTAACAGATTAGGGTCATATAAGCACTTTTACTATATCCTAAATACCTATCCTATCTTACGTTCAAGTACTTCTCACATTGCATGTTTCGAACATATTTCCATATTCCCACAATACAATAATTTTATATCGTGTCTTATTCGGATATCTCGCTTATCTATCATAATCCAAATTACCCGCATACGTGGGTCTGTCTACCTCCTACTGATCCCAATTGAACTGGTCACTGCCAGCGTTCTCAAAGGTATCACTCATATAACCTTCAGCGAACTGTCACAAAATTATTTTCGGAGGCAGGCCAAACAATTAAAACAATATTGAGTTGAACAAGTGACGCGCAAACGGAATGATTATTCGTTTAGACAATCCATATATATATAATATAAATTTTATCCATAAATATATAAATCAAGAAAAAGTTCCGTCTAATCATTCGGTGTAAATATTCTCCCTATCGCTATACAGTAAACAATAAACAAGTTCAAAGTAAAACCGAAAGTGAATATTGGATCATACCAGTGTTGGGATATTCCATTCCGCGGTGAACCACACCACTCCTATTTACAACAATAACCGTCTTGCACATCCTCTCGCAATTTTTAGATGGTTGAGTTGTGCGTTGTCTCATTGCTGAATGAGAATATTTTGAACTCGCATTTTTTACATAGAAGAATCTAAGGATTGTGAATTTTCGACGTTTTGTCTATAAACAGTTCAGTTAAATTTTGTTTGAGCGGGAAAACCAATTAAATATGGGTGCGATAAGTCGGCACGTTATACTCGTACATAAACGTTCGTGAAAAAACATCGTCTATGACAACGGGCTCATACATCTGATTCCATTTTTGAACCATATTGCTGGAGCACGCATCTCTGTTAAAGGTCTCCAAAGAAAAACGTTTAAAGTCTGGTAAGTTCTGCAATTTGGGAGAATAAAGCCATTAGTTTTCGGTGTTAACCACGACTTATCTCATTCTTTTGTGCCAAACTTATATATATGTATGGCTTCAAGGCAGCTATGGGGCATGGCTCTAAGGAGACGAAAGCATGAGAGACGTTGTACCCTTTATGATTGCTACTACCTTTTGGTTTGCTACAGACCACCATATTACAAAAGCATACCTATCTTATGAGGCCTGATCATTATTGTGCAGATCCAGTCTCAAGTGTGAATAAAATACATATCTACATAATAGATAATGTATAAGACATTTAGACATGCCTGCATTAAATTAGTTTTTGCTATAGGTATTTATTTATATTTATTTGTGAAAACTGGTCAGGGAACACTTAAAAATTGGTCAGGGAAAGTCAGGGATAGTCAGGAAAAATTATTTCGTAACATAGTGGCAACTCTGCACTTTCTTTGATTTTGCAATTGGAACAAATGTCATTTTCGTAAATGGACAGATTTGTTAGTCTTGCATTTGCAGGTTTTATTTTCGTATAAATTTAATTCGGAGTTTTGCGTTTCCATCTAAATTTAAAAGAAGCTTATTACTGGAGTACTATTTTGTTGGCAGTTAGTTGTGGAGCTTTAAGTGTATTTTTGTAAGTGAAGTGATTTGTTTACCCTTCTGTAGTTATAACACATATTAAAATGTAATCAAGGACTAACTAAACCGTTTTTAAACTCTACACTATAACAGGAGGATCGTGCGACGATACAATCCAAAATTTACTTGTTTGTTTTTTGAGCTCAAAATCACCAGCCATACCTTAAAATGGAGTTGGTCTTATTTAATAAGATGGAGAAAACCTTAAAAATAATTTTAAGTTTGTTAGTTGTAGAATTTTTTTAAAATTATTAAAAATCTTATATACAACTTTCTTCTTTTCAGGTTCTCCCACAGCGCGTCCAAGAGTGGGGACTATCACGCTGCCGCGCTGAAGAAGAAAATAAAAAGCAACTTGATCAAGTGAGGGCGAAACAAGCCGTTGTCCGCTTTGCTCTAGCCGAACTAGATAAACGCCATAACGAACTTGATTTGGTTG
This sequence comes from Cheilosia grossa, assembly GCA_963082955.1. Classification (NCBI taxonomy): domain Eukaryota; kingdom Metazoa; phylum Arthropoda; class Insecta; order Diptera; family Syrphidae; genus Cheilosia; species Cheilosia grossa. Next base: position 27,001,701 of record OY720145.1, on the reverse strand, counting down.
TGGAAAGAGCGCGACATTGCACTCTTGATCTGCGTGCGCAAGATTACTCCGATATAGAGGATGAGCAATCTATGTACTGCATAACATGTGGTCACGAAATTCATTCACGTACAGCTATAAAACACATGGAGAAATGTTTCAACAAATATGAGAGCCAAGCAAGTTTTGGCAGCATCTTCAAAACACGCATCGAAGGTAATTCGATGTTTTGTGACTTTTACAATCCGGCTAGTATGACTTATTGCAAACGGCTACGTGTTCTCTGTCCCGAACATTGTAAGGATGCCAAAGTAAGCGACAACGATGTTTGCGGCTGTCCCCTTGTGTCGAATGTCTTTAACCTGACCGGAGAATTCTGTAGGGCACCGAAGAAAAGTTGCTTCAAACATTATGTTTGGGAGAAGATTCGTCGAGCTGAAATCGACTTGGAGCGCGTACGACAGTGGCTGAAGATGGACGAGTTACTGGAACAGGAAAGACAGACCCGCGCCACAATGGCATCAAGGGCTGGAGTTCTAGGTCTTATGTTACACTCAACGTACAATCATGATGTTATGGAAGAACTAGTTCGCCAGCAGCAAAAGCAAATGCAACAAAAGCAGCAACAGCAACACCATCAAAATGGTAATCATATGTCGCATCAGCAACAATACTATCAACAGCACATGACAACAGTAAATCAAAGATAACAAAACCAAGGTTCAAGTTATTAGTCTATTTATTTAATAACAAGTAATTACAAAAGACATACTCAAACGTCGTCAACCTTAAATAGAGGCAGCGTACATGGCGGTATGTCTTTGAACTTATGATTTTGAACGAGCTTAAAGAGTCCTGTTCCGATAGCAGCGGGCATACCCAAAATGATCCTCTCTGAAACTCCATCAACAGCATCGGTTTGGCCATAGTATGCGGCGTCGAATAAATGGTCAGCGGTCTTTTCAAACTATAAACCAAGAAAAAAAAGTTGCTAATAAATATATTTCTTTTAATTTTTTATAATTTGAGAATTATAATGATAATAAGCAAAAATTCAAAATTTTATTTTACTTGCGTAACTTCATGTTAGGTTGAAAAATCATTCCTCAAAGGCTTGTTTATAAATTTCAAAAGAACTCGAATATCTGATTGCATATCTTAAAGTCAATTTACACTTAATTGAGGATGGGCAGGATGGACTTTGCCCAGTCCCACTCCACAGTGTTGGTGAGTTTAGTTTCGATTAGGTCGGTTAAGGATTTAACCGAACTGCCCAAGTCGTCAGCACGACTAAAACTGCGAGTTTAATCATGATTTAATTTACTAAAACTTGTTTTGGGAAGACATAAGAGTCACGAAGGCACTTAATGGCTTGGAGCATGTGGAACTGTGTTATATTCTTGCACGTCTCAGGAAAGTAAATGACATTCTAACACGCCTCCTAAATAAACATGAACATGACAGATCAAGCCGAAAAACGTTTGTTTTTGTAAAAAGATTAACTACGGGTAATGTGAGTCCCTGATTTGAAAGACTCCGTTTCTGAAAACAAATGTACTTAATATAATTTACTTAATTTGGGGAGCAAACATAAAAAATAGCTGTAGGAACATTGTGCCGGTAGACAAAATAGGCTTTTTATAACAATTAGCCCGCCAATAGTTCTTGATCTATCTTGAATTTTGATTTTCAGATCTACTTCGCATCTACACGCTCTTGCTCTTTTTTGTGTTGATATTCGTGCGACTTGAATATATGTAGTCTTCGACATTTTTAAATGGTTAAATTTTATATTAAAACAATCGAAATTTCCATCCCGATTGATTTCTAAATATTTGTACATAAATAATTTACAAATATTGATTCAATAGATTTCGATGCAATGCTTTTCTTTGCTGCAAAAAAAATTCCCGTGTTGTGATAAAATAGTTTTGTTTTTTTTACCAGTTTACCATTTATGAACGTTTAGCTTAAAAACAAAAACAAAAAATAAAGAGCGCATAGCCAAAAGGTCAATACTCACCGATGCCAAATTGAAAACGCTCTCCCTCATCTTAGCCAAACCATGTCGCGTGATGCCCAAAACTTCACCTCGACTAGTCATTTGACTGGCGAGCAGCATGATGTGGCGGTGATCAACAGTCATGCCGTGCCCTTCCATCACATCAGTTATCTCAGTCATAATAGTTGTTCGTGCTGCTTCAATCCCCAGAGTGTTGTATACCTCCCAAATATTATTGCTCTTGGTTCGACCACCAATTACACCGTAGGTAGCCATTACATCCCGCAGACCCGCTCCTTCAATACAAAGTTTGTACGAATGGGGTGATACGGTATCATCAACAGCGATTACGGCGCGCGATATATTCGACAGACCTGCAACAACGACACCCTGAATAGCAATGGTTAATCGTTGCAGTTCGGCATTTAAAGTACTGCCATGTTTGCTACTATCTATTCGAACAATCAGTACTGAAGAACCGACAATGTCCACCAGAGGGGCTTTCACTCGAAGCTTCGAAGTGCAAATTCTGTAAAATGGGTTAGTTAGTTATCTTATTTCGGACTGGATTTATGTCTTCTTACGAGTAGCGGATAGTTTCAACGTTTATTTCAAGTCCGAGCACCTTGATGCGATTTAAGTCAAGTTTGACGACAAGAAAACAGTCGTTCGGTTTGTAAACCTCTTCAATATACGATGAGATCTAAAATTAAAGTTTAAAAAAGAATAGTTTTTTTAAGATTTTTTTTTTTTATTTTTGATTTTTAATTACCTCCCCTAATGTCGTTTTTTCTATCCTGGCCTTTACTTTTCGTGCAAATTCCATGCTGGTGTTGTTTTCAATTTCAGCGGTTATGACTGGTGTGGAAATCGTTTTTGTTGCATTTATGATTTCAACAATACGTGGAACCCCCTTATTAAAAAAAAGAAAACAGAAAAAAGCTAAAATTAATAGAATGATTATAACTTTTAATTTGTTTGGTTATATTTTCCACAATAGCTGCACCCGCCCGGCTTCAAAGTTTTCAAATTTAAATTCGGAGTATTTGATGAAAAAATATTTAAAAAATCTCCCGCGGGGGAGATACATATTTTTGTTATAGAAGGAAAAATCATCGAAAGATTTGAGGCTATCAAAGGGCCCAGCCAAGTTCTGGCACTACACCCTATTTACAGGAACAAACTCGGGCGATTTTCGACCCCAATAGCTGACTAACTGATCATCAAAATTATGGAGCACTCCCCGACATCGTAGAATCTTGTTATTTTGCACAACGATAGGTTTTGTGGTGCAAGCAAAGGAATAAATTTGAGGTTTCAATATAAGGGGGCGTGGTATCCACCCACTTTTTCAGAATTGTTGTCAATTATATGGAGCACTTCCGATTGCTGTAGAATAATGAAATTTGGTAGAGCGGTAGAGCCGTATAGCTTGAAAATCTAAGCTTTTACATCTAAGTGTCTGCCTGTTGTTGTTTTGAAAATATAAACGCATCATGAAAGGTCATGATCGGGATACAATAGTCTCTTGCAAAATTCCCCTTTCTTCTAGCTCTACCACCGACAGGTTGAACGACATTTCTTCTTTCCTCTCCAAACAACCCGAAACAACAGTTTGCTTACTACTTACAAAAAACATGTGCAATAAACTTAGCTTAGCACTATTTCAAGTCCCGAAACTAAACTTATTGCTATTGCCTCAATAGATTGGCCTCGCTACTTTTCATCAAAATTATGGAAGCTTTAGAAAAATATGAAGATGATTCATTTATGACTGCTTTACTAGAAAGAACAATTGTTTTAAAATTGGTGTGATTGTTATGAAATATTGACTTTAGTTTACGTTTGGTCAACGGATGCTTAGTATTTGTTAAACAAATTTCATGGGATGTTTGATGACAGTGAGGAGGTAACCATTAAATTTAGTCATGGAATTCAAACGAAATTTGAAGTCATAAATAAAGCTAACGGGAACAGTTTCATATCTGCCTCGAAAATGCTCTTATTGGTATTGGTTCATCCTTATTTTGTTGCGGACAGGCTTTCTTAGCTTTGTCTAGAGTAAAAACTCTTAATTATGTGCACTTTATTAATTTAGACACAAGTCAAATAAAAGCACAAGTGCCATTTCAGAGTTTAATAGATTGAAAAGCCTCTATAGACCTGATTTGTAATCACTTCAGTTTAAGAATCCAAGAATCTAAAAGTACGCCAAGTTCTTACTTAATAAAGGCTTAGTAACAAATTTTTAAAGTTGAACAATACTGAAATAACTACAAATTATGAGAGAACTTTTATTATTTAATTATTACTGACTAACTTGGCAAGTTTTCTTTTTTTTTACGCCCAATTCGAAAGGTTAAAAACTTGACCAGTGAATCCACCAAATTTTAGTACGTAATAACTAATATGAGAAAGCTATTGAATTCGTGCAAATTTTCGAACTCGAGATGTTAATACGTAAATAGAGGAACTCAAAAAAGTGGGTAGAGAAATTCTGTCCGTATGCTACCGAGGCCACACCCTCAACGGCTGTTTGGGGGCTTACAGTTCGGGACGGGTTTTTTTTTTTTGCAGGGTAAAATCAATAGTAATTGCACCTACAACCCCTATAAAATGTTCATACCAGTTTGATTTGTTCGAAAACGGCTAGGAGAGGTTAACTTGACTACATACCAGTGGCGTGGCGTCCATATAACCAGATTCCTACCGACTTCCCTTTTTAAATTTCCACCAGTCAACACTGTCTACCAAAAACCAAATTATATATGAAAACCCACCAAATGAATTTGACACTTACAAAATGGTATACACAAGCCATCAAATAGATATTGTGTGAGTGTGTGTATCCATTTTCATCCATCATCGTCATCGTCTCGTCACTACAAAGCAAAGGTAACCTACAATATGTTGGGTTCAGCGTTGCCACTAAAATCTTTAGCAAATGTAGTACGTTAGCCAACAAAATGTGGTACCTACTTTGGGTAGGTTCATTTCATTTTCATACGCTTATGAAGGTTATCCGTGTCCGAATCCGAAACTACTGTCAATAACCGATAAATATTTATTATTTGCAGTTGTTTGCGGGTTCAGCACAATTAAACCAATGAGCAACAACAAACAAATTTAAATTGACGGTCAGCTGGCAATTTGCTGATAGACAAAAACAGACACTTCTTCATGTCGTACGTAAATTTCAGCATTCAGTTGAAGATTTGTTCATACTTTAGATTGATGCCAAGTTTTTAAATCTATTTATTTTGTTATGAAAGCAAAAGGGACAAAATTGAGAACAAACGAAATGTTGTTCGTAAAAAAGTAAAATGGTTAGACGGATCTTAAGAAATGTAGTACTTTAATGTAACGACGTAGTATGTAGTACAGCGTTAAAAATCCACCAAATATCTAGCACAGTAATTACTACAAGTGGTAACGCTGGTCGGGTTATTAAAGCTCTCACCGTATAGTTGATTTTGAGAGAATATTTGCATGTTATCTCTTTTTTTCTTTCCTGAGCACTATGTTTGATAAATCTTTGTTCAACACTCACTTGGTTATGTAGAAAATAACGAGCTTTTCTTCGAGTTATTCGATTTTCTTTTAATTCATCTTTACTCATTGTGTGGATAATTGCAGGTATCCAAACTTAATTGAAATATTCACACGCAGATATGTTGCTCACTTTGCGACACAAAAAAGAGTCTTGCAACAACAAATCAGGCTAAGAAAATGTGTGTGCACTTCAAACAATGCTTCCGAAAATGTGTCTATCGATCGACGATCAACGATCGACACAAAAGCCCAGGCTAGGGTTTGAATTACCACATCCGTGATCGAGGAATACGTGACTGAATTTCTTATTGTTTTGCTTTTAAAATGCACAAAATTCAGTGACGTGTAGCTCGGTTACAGAAGCGGCAATTCGGCCCCCGATTTCAACACGGCTTCGTCGCTGGCGTGTGCAAAGAATACACATTGTTCCACCCCTGAAAAAAGGGAAATTTGGGAAAATTTGCACTTCTCATATGTTTATGGATGAACATTTGAGTGTGTTCATTGAGTAGTATAGGTATGTATCGTACAGCATTAAAAGCCACTATTAAAAAGGGTTGGAAGAAATCTTTTGTAGAATCCCTTTTTAATAAACTTTCAGTGGATAATCTTTCTTTTCAAGTCAACAACAGGTAGATTTCACGGGTTTTTAAAATTTGTTTATAAAAAAAATGGTAAAAAATGATAAAGTGGAGAAAAGCATTAACAATATCATTTGATCAACGATGATTCTAAGAGAAAATATCCGCTTAAATAAATTGCTACTAGAATTTGCATCTCTCGGCTGAGATGAATTGTATAAACTTAAAAGCAACAGACACATGCATAACCTATAGAACGAACGAATGCACCAAACACATAAGCATATATATCGCATTTGCAATCTTAAATGGAATAGATATAAGATTGTATGTTGGCTGAAGGGGAACGATGCATATATAAATACAAACATAACCCCAAAAAATCGCGATTTTGTGTACGCATATTTGTAATTATTTAAATATGGTCAGCCTTACCTGAGTAATGTTCATGGAAGCAACTCCAGCAAAATGAAATGTTTTCAGGGTCATCTGGGTTCCAGGTTCACCAATGCTTTGCGCGGCAACAGCCCCAACTGCAGTGCCAGGTTCTGTAACCGAACGGTTGTACTTGTTATTCACCCAACGCATAAAAGTTCTTATTTGACCTTCGCTGAATCGATCGATTTCCTTTGCCAAGTTGCGGTGATTTTTATATTTATCTTGAATCTCGCCAATATGTCTTGCAACTTTGTCAATAAATGTTCTAAAATTAAAAGATAATACAAGTTTTGTAATTTAGTCCCGGCAGAATAGTCTAGACATCAAGAATAATTTGTGGTGGAAAACACACATTTTTAGAAGAAATTAAATAACATACATATATACATACATAATGATCCAGTCTTTTTCAAACAAACACACGACCAGAGGTGAACCTTAAAATTTTAATTATAATGATTCGGTTGATTGAAACTTGCTAATGCTAATTTTCGCACGTGCAAAAGATTTTCAACTGTGCAGTTCGAATAAGAAGAAGTTCAGCCGATTCCCTGACTACGATGACGATCTAGTTCTAGAATTTATATTTTCTTCACATTGCAGAAGGTATAGTCGAACTCCATTTTCTTTGTTGCTTGCTGCTATAGATGATTCACTTTGGGATCGAGTTAATTGATTTTCTAGTCACACTTGTTTTTTTTTTAAGATCTGCAAATTATTGTTGAACCATTTTTACAAAGAGAATATCTGGTAGGTGTGGATGTGGATGGACCAGCGACTGTTTGAACAACGACATGACGTAGTGTAGCTTGGCGTAAACAATGAATGCATTAGGCGCTCCTGAGATTGAGTCGTTTTCTCACACAAATTGTGAAATTACCTTTTGAGAGACTGTGGAAATGGAGAAACAGCCATGTTCCAATGACGGGAAGACTTCTAGCATATAATATACAATTACACTTAGTTTTTTGTTCTTGCTTCGGCAGAACATATACTAAAATTGGAGCGATACAGAGAAGATTAGCATGGCCCCTGCGCAAGGATGACACGCAAAATCGTGAAGCGTTCCACATTTTTAAAATTTCCAAAAGAATCCCACCACGCAAAATCTCATAACTTAGAAAAAATCAAATGCTAAATTTCGGAGATTGCTCAAGGAATTTAAAGCGAAAAGCTTTTACGAATTCACCTCAACTATAAGCCCCAACTCCTCCCCTGCTAAGGTTTGGCAAAATATTCGCCGCCTGACTGGCAACTCCACTTCACTCTCAATTAATAGTATTAAATCCACAAATGGTATTATAACTGATCCCCCTGATATATGCGATTTCATCTTGGTGTAAGATTTCAGAAAACAAGAATTTTTCCGATACATTTATGGACGAAAAATCCAATATACTTAACAGCACCCCACCTCAACATCCAACCAACCCGACTGCTCGACGCATTGAACAAAAAATATCGTTTCTTGAATTTGAAACTTCATTAAACAAAATGAAAGGCAAAACTCCAAGTAGGGATAGGATATCCTACCCCATGCTGAAAAATCTCCCCCAAGATACCAAACAAAGAATTATATGCCTATACAACAATATCCTACACACTACCATTATCCCCCAAGCCTGGAAAACAGCTACAATATTACCTATCCCAAAACCAAACAAAGAAAAGACCTCTATTGAAGGATATCGCCCAATCTCTCTTATCCCATGCCTGTCGAAAACCTTGGAAAAAATTATTGCTAAACGTCTACTATGGTATGCTGAAACTAACAAGCTTATCAGCCCCAACCAGGTGGCATTCAAAGCTAACAGAGGATGCGCTGATGCCCTACTGCACATCGACTTCTTCACTTCGAAAGCACTATCAACCAAAAAGCACATCTCAATCCTCACTCTTGACTTTGAAAAAGCCTTCGATAGAATAGGTCTTCACGTTATCCTAAAAAAATTGACAAAATGGGGCATTGGAAAAAAAATATATAGCTACGTTAAATCATTTTTAACTAATAGAAAATTCTGCGTCAAATCAAATAATACCTACTCTCGGAACTACCCTTTGCACAATGGCATCCCCCAGGGATCACCTCTTTCGGTGGTCCTATTTGTTATTGCTTTTGACGACATCAGCGTAATTTTATCAAAGCACCAATTACTAGATCACTGCATTTACGCGGACGATATATATATTTCATGTAAAGCTAATGAGATAAATAGAAGCAAAATTGCATTTAAACTCGCAATCGAAGACATCTTACACTGGTCAATAAGATCAGGCGCTAAACTCTCAATCCAAAAATGCAAATTGCTTCATATCTGCCGAAAACAGAACTGTCCTCAACTTAACATAAATATAAACAACATACTAGTCGAAAATGTTAGTAATTTAAAAATTCTAGGACTAGTTTTTAGTAACAAGTACTCATGGAAACAACACTGTTTAGAACTAAAGAAATCCCTTGCTGTAAGAACCAATATTATAAGATATCTAGCCTGTAAAAAAAGCAATGCTCATATTAACACCCTAATTAACATAACGAAAATGTTAGTCTTAAGTAAAATTGATTATGGGTTATACATATACGGGTATTGTCCACAGTCAACATTAAAAATAATAAATCCCCTGTACCACCAAGCCGCCAGAAGAAGCATAAACGCGTTCCCTACGACTCCAATAAAAAACATATTAGCAGAAGCAGGACTAATGAGCATCGAGGAACGAAGAGACGCCAAACTAGTTTTCTCCAAAAATTCAGTAATCGACCAGGACGTAAAAAGGGCAAGGGATTATAAGCTTATAAAGAGAATACCATCCGCCATAGCAACAATACTTGAAAAAGCATCTCTGCTAGACTTCCCATTTAGACGAAATCAGATCGCCACCCCACGATATCCCCCATGGTTAATGAACCCAGGATCTATCATACTGACCCTAGCCAACTACAAAAAAGCAAACACCAGCAAAACAGCGTACTGTCAACTCTTCACCAGCATCTCCTCTGAGTTAAAATCAGATGGGTGGAACCTTATCTTCACTGATAGGTCAAAGACTACAGAACACACATCATTTGCTGTCTCATTTGAAAATGGATCCATTATCTCCATTGGTAAGCTTCCTGAATTCGCATCAATATTCACAGCAGTAGCCTTCGCTATCCTTCAAGCCACTAATATAGCAAGGAAAACATATCGTATGCTCCGATAGCATATCGGTACTTAACGCGATGAATAACCCTAACAACAACACTGAGCTCATATCAAAAATCAGACACCAACTTATCAAATCACCAAATAAAATCAAGCTAATGTGGACTCTTGGGCACGTCGGAATCCAAGGAAACGAAAACGCTGATATCACAGCTAACTCTGCCAAAAACGCCCCGGTATACAGATTTGACATATATACCAAAATAGATTTGTTAAAGCTTACTCAAGGAGCCACAAAAACCCGAATCAGAAACGACTGGAGTCTATACCACCATCACTACAAAAAAGTAAACCCTGAGAGAATGAACCCGATATACCCCACAAAAATTCTCAAACATAAAATTTCAAACTTTGTGCGATTACGACTCGGACACACTTCAGCTACTCATAATTACCTCCTGACCAAAAACGCCCCTCCAGCCTGTACCACCTGCAAAACGAAACTGAACATAACGCATATCTTGGAGAACTGTACCGAATTGAGACCAACCATCAATAACATATTCAAAGACAACCCAATATACGAAATATTCAGTAACCCTAGTCCTGCTAATATTGAAATGATATCAAACTTTGTAACTAGAGCTAACCTTTCCATATAAACACTAACTAACCATAGAGCCAATAGTCTCCGCAGCTAGGCTCAGTAACTTCAATATTACCATGTAATTTTAATTACCTGTTAATAAATAATAATAATAATAAATACACTTAGTTTTGTTAACGTTTCTTTAAAATCAAAAAAAATAAGCTATTTTCGAAAGCAATGCCAGTTTTAAATTCACCTTATTCCCTATTTGATTAACGATCTTCACTTCAAATTTGTGTTTCATTTTCCAATTTTTTGTACTTTAATTTTATTCACAGCACAATATTTCTATCCCTTTTTTCAATCTAGCAGGCAATTTTTCGCTAGATTGAAAAATTTCCCTAAAAGGGAAATTCCATAATATGTTCTAGAGCTCTAGCGTAAATGATAAAACGTATAAAAGATTTTCTATCGTTCAAAGGAACGTGTCTCTATTTTCTTTCGTTGTTAGAACTCTTAATTAATAAGCCTAGAGAGAAAATGGACAACGGCAACATTTTGTCCAGCAAACATACGAAAGAAAAATTCTGGTAAATTGAGGATAGCAATATATACTCACAAAATTTCATTCTGAAAGTCCTTCCGACTTTTCGCGAATTCACTCTCCTTTAACACTCTCCGAGCGAATGGTTCTATGTCCGCTGAGATGAGCGCTTCTTCTTCTCTAAATGGATGAACGGCACGTAAATGATTCAATTGGCGAACAAAGTCAACTGGTTTATTTTTTACTTCCATAAAAATGGGATCCAAACCATCACCACCATAGATAAGCTCAACGATCTCGCCAATTGCATTGCGAACAGAACCATCGTAATGGACGACCAAATCTTCAAGACACTTGAAATAATATTATATTTAAGTGGTGAACAAATTGTGCGGCAGCAAGAAGAGTTATTACCTTTACCAATCGCCGCTGCAAATAACCAGTTTCGGCAGTTTTCACCGCAGTATCCACCAAACCCTCTCGACCAGCCATTGTGTGAAAGAAGAATTCCGTCGGTGTTAATCCAGAAAAAAAACTATTCTGGACGAAACCTCTGGCAGCAGGAATTTTCGCTAAAAAAAAAATTCAAACTTCAACATTACGAAACAGCGCATAAACTTACAATAATCGAGACTTACAGAACTTCTCAAAGTGCGGCAGCGTTCTATCTTCAAATCCATTCGGCACCCGTTTACCATTTATAGCCTGCTGTCCGACGCATGCAATCATCTGGGAAATATTAATGTTTGAACCTTTCGATCCGGAAAGTGCCATTATAAGCGCACTATTAGTCGGATGTAGTTCACGAAAGCACGCCTTCGCCGCTTGTTCACGAATGCTCGACAATTCACGAAGCATTACAGCTTCAAGAGTTTGTTCGGGGGTACAACCAGGTTGACATTGTAGAGTTCCTTTTTTCATTTGAATGATGTATTCATCGCATTTTCTGTAGCCTTTCTCTAGGAGTTGTTGCTTATCTTGGAGCAATTTAGAACTAGGAGTAACATCGCTGATGCCAAAAGAGAAACCACGATTCTGCATGAAGTAGGATGTCATCTAAAAACGAAATTTTAAAATTAATAATCATCTGATCATCTGCTTTTATGAGTGTCACCTAGTCTTACATTTTTTGACATTCGAAAGTGGCCCCTACAAGGCGACAGCATTAGGTTTGTTCCTTTACTTTTGTGGTAAGAAATAAGAATGGAAAAGACTGTCAAAATGGCAGCGGTGGGGATATAATGGGCTCATTCAAGAATCTAGTTATCTTAGGTCGACTAGATTGGTCTAGATAAGATATAAAATTAACGAAAAAACTAGATTGGTCGGGAACTTCACCTTTTCTACGTCAGCCACATTATGCGAACTGTCAACCTATCTCAGAAAGAGAGACCTATGTCGTTTTCCATTGGGACCACCAGATATCTTTTTCAGATCTCACATTTTGCGCTGCTCAAGGAACATGTAACGAAATTGATCTGCTTTTGCAAATGTAATTATATCCATGGCTATTTATGTATTTCGTAAAGCAAACTTCTTATAATGACGTAAAACAGCTGTGCAAAGTATATTGGTATTGCGGCAGTATGTGTAAATCTGAAAAAATAAGTCGTAACAGGCCGAGTTACCACATCCGTGAGCAAGCCATACATCACTGAATTTTGTGGATTTTACAAGCAAAACAATCACAAATTCAGTCACGTATCACGGATGCGGTAATTCAACCCCTGCTCTAAATTAAGCAACCTGGGTTTTGACACAATTGGTTACGCCGGTGACTTAGTTATCATCATTACGGGCAAAGAGGAACACTCAATTCGGACACGTATGCAAAGTGCCCTTAAGGCAGTCCTAGACTGGTGCACCAAAGAAGGTTTATCGATAAACCCCAGTAAGGCTGTCATAAGACGAGTCAAGCGTTTCGCTACTACAAGAACTATTGTATAACAGAAAAGTAATGAACAGTGGATACATTTATCACCTTACGCCCATGTGAATGTAGTAAAACGGCCAAGCCACATATTTTGACCAAGGTGTAGAGTTTGTGAAGTTAGGACTTGCAGAGTAAGAGGCTTGGCTCTACATAATATCTGATAACGAGTCATATGGTCTCGTCTTGGCAACATTGTACATGAAAATGTTTTTGGTGGGATTCTCTTTTCCAAAAGAAGAAAGACAAACTAAGGTAAAATTTCTATAAATGACAAGATCATTGAGTACTCCAACGAAGTCAAATGTCTGGGACTAATCCTAGACAAAACATTTAGCTGGAACTCCCACATAAATAACAGAAGCAACAAGCGCTTTATGGGCATGCCGTCGCATATATGGCAAAACATGGGGAATCTCTCCAAAGATAACGCACGAAAATAAAACAAATTTACCGAAAAGTGGTATATGAATAGTTCCAAAATGGAAACAGGAGTGGGAGCTGGATTCCACTGACCTAACCAAATTGTCTCAATACCAATGGGGGTTAACCCAATCCTGTTCCAGGCAGAACTACACGCCATTAAAGAATGCGCTATACCCACATTCACAACACTGGTATAAAAGGCATTCACGGACAGTCAATCAGCTATAAACGCGCTCAGCTCGCCTATTATTGACTCCAAATCGGAACTAAGCTGTTTCAACGCCCTTCAAACGCTTGGCCTTAGGAATAAAACCAAACTATGGTAGACTCCTGGCCATGAGGGTCTTAAGGGAAACGAGAAAGCCGACGAAATGGCCAGAATGGGCTCTAAAACCCCTTTCACTGGACCTGAATCTTTCATCTGTACTCCCAAATCGTATGTAAATTTAGGCCATCAGAAAACACAAAAAAGGTATTTTATATTGGATCAAAGTCAGGTCAAGCGTGCTACGTTTTATGTTTTTAAACATTTTAGTATGTTTCAAACTATGATTTATGTTCATGTTCCAATTTTTTGTTTTTGAATTAAATAAAAAGGCAATATATTTATGTTTTTAAATATATGCTTTATTTTTTGAGTTGTAACGAGACCAAAAAATGGGTGTCATATCACCCAACTTTTCCCTATATTTAAATTTGAACACAATGGAAATACATTTATTATGTACGGACCCAAGACCATAACCAATAACAAAGTAATCGCGATTTATTTAAGGCAGGAATTTATAATCAATATTAATTTCAATATAAAATTTTGAGTTCGTCGCTTTGGTTGGTTTTCATTTTTATAAGATAATAATCAGGATCAATCAATTCAATTAATCATCATCATCATACATATTATAAAGGAAAGTCAGCATAAAGCGCTGATCCTTCAATCTCGAGGAGCAATGGACGGATTTCGATGCGATTATCACTGTTATGTTCCGATTGCTCGGGGAACGATGAATTGTATTAAAAAAGTCTTTACGAGTATAACATAAGAGGGCTGAGCATTAGATCTGTAAGCGGCGGCAAAGGACCTAAAATAGAACTTTACAAGTAATTGATATAACCTATTTATTACTTTATAGCTGACTTGTCAAACTGCGTTCCGCCAAAATTCATTCAAAACCATAATTTTAAGAATTTTAACAGTCATAGTGAAGGCGTGACGCGTGCAATTTTAAAGGCCAAATCGTACGGAATAAGCGGAGAAATTTCATTGAATTTTCCCTGAAAATCGTCGCGTCCCGTTACAAAGTTTGACGAATCGGAAAGGCACCTGTCGTGTTGCACAATGGCCACGCCACTTGCCGGTTTTTCGAATCATCAACAAATGTCAAAGTCGATGTGTAGCGTCATCTGTTTTCGAACAAATGTAACTATATATACAAAATCAGCATGTGCTGTTCTGCTGATTCTGATCGCGTTATTGTCTATCTCTGTCTTCAGCTTTGACGACCGCACGTTTTTCTTGTGACAATCTTTCTCGAAGTTGCGACTTGCGACATGTACACTCGATTGTGTACGATTACATGTCGATCTGAGCCTTCGTCCGGATTTTCGTTTTTACGAACAGTCGCCATACGTCGCGCATTACGACTGCGAAGTGAAAAGTTTGACCTTCTCACTGGCGGATCAAATGACATTGGGTTTGGGAACCGCCGAAATCAATCAATAATAGATCGGTTCCCTAACGATAATGCATTCGAACACATCAGCCAAATTTAGTCAAACTTCATTCGCTTACGCAAAAGTTGGGTAGAAGAGCCAAAAAGAGAGAACAAAACATTTCCACTCCATAAAAACCATGCAAATATTAGGCCAAGAACACAATTCAGAATGGGACCTATATGGAAAACGGCCAACAGACGCTACAGCTCTTCCCAAATTCTACCACAACACCAGACTCACCCAATCGTGCTCTTCAAAGAAGAATGAACAGACCAACAAGAGAGGACTGGAAAAGGACAAAAGAAATTTTCTCACGAAGACAAAATAAAATGGGCCGCAAACTCATTTGATTTAAAGCCCCTCGTAAAGATGGAATATTTCCAGCACTCCTCCAAAAAAGGAGTACACAAATAACCCCGTTTCTCATCAACATCTTTATAGTAAGCTTTGCATGGGATTACATATTAAAAAGTTGGCGAGAGGTAACGGTCAAGTTTATTCCGAAAGCTGGTCGTAGACCAACTGATCTTCCGAAATATGCTTATTAACCAGGCAAACTTACTCAGCAATAATGGCTTCTATGCGGATGATATTGCAATCCTAATCAGAGGAAATTCCGAAGAAACAATCTCGGAACTCCTACAAAAAGCACTTAACCTAGTTGCCGGCTGGTGCCAAAAAGTTGGCCTAACTGTAAACCGCAAAAAAAGTACCAAGGATTCACAAAAAGGAATCGAGAAAGGCTAAAAGGCTAGTTCCAACTCTGGACGAAAAACTCACTTGGAACTTTCGCCTCTCGAAAACCATGGACAAATCTATGATCTCTCTGTGGACCAGCAGAAGTCTGATTGGTAAAAGTTGGGTTATAAATCCCAAAATCATGACCGATTTTCACATATGCAGCTCTGAATAGGAGTCAGATTCGTATAGTCACGGTGTTCCTCACTGGACATTGTCAAGTCAAGAAACACCTCATGACTATGGGAACAACACAAGATAATACTTGCAGACTATGCAACGAGGACATAGAATCAGCAGAATACGTGCTGTGTCACTGTGAATGTCTAATCAGACTTCGTCAGCACCATCTAGGGAAACCTTACCTTGAGGCAGAGGACATATCTGACAGCCCACTCAAAGACCTATTAGGATTCATCACCAAATCCGGTATCATGAGCGAGCTCTAAATGGAGCTTATCACAATAGGCCCACTTGTGGCCGCAGGGATGTGGCGAATTGATTCCACCTCTCCGAATTAATCTAATCTTATCTAGCCCAAGAAATCGCTTTGGGCTAGTTGCTTATTGCTGAAAGGTGGTTGTCAAATCTTTCAATTGCTAATTAGTAACAGACTTTTTAATCGATTTCTTTTATCTTTGTGCTTGTACGCTGTATAGCATTAAAATAGATGTGAGAAGCAAAAGAATTGAAGTTTTTAATTTCTGCAATAAAAGCAATTACAATCTTGGTCTAAAATATAAATGTTTGCTTTGTTCTACTGATAAATTCCCGCCTAGAGAAAAATCACATTTTTCAAATTTGTGGTGCAACGCGTTCCTTATCTTTTGGGTTGTATGTATTTCATTTCGGTGAGCGATTTCTCTCGCAAAATGAGAGAAATGTGACATATTGCCAATATTGAACCAGAAAGTAAGGGAACAGATCTATTCAATAACAAAAAATTGTAGAGAAATTCGACAAACGAAAGATTTTTCTAATGATTGATAAAAAAAACTCCCGATTAGTCGAACGGCTAAGTGCAATCCCAGTAGGTATGACAAAAATCAGTGCCCTCGGGAGGTATTTTAGGTCGGTTTAAGGTCCCTCCCAATTGCAGAAGCATCTCCCGCGTTCCTACTACTTCTGGAATGCCTTTCGGTGATTTTCCCTTCCAGTGAACCTCAAACACAAAAAAAAAAAATGCTTGTTTTTTTGTTTATGGCAATTTTTTTTTCTTCAATTTGCAAATAATGTTTGATTTGTAAATGTAATGAGGACAGCTATAAAATTAAGACAGTTAAAAGTGCATGGAAATTCTACATATTTTCAAAGATCCGTGAATTCATCTGCTGGCTTTTTTTGAGAAAAACTGGGGAGAAAAATATTCTTGAGGCACCCTGCTAATGGAAAAGGTCATCCATGCCACCAAATTTTTGTACACCTAACATTATCTCACTTTATTCAATGAAAATAATGTTTTATAAGTGCCAAACACTTAATATTCACTTTTGGAAAAATCTGAAATTCCAATAAACTTATAAACCGCTTTCCTACAAATAAGTTTTGCTGAAATGTCAAGAAATTAATGCGACAGATAATAAAAACCAAGTGAAATAGCTGTGGAGATACGATTGTTTAAGAATCGCCACCTACAACTCAGTTTTGGAAGCGCTATTTTCCACTCGAACTGCGTACTGCCTACATAGTGATATTTTCATGTGGAAAGTCAATTTTGACATTTCGCAGTGAAAAATTTTTATGAAAAATTGCATTTCACGTGAACTGCGTACCAGCCTTAACCTCGGATATATTTTCAAGAACTTTAAATCTCGATTTTGTGGTGGCAAATTGTGAATTTCTAGTTTGATATGCTCAAAAAATTGCAGCAATATATGCTTTTCTGATAAGGAGCTTTATATTCAAAAACTTGTTCTGGTTAATTGTTTCATCGATTGGAATCATATCGCCACGGCCGTTGGACGAGATACAACCCCAAAACAGACCCGCCAGCCGCCAGCAGATACAACAGGCTACTGGCCTGAAGGACTGTACGAGTTATCAGCATCTGAACAAAACTATTTTTTCGGTTAAACATGAAACTCAAACGAACTTTGGTCCGTCCATATAGAAATCGGTTCCAGAAGCTCATTGGTTTATTTGTATTTTCTTGCGGCCATGACTTTGTTTCCGGGAGTTATATACCGTACTTTCCTTACACCATATAATACTTAAATCAAATTTAGCAAGGCGGCTTCACTGAAAAAAAAGACGTCGTCATATTGACGAATGGCGTTCATCAACATGACATTCATTAATACGACGTACTTTTCCCCAATATGATAAACACATTTTTGAAAACTTTTTGACAATTGATGAACCGTTTTTCAATATGAAGGAAAATCATTCATCATTTTTTTTTGGCAGGATTCTGATAATAATTCATAATTGCATCAAAAAATTTCATCAATATAACGAAAACACTTATTTTGATGAATTTAGTTATTTTATTTAGTTGATGATCTATTCGTCTTATTGATGAATGGAATCATCATATTCAAGTACGATTGCCAAGTCTTAAATTTTCATCATATTGAGAACGACGTTCATCGTATTGATGACGGCTTTCATTATATTGATGACCGCGTTCATCAAAAAACAGAATTTAATTTTTATTAAGAATAATGTTGATGTAAGCGTTCATCTTACAGATGAACTGATTGGTTATATTGATGAAAAAAAAATTAAATTCACCGTTATATTCATCATATTGATGAATGGAGTCATCACATTTGATCGTTTTCTTCAATGTGATGTATACAGATTGTTAGCATGATGTATGCTGTTTGTATGCACACACGAAGTTAGTACACCATTTATACTCACACACGCAACGTCCATCTCTTAATGGATAATTATATGACATTGCTCATCAAGCGTTAAGTATCTACGCAGGGTGGCATAGAAAAAAAAATCGTGAATAGTTTAACGATGAACAATGGATATCTTAAAAGAGTCGATATATGTGATTTAGAAATTTCATCATACAGTTATATGTTAATCTATTAATTAATGTTCCCCCAAAAGTTTTCATTTCTATTTTACACATTGTGTTGAAAATTGCTTGCGGTTGAATAAACATTAATTTGCTTTTACTACGGGCGACTGATTTTGCTAAATATACTGCAGTAGATAAAATTGAAAACAATTAATGAAGTGTGAAAAAATTCAATATCACCGAGTGTAACATTCAATTTGTCGCCGCAATATTATTATGGGTATGTTTTCAATTAAAAATCATTTTAGGTTAGAACCAATTTTTCTATATTTTATATAGCGACGTATTAAAATCTGAATCATGAGTGAAACTTTTTTTTCGCTATCTGGACGTCGCTTTTTCATTTGTAAAAATAAAACGATGTAAATATCGAAGTGTGTGTTTTTAGTATACATATACATACTTATTAAAGGTAGGTTAGGGTCGTTTTTTGACCACAAGAGAGACTAGCATTATATAAAAATTTAATTGAAACAAAGCTAGAATTATCTTTGGTAAAAAATATTGCCATATGGACTACAATGTTTATATACAACTCGCTATATTTATAGCGTTGTGATTTCATTCCATACACAAATGTAAACATGTTTACCTTATTATTGTCACTTTTAAGAAAAGAAAAAAAATAGTCCCTCAAAAATTAGAAGTACCTAGCTTGGAAATAAAATTGAATACAATAAATCCTCAATATTTCTTGAGCCCGTGAGTTTTTACTACAACTCATTGACTTTCGTGGTAAAACTGATTTTCGTTTGAATATTTTCCTTTCGGATACGAAGGACTTCCATTATTAAAATCACAATATTATGGCCTGTATTACCATTTTGAAGACATTGGCCGCGTTCCACTGCCCGCTAGATGACCAGACCAAAAAAATGTACTCACCATTTGCGCTAGATGTCTAGCACTTTTTGTGAAATATCCCTTTCAGGGAAATTTCTCAATCTAGCGCAAAACTACCCGCTGCATTGAGAGAAACAAAACAAAAAAAAAAAACATTTGTCAAAGGAAAAACGTTTGAACGTTTACAAAATAAAAAAAAAACCAAACCGAGCAAGTGTAATTGTGATAAAACTGGTAATAACGTAATTAATAGGAATTCAGACATTGTTTTTAACATATTGTATCATTTCTTTAATTTTAGTGTGGAAATAATTATGCGAAAAAAAATGTCAAATGCCATTTTGCCGCTGGCGCTATCGTTCTAGCGCGGGCGTTCCTTCATCTGGGATATTTTGTGCTAGACGTCTAGCGGGCAGTGGAACCCGGCCATTATGTTCGTTTACGTATTTTAGCATTCCCATTAAAGAGGAAAAGGTTATGTGCTTACGTTTTATTTGGTATCAGTATTTCTATTTCACATTTTCTTTTTCGTGTGAACCAACTTACAAACACATAAAAACAAAATTGATAGCACAGAAAGTGTGCATCATATTGATGAACAAATTTGTCAATATGATGAATACATTCGTCACATTGATGAAATTAAAGGGGAATTACGGTTCATCATATTGATGAACAAAGTTGATGAATGATGAATTCCTTTTTTGTTCAAGATATTGATGAAATCCGTTTCATCATACAAATGAAAAAGTTCACTGGACTAAAGTTGATGAGTTTTTCGTAGTATTGATGAACTTTTTCATACGTATGATGCACTTTTTTTTTCAGTCTTCGAATTGTCCAACCGCCAATGGGGTTTAAATTCTAGTTTTCTAAACATAATTGTACTTTGCGACAGAAGCTTCTACATCTTTCATATTTAACTCTGTCGTTTTCAAAATATTTCATTCAAATAGGACCTGTACGGAATAAATCTATGATAATACATCAACGAGAAAAAAATTAAAGTGGTAAAGCCGTAAATAATTATTGGTCTTTGAAAAGCGGCGAAAATACTTTTGCCGATGACTGAATTTTTTCCATTCGGAATGGTTTGGCTACATGCTCGACAACCACTCACGAAACACCTCGAAACACAAACCTGTCTTTATTGCTCGCATATGCAATTATACTAATGGTTGTTAAACGCTTATGGCCTATGCTCCCCTTTGGACCGTTAGCGATCGATATGATCTGAGGTATTATTTTCCAGAAAGATACCATTTATTAATATCCAGCAACAGTATGCGATCTTCACTTTAATCTGCATACTTACTAGCACAGGCTTGAAGTTAGGTTGGAGATATAGAAGGTGAAAATCAATTTCTCAAGTTATGTACCTCACTGTATTCGTAACATGAATTTGTTGCTATCTTTCCTCATAATTGAAAATTCCGCTTGAACACCTTACAACGGAAGCAATCAGCAATCGTTTGACTAGCAGTTCAGCTTTTTAATTGCTTATGTGACTGTATAACATTTAAAGCGCCTATAGATATGTAGATGGCAACTTGTTGCTCTTATACGAGTATATGTATAGCCAAATCTTATCTTCAATCTTCTTATCATCAACTTTTAAATAATTGAGACACTTCAAAACGGTGAGTTTCAGTCAACTTCTCTACTCACAAACTGGTAGACAATGAAGGAGCGCGTTTTCGTTTCGGCATTCATTTGGTCCGTACTGACAGTCGTTTCGGCCAAGTCATTTGTAAGCCAACACACAAATGCCATTCGAAAGTTCATTAAGAAAACATATTTGTATTTTATTGTAGGACAGCAGGATTATCGGTGGTACCCCAGTTCCCGCTGGTGCACTTCCATGGCAGGTGATTCTTAAAAAGTACTCAACAGATGACCTTCTCTGTGGTGGATCCGTGATCGCACCCAACTGGGTTCTAACTGCAGCTCATTGTACCTACGGACTAAACTCGATTTTTCTTATATTTGGAACTGTAGATCTGAACTCATACAGTCAAACGCAGGTTTCCACCCAACTCTTCCTTCATCCGCAGTACAATCCAGCTAACTTGAACAACGACGTCTCATTGATTGAGTTACCCAATCCACTTACCTACTCAAACACTATTCAGCCAATCAACATCGTTTCATCCTCTCAATCGAGTAACAATTTTATAGGATCCAACGCTATAATTGCAGGCTTTGGGTACACAGATGACGAGGATCTTGAATTCTCGAACGTCCTTCTCTCGGCGACCGTCACAATAATTAATAATACGGTGTGTACTGCTGAATTCGGTACAGATATAGTTATCCAATCTACAATGTGCGCCAAAGGAGCGAACGGAAGCAACCAGAGTATCTGTAGTGGAGATTCAGGTGG
Organism: Cheilosia grossa; assembly: GCA_963082955.1. Lineage (NCBI taxonomy): Eukaryota > Metazoa > Arthropoda > Insecta > Diptera > Syrphidae > Cheilosia > Cheilosia grossa. The sequence continues at coordinate 26,979,797 of OY720145.1, read as the reverse complement.
ACCTCTTATAATTCAAGACTCGAACGGGCATTTCATACAAGTGGGAATAAATTCATTTGTGGCACAAGACGCTTGTACTGAGGGATACCCCTCGGGTTACGCTAGACTAACGTCCTTCCTAACATACATTCAGTCGACGACGGGTCTCGACTTGAGTGGATCAGCAAACTAATAGAACGTCACTTCCACTTCTCCTGGACAACTTATTATTACCAACATGTTATCGCCTGAAATGTGTAGAATGTGCCCATTTTGAAAAGAAAATAATAATCCTATGAGTATAACACTCACTTTTGCATGCAAACATTATTTACATCAGAGGTTTTTCTTTTTTACTTCAGACACAAAGAAAAACGAATATTATCTATCATCAACAGAAAATAAATGCAAATGACGATTGTCGCTGGCAGGACAGTTTTACTGACTTCATATATATCATGTTAAGACGATATACACTCTTCAAACAACCCGCGTAGTTTAAACGAGTACACGCATTTGATTCTTTGTAAGGTCTATCCCTTACGTTGGCCAGTGTCGCTGTTTAACTGGGGTGAAATCGGCTACGGTGACAGTTGATAGTTGACAATAAATTTACGTCCACGCAAGGTGATAATCAAAATGACAAACGTCTTTTTGCGATCAATTATATGTGACAGCTATTTAGTTGTCGCTTTTATTCATCTGTCATTTTCATGCAGTGCACCTCGGCTTTAACTCCAAATAAATGAAATACTTTGGTGAAATAAGAATAGGTAGGTATATTAAATAAATTAGAATAAACAACTCTTTTAGTGAAATTCGAAAATTCGTGAAGTGCAATAATCACTTCATTGGAACTTCTCTACAGAAAAGAAGAACGTTATTACAAAGATGTCCAATTATTTGAAAAAAACCTAAGAAATAAAGCAAACATCTTGGAACTTCCTAACCCGATGTACGAATTCATATTTATAAATATTCATTGTTGATTGGTATTATTTTTGAGGAACGTTCCTTATTAAAAGAAGCGGAAATATGGAAAGGATCCGTATTTGTTCTTAATAAGCTTGAGACCTTAAAAAATAAACAAATGTATTTTAATTTTTGAACATATTATTGTTCTCAAGTTCAATTACATTTTTCACAATAAAAAATAAATTCTTCGAATATGTATCAGCAGCTCAGAATGTCAGCGTCGGTAAGGAAGTGTCGTTTAAAACTCTAAGAGCTGCCAACAATCAATAAATTTTTACAAATCGCTTTACGCAGAGAAAAAAAAGAGTTGATAGTCAAAAACGACAATCAAAAAAGCGACAGTCAATAATATCACCTTAGCCGATTCTAGCCCTGTTTTGTTTTTTTTTGATTATGTGAACTCTAGATTTTATTAACACGAGCAAATATTAGAGAAATCTGCTGGTACGGAATATTTATTCGTTGAAATATCGAATGGGAATGTGAATTGCATCCTTGGTGTTGTTTTTAGTCCGAACCGTAATTGTTCATTTGATCCTTTGTTTTGTGCAATTCAAACATTTTCAGCAACCTTTGAACATATAATACTTTGTTGTGATTTCAATGCTGATTTATTTAAATCTGACAATAGATCTAACCAGCTCATTGATAATATTGCGCCATCTGGGTTAGTGGTTGCCAACTCTTACGCTACTCGCTTTGCCTCGCCTGACTCTCGGCCAAGTCTTCTTGACACTTTAGTTGTTTCTGACATAACCAATGTGTTGCTCTATGACCATCTGTCTCTTGAGGGGGTATCTGATCATGATCTCCTTTTTTGCAACTATAATATTGACTTCTCTTGTGTTCCCTTGCAGGAATCTTTTCAATTTCGTGACTATGGATCAACTAACTCCATGAAATTCTTGTTACCTCGTGGCGGATGTTAATGAAAAACTTGAAATTGTTCAAACAATAATAACCAACCTCTTTAATAGGCATGTTCCTACTAGTCAAAGATGGGTTGCGTTTAGTAGAGCCAGGAACTACTCTGCTTTATGACCAGAAGAGCAAAGAAAAGATATTTCCTGTCCAAATTAAGTGTTGACCGACCGTCAAAGGAACTCTGGAGTAATTTACAGTAATCGATTGGACTTCGTAAAAATAGTTTGTTAAAAAAAAATACCCGATATTGATGAACTAAATAATAACTCGTTTCTTTTTCGCCCTGGTACCAACTCTTGTTTTATTCCTGACAGCAACCTTTGTTCAGTTCATCTCGGTGTTTGGATTTGGAAGTGTTCTCAGAAGCTGGTGTTATACTTAATTTTAAACAGCTTAATTCGAACGCAATTGGGGAAGATGGAACACATCTACGCTTCCTTAAAATTGATACTTCCTCATATTGCTAGTTTTATTACTCATTTGTTTAATTTTGGCATTATGTCTTCCACTTTCCCTCTATTCTGAAAACAAGCTAAGGTCATTGCGGTGCCAAAGAAAAATAGTCCCTCATCGATCTCTGACTATCGTCCAATAAGCATCTTACCATGTCTATCAAAGATTTTTGAAAAAATCCTTGAATAGCTGATTTCAAGCCACCTTAAACACTTAAATTTATTGCCTCCAGTGCAATCCGGTTTCCTAGTTAAGCATAGCTTTTCTACGGCTATGATTAAGCTTCTTGACGTTATCAGAATTGGGTATAAGGGCTTTCTAACACTGCTGTGCTTGCTTGACTTTTCAAAGGCACGGCAAGTCATGACATTTTATGTATGAAATTAAAGCTTTATTTTGGGTTGAGTGAAAACTCAGTGAGCTATCGTACGAATCGTTCTCAAAAGGTTTTTGCTGAGCAAAAATATTCTCGTCCAAAAAAATGTACTTGCTGGGCTACCTCAGGGTTCGATTCTTGGCCCTATCCTGTTTTGTCGTTATATTAATGACTTTCCACGATTATGCCGCAACCTTATGCTGATGATGCTCAGATATACCTTTCTGGACCAATTGGTATGGTGGAAGATCTGGCGGATAGATTCAATTCAGATATGTCTTCAATATCCCTTAGTAACGGTCTGATTTTAAATCCGGTAAAAACTCATTTAATTTTGTTTGACACTGGAGTAATACCGCCTATTTATCTCAATAGACAGACTTAAGTTTTTGCCGCCTATTTATCTCAATAGACAGACTTAAGTTTTCGGATACAGTTACAAACCTTTATTACACGCTAAATAGACCACTTTCTGCAATTGATCATGCAAATTTTATAGTTGCGCGTATTTATGCAAGTTTACGTAAGCTGTGGCTATTTTCTAATCTTACACTTGTAGATACGAGACTCAGGTTATTTAAGTCCTTGTTTGTGTCAATCTTTGACTATGCCATAGTTATATACCCTAAATTAGATTCTCAATCTCAGCACAAACTTCTTGCAGCTTTTAATGATATGATTCGATATATATTTGGAATAAGAAGATATGACCACGCATCCGCCTACCACAAATATGTCCTTAGTTGTTCGTTGCAAAATGTTTGGGATATTAGGTGCTGTGTATTCATGCACAGAATAATTCAACGTAGATCACCACTATACCTATTCCAGAAACTGCAAGTCACCGCGTACTTTCTACCTCATAACGCATTCTTCTAATTTTGTGAATACTTCACGCTTCTTTCATGTCCACGCTGCCAGACTTTGGAACTCTCTTCCTGTCACCATCAAGCAAATAGCAGGAGCCGATAAATTTAAAAGTGCACTTTTTGCACTCTATATTATTCTTCTTCTTTTCTTATTTTCTCCCCTCTACCTTTTCCTTTTTCTATTAGTCTTATCCCTAATTTTTCACTTTAATTTTTTTTTTTTGAAATAATTAAATGTAATTTTCACGTATTATTAACTATATTTTTATTTTTATTTGCTCAATATGTGAATTAAAGTAATTTTAATGTATATCTGTGGAGCTATAATGTACTGCAAAAGACAATAATTGTTCTTATTTGCACTTTGCACAATAAATTGAACTGAACTTCTTGCACGTGTTTTGTTTAACGAAAGTCTTCGATTACGCAGAACTTCTTTCAATATTTTTTTTTATCTTGATCACGATGTTCGTTTGACAGGAAATTTGTTTTCTGTTTTGAATTTCAGATTAGCCCCTCTTTTACCTAGTGTATATAAATCAATTTCGAACAGTTCGATATGAGATTAAATCAGATAATAAATTATCAATAATATACAGATACACAAAATAGACATCAATTAAGAGAGAACACACTGAGCTTTTATGTTTGATTGGCCACCCGAAGTCTGCGAATATTTCTGAGAAAACTAATCGAAACCCAAATAAAAGTAGACATATTGCGTCAGTGTGAAAGATCCAATTTGTATAAAGTTGCATCCATAAGACCGCCGACAACTCGAGATTGCAGGATTGCAGGATTTGAGTTTTGATTTTAAAAATTTCAAAGAGAAATTGGAAAATTCGTAAAAATTGATTTTCAATACATTTTTGATCGTAATATACAGTTTTGATGATTTTGGAGATTTCTTTTACGGAAACCATTTTTTTCTGCTACCTAATTTGAAGTACATTTGTCGGTAAGTCTCCAGACTGGGTGACCGCTGCTGAATTCTGTGAAGTCGCAAGAAAAAGGACCAATGACAAAAAAGTTTCATTTCTGAAGATATTTTTTTGAACGATTTTTGAACGCCACAACCATTGACTTAGGTATTATGTTTACTAACAAAAGGACAATTCCTGAATTTAGCCAGCCTACAATTGAAGGTATTCCGCTAACAATTTCTGAACAAGCCAAGTATCTCGGTGTAATCTTAGACCGTAAATTGAAAAGGAACGGGCAAAGAGGGCTATGGTAGCATTCTATGCCTGTAATAGAATATTCGGCCGTACCTGGGGCCCTAATCTAATCTTGTAATCTTGTTTGGTGGCAGGCGCTATCTAAAGCCACCAACCTGAAAACTATGACGAAGATTCAAAGAATGGCCTGCATCGGTACTACGGGGGTAATAAGAACCCAGCCCACAGCGGGACTCGAGGCAATATTATATCTTAAGCCCCTTGACCTCTCCACACACAGCAATCTGCTGCAAATAGCGCCCTCCGACTAAGCCAGACTAAGAGCTGGAAACACAGCTAAACGGGTCACGCGCGGATTCTCAACAAGTATGTGGGAAACAATGTATATGCACAGACTATACCACTACCCGCCTAGACTTCGAACGACCTTTTGTCACCTACCTCCCCAGTAGAGAGGAATGGCAAAATCTACAACCGCTTATAAACGTATCAACAATACACATCTATACAGATGGTTGCAAGGTGGATGTTGGCGTCGGAGTGGGATTCTACTCTGAAATACTTGGTCTATCCAGTTCAATCAGACTTGCTGACTACAGCAGCGTGTTCCAGGCTGAGGTTCTGGCAGTGACGACAGCCGCAAAACAAGTTGCAATGATGGCGATACCTCATGCAGATATCACTTTCTTCATTGACAGCCAAGCGGCAATAAGAACTATCTCTGCCGTTGAAATAAAATCTAAGCTTGTAAGTCGCTGTCGCGAAGAGCTACGGGCTCTTGGCGCTCAGGACCATGTAAGAATCTGCTGGGTTACCGGACACAAAGGAGTGCCCGTAATGAAAAAGCTGATGAGCTGGCAAGAAAGGGTTCTTCACTAGAACTTAACCAGGCCGTTACCACAGTATTAACCCCTCCCTGCAATCTCAAACACGAAATTGAGAACAAAATACTGGCAGCGACGAACGTTAGATGGAGTCAACTCGAATCCTGTGTCATAACCAGGAAAATGTGGACAATCTAAAGCAAACATAAGACAGAAAGAATTCTACAAATGAGAAAACAATCGTTATCCTCTCTTGTAGGCATTATTACAGGACACAACATGATGAAGTATCACACCAAGAAAATGAGAATCACTACTGATGACCTGTGCAGAGGATGCGGTGATGAAGATGTGCATGAGGACACTCCGCACTTTCTTTGTCACTGCCCGGCACTCTGCCACATCAGATATACAGTGTTCTTGGAAGACATTTTTTCGAGGACTTAGAGGACCTCTCTGAGAAGTCCATAAAAGACTTACATAGATTTGTATTATCTTCGGGATGGCTTGACTACCCGGCTTCATAGGTTTCCACAGTATGGTGGTCATTAGAACCCCATGGGCATCACAACGGATCTACATTGATCTAAGTGCGGCGGTGCAGGTTCTCCCTGCCTCGCCAACCCGCTAACCTAACCTAACCTAGGTATAATGTTTGGACTGCTATTAGCCAACTTCACGTTGCTTCATTGGGAACACACTTCAACTACGCTATAAAAGTACTGGAAATGGAAGAAACGTGATTACCAAACATAATGCGGAGAAATGCAACAAGAACGAGCAGAAGTTTATGCAATGTATGGTTTGCAGCGGACCGTCTTCTTTTAGAGAGAAATTTAAATTGATGTTACACAAAGTAGGTCAAATATCGTATAAAAGATATACTGATGATGCTACAGCAAACTCAACTATCATCTACTTGGAAAAACATACTTTCTCAACGGCTACTCTGTGGACAAAATGAGAGGTGATATAGTAAATCTAAATTTTACTCCCCATCGCTCCGATCAGCCAACACTCTGCGAACTCTGCAACACGAGAACTAGGGAAGATGTGTTCCATTTTCTGGCAGTTTGCCCAATTTTGAAGGAACTACCAGTTGTAGTGTTTTCAAAGGATACTCTAGAAGAAGGTGAAGCATTAAGCATTTTAAACGGTGAAAATGGATGGGATGTTTTATACAGATACGCAGAAGTTGCAATTCGAGGGAGATTTTTAATAATTTTGTATTATTTCAATTAATTTTTGTGTGTGAATAAATTCAGGACTGAAATAAATAATATGTATAAAATATTTATGGGTCCCTTCCATTCGTCACAAATAAAAAATAATAAAAACACACAAAAGGAATGGTTGTAAGAAGCTAGGCTTAGGGTACCTATATGAATACGTTGCGCTTAAATTTATTTACTTATTTATTTATTTTCTTTGTATAGCTAGTTGTTGACATTTTTTTATTCAAATAAAAAAAAAACCCTAAGAAAAAAGTCATTGGATGCAGGTATTAGATCTTAAGACTTCATTATTAGAAAGAAAAAATAAGGAACTAGTCGCATATCTCATGATGAATAAAATGGCTTCTTGACCCCACATTCAGTGGGGTCAAGTAAGAAAGAAATACGTCGGTACGATTGACTACGGCACTAATTTTACATGGAAGACACCCGTAGGCTATTTTGTTTTTAGTTTTTAGTAACGAAATTGTTATTTTCGTTTTCTTTTTCAAAATAATAAACATTCCAAAATAATTGAAAATCACTCTTTGTTGCTTTGTATCTTTCGAATAGATGACGCTCTTTTGTTTATACGTTACTATGGAAATGAATCTCTTCGCACAAGATGTCGCTCTTTTGTTTACAAGTTTCTATGGAAACAAACTTTTTTTTTGCAAAAAATTTCACTTATTTGTTTACGTTGCTATGGAAATTTAAATTTGACGGCGGCACGTGCTTCTCGGCTAATCCGCTGTTTTGGAACATATTTTCTCGCAGAAGTAAAGGGTTTTCCAATGAGAGCTATTTCGGTAGCTGTCACTTTTGAAGCTTTTATTCTTTGATATTTGACAAGTAAAAACTACGCCATTACTAAAAATGGAACGATACACGCTTCAACAACGTCGTGTCTTTGCTGATTGGGTCCTTGAAATGCATGAAAATGGTCCGGAATTCCATCGAAAAATCATCTTAACTGATGAGGCCCATCTCCACCTCGGTGGCTACGTCAAGTTATTGTTGAGAAGCCTCTCCATCCTCAACGTGTGACTGTTTGGTGCGGTTTATGGTCCGGTGGGGTCATCGGACCTTACTTTTTCGAAAATGAGGTTGGATCAACAGTTACGGTGAATGGATTGCGCTATCGATAGATGATTAATGATTTTTTATGGTCGGAGTTGGATGGTATTGATCTGGACAACATTTACTTTCAACAAGATGGCGCTATGTGCCACACAAGCAACGAAAGCATTGATCTTTTACGGGAAAAGTTTCCGGACCTTGTTATCTCTCGAAGAGGTGATCACAATTGGCCACCGAGATCGTGTGATTTAAACCTTGCGACTTCTTCCTTTGGGACCACGTGAAAGATAAGGTCTACGCCAACAGCCCAGCGTCGATTCAAGACCTCAAAGATACAACTCGTGAGGCTATCGAGGACATAGGGCAGCCACTTTGCGATTTGGTTATGGAAAATTTCATGAAAAGGATATGGTCCATCATGCGTGCTCGTGGAGGCCACTTGGCTGATGTTGGTTTTCATTATTAACGGCATACCTTCCTCTTTATTATGAAATAAACATCCGATCATTTATCTCAAAAAATGGCATTTTTCTTTGAATACCAAAATAACACCTCTTGTTGGAAAGCCCTTTAAATGAAAATGACATTTCACTAGGAGTACATATTTAGTATGTCTATGGCGCAGTGAAACGAGACAAATGTTATCTGAAATTGCCTTTGTGAAATAAAGAGTACACTTCAACTGGGAAATCGACAACGTAAAAATTCAAGACAAACAACATTTGAATTCATTAAAATAAAGCACAGCCCACTAAACAAACGTGCACAGAACGAGACAAGACACACCACACCATACGTTATTTATAAGCCGGTTCCGGCTTTACATTTTAAAGGCTTATTTGGAAATAACAGCTTTTGAAAATTTTTTGAAGCGCCTTCTCCAACTTATAAAGCGCACGACTGGGTCGAACGAAACTTCCTCGGTCATCAAAATAATCTTTGGTTGGTTGTTTTCTTATTTTATGAGGTAGGTATAGGCAAAAATCTGACAACCATAGCTAGATTAAAGAAACGGTTCATGAAATAAACGAATAGCGTTAAATAAAATCCACTTTTAGGTTATTCATCTGGTTTTTATCTGATATATTATTATATACATATTTATAGAAGTTGAAGCTCTCAGTAACAGGCATTCATCGCAAGTTCTGGTTAGAGAGCTATTGTACTCTTAAAAAACAAAGTTTTAAAACTCTTAAGCTACTATCAGACTGTTTGTGTATACGCAAAACATAAGTTTATGTATAATGTACACAAACCGTCTGAACCACTAATTTGATAGCCACAAATGGGATACATAAGCGATTTGTGTATCATTTGTGAATAGTATATTCAGTAGAAAGATATAATGAATGATCACATCTCTGTATCAAATATATAACAAAAGAAATGTACATTTTTATACCAACAAATTAATAATAATAATAAAAATAACATAATATCCGGTTGCCTCTCACGTCCAAAATTTACTGCGGGCTCTTAGACTATATAGCGATTTCCTAACTTCCGTTTACTTGTTTCGAGAAAGATTATTTTTCCTTCAAACATATAATAAATTTGTAAAAATTTCCTGTTTTTCTGACGACTTTCGGGCTCACAAGGTAAATCACCCCAAAAACAAGAAATTGCTTTTCAATGCTTTCATTTGTTGAAATTCCAAATTCGTAGCTCGGACACCAAACAGGACTACACTTTCCGAAAACAGGTTGGACTAGAAGTTTGGTGATATAGGGGTTCCTAAATTCGTTTGAATAACGTTTTATTAGTCCCAATCGGCTTTTTGCCTTACTCAAAGAGGTTCCAAACTAGAGGGTCAACTTCCCTGTCCCTAACCGATTTTCCCCGCAAATTTTGAATGACGGCCCTCTCTCGCGCGCTCTTTTTTTTCCCGTCTGTGAATTCGTGTACTTTTTCAATGACAAACAGTTTATAAATGAATTTTTAACAATAAATGTTAAGTATGTTTTTTTTTTAGATATCTTAACATGTTCTCTATCTATCTTAGATGCCAAAAAATGTTCATCCATTCATATTTAATTTTTTTTTAAACATTGCATAAATTTCTATTACGTTTGGGTGGATGTTTTCAAAGTAGCACGATACTTCTACAAAATCTAAATATGATTGAAAATTCTGTGCGAACAGTGTTGATGTTACTGAGGAACATTGAAAATGCAAATTTTATTCATAATTAAAAAAAAAATATTACTCCCGGAAAGTAAATTCGTAAAAACGAGTACATTTATATGATTAAACTCCTAACAAAAAGACAATATAATGTGGTGTTTAATTGGATTCTATGATTTGATCCGATTTCAGATTTTGCGAATTCAATCGCCCGTAAGAATACAAATTGTTTTCTTGTTTTTTAAGTTTCGCATGTTCTATTTCGTTTTCTATAGATATGCTCTTTTGCAAATTGTAAACATTGTACAATGTACATATTTTGAAATATGCACTGATATTTTTATAGGCCTCTCTGAATTATTAATCAACAAAAACAAGTGCACTTTGTGTTTTTGAAATACAAAAAATTGATATTGTTCCGAGTATAGAGGTGTTTTTTTTTAGCTTCGAACTCAGCAAAGAAAACTAAAGTAGGATTTTCAGCTCGAAATTACAACAACTACTGCGAGTACTCGAAGTGTCAAGTAGAGCGGGCTAAAAATCCAACTTTACTTTGCTTTGCTGAGATCGAAGCTCAACAAAAAACGCCTTATTTCATAGAATTTACCAAGAAAAGCTAAATGCTCACATTGCTTAATTTGAGAGCATCAGGTATTATAAACGGCAATTCGAATTTAACAAATGCATAACGCTAAAACTAAAAAATCACAACGGATCTACATTGATCTAAGTGCGGCGGGTACCGGTTCCCCCTGTCTCGCCAACCCGCTAACCTAAAATATCATTTTCCCCACAACATAAAAAAAAGCTTTTTTTTTTTTTCTTTAAAATGTACCTACAATTAAATCTTTAAGTTACAAAATCTCTTTTCATGAAAGTGCATATAAGTTGATTTTTAGCTTATTAATATCATGAGATAGATTTCTGCTGGTTTTTTTAAAAAAAAAATATGATTATATTAAGATGACGAAATTATAGCCCTTTTTTATTATCAGCCATGATCCATATAGATCATCGAAAAACATGCACTTACAACAACAGCCCATGATCCTGCTATTCATCGAGATCACGAATCATGATCTGAAAATGTATGTGGTATTCGTTTGGGCTTCTTCAGATTTGGCCTCAGATTTCAGATTTCGTGTGCCTAATCGAACATAAAAACGCTCTTGCTCTTTTTTGTGTTGATATTCGTGCGACTTGAATATGTGTAGTCTTCGACACTTTTCTATGCGCTTTCCATTCACTGGTTAAATTTTATATTAAAACACGAAATTTCCGTCCCTATTGATTTCTAAATATTTGCACATAAATAATTTACGAAAATAGATTCACCCGATGCAATGCCTTTAGTTAACACGATCGACACGCGCAAATTCGACGGGTTCGGCCGCATCAGCACTTTCCCACGACTCGCACTTCACTCCATGCACTGGACACCGGATACACGCGCTGCATCGATTTGGCGACTCAGCACATTGGGCATGGCACATGCGGCTATCCACGGGCAGAGGTTTTTAGAATAAGTTAGTTCTAAGTTGGAATTGGTAGAGCAAGGTCGAGTCGGAGATTCCGAGCATATAATAAAATTTATAACGTTTTAATTCGTCTTTTATTCAATTCGAACAAGTTGGACCAACCCAGGTTGGTGTTCGGTTTTTTTTATACATCCTAAACAGGATGTTCTAACTGGCGCCCGAGCAGGGACCGGCTTCCAAAATCTCATCCTTAATCTGTGTGATAGTAGTGTCCTTTCATACAGGACTATAGATTACTACGCTCTATCGAGTGCAAGTTGCTGTACCCATGGGAACACAGTAACTATTGTAATCTTAAATACTACAACCTTTGTCATACCCATGGGAACATGATAAGATCACTAGAGGATAAAAGGATGAGATTGTGAAGTTAATCGTGCCATTAGTAGGTCGCTTGCAATCATAAACGCTTGCGACTAAACGGGAAAAACACGATCCTTCCGAAGTCGGTTCCTTAGATTAATTTAACGATTCTTCTTTTTTAGACCGCGACGTGGAAATAATCTTTGAATAACCGCGACGGAGAAAAAATAATTGAACTATAATGATCTCTCAAATAATTAAGATTTGCCTGTTGATGACAACCGCCCAGAGTTTCCAAATCTACGACTACAAGGCACCAATAGTATCCATAAAAGACGGAAAGGGTTGGATAATCGACGGGTATTTCAAACTCGTGCATGTGATAGATCTGGAGAAATTTGAGAACGTGCTGAACCTAATCACGGATGCGACGACGAACCTTACTGCTGGAGGGGAGAATAAATCGATCATTCAACTTCATCTACGAAAATCGAAGGAGCGCATCGACCTACTAAAAGGCAGATCTCCAAGGAGGGCTAGGTCCATTGATTGGATTGGCTCCGCCTGGAAATGGGTAGCAGGCAATCCTGATGCAACCGACTGGAACAACATCCTTCGAAGCCAGGAGGATATAATAGAGAGAAACAACCACCAATACAAAGTCAACGATGAACTGTTCAGAAGCATGGATAACTTTACCCAAAAAATTAACCAGGTGATCGATCGGGTCAACATGGGGATTAGAGACAAAATCGAAGGACATTACGAACAGGGCTTATTAAACGAGGTCTTGATCCTGAAGGAAGAAATAAATGAAATCGTGCGAGCTTGCCAAATGGCAAAGAATGGCGTGATCAATACGAACATTCTAGATGGAGAAGAAATAAGTAGAATAATCAGCGAACTCGAAACCCTACCCTACGATAATGAAGTCGAAGCCATAGAGCACGGAACACCATCGATCTACACTAATAATTCGATCCTATTATACGTTCTCTCAATTCCCAAGGTAAGAAACGAAGACTACAACCTGCTGCTGACGAGGTCATCGATTATTGAAGGGAAACAAGTCAACCTGGAATTTGACAGGATGCTTATCAACCATAGGGAAACGTTTGGCCTAATTGGCAAGTGTTTATCCATAGGTAATTCGACGGTCTGCAAAGACGAAGCACTGAAGAGAGTTCCAGAAGACGACTGCGTATCTAGGCTGCTAAAGGGTGGACAGGCGGAGTGTACCTTTCATTCGAACAGCAACGAGGTTATCGAACTCGTTAAGGATGACACAATATACCTAACAAACTTTAACGGCACCTTAGTTTCTAATAATATCTCAAGGTCTTTATCAGGTACCTATATCATCCAATTAAGCAACGAGACCCAGCTTAAAGACAGGACGTTTACCAGTTCCACATTCAGCCACCTTCAAGCTCTTCCTCCAGCGATGTCAAATATCACCACCAAAGGACATACGATTGATCTGAGATATGTGCATAGCCTAAGCGTCAAAAATATAGAAAGGCTAGGTAATTTAACCCACAAATTGAACATTTCTCTAATTACAGACATGAGTATGTTCCTTGCCTGGGGGTCATTACGGAGTTTCAATGCCGGGTCAAAGATCCCAAGATTAAACCTTCATCTCCAAGGGTCGCTTCCGGTCGACAACCAACATCCGGTCGTTGACCAGCCATAGCTTAGCGGATCTACGGGACGTAGATTTTTAAGAAGAGAGGAGTTAACACGATCGACACGCGCAAATTCGACGGGTTCGGCCGCATCAGCACTTTCCCACGACTCGCACTTCACTCCATGCACTGGACACCGGATACACGCGCTGCATCGATTTGGCGACTCAGCACATTGGGCATGGCACATGCGGCTATCCACGGGCAGAGGTTTTTAGAATAAGTTACTTCTAAGTTGGAATTGGTAGAGCAAGGTCGAGTCGGAGATTCCGAGCATATAATAAAATTTATAACGTTTTAATTCGTCTTTTATTCAATTCGAACAAGTTGGACCAACCCAGGTTGGTGTTCGGTTTTTTTTTATACATCCTTTTGTTCTAACTCCTTTCTTTGCTGTAGACAAAAATTCACGCAAATGTAAACAAAGTCCACGAGTTGTCAAACTGAAATGCACTTGTATTGGTAATTCTGAAGCAAATCTGAGAAAATATCTAGATTCGCAAAAGTGCTCTGAAATCTGAAAAAGATTGTTTTTTTGTACTAAACGAACATAAAAATTGCTCTGAGGGCAAAAAAGTGCTCTGAGAGCGCCCAATCGAATACCACATTAAAATTTCACCAAAAAATGGCCTCCCGATTGACATCAAGTCCCTGCATATGATTCCCTAAGTATGCGTGTGGCGACAATGGCGCTCCTTGGAATTCCTATGCAGGACAGCCAGCTTGTAGGAAAATGTACCGTTTCTGCTCTCAGTTGACCCTCTGGATTCTCTTTGGCCCTACTGACAATGGAATCCAAATGGAGGTTAAAGTTGAACTTCTGGTCAAAGATGACTCCAAGAATATTAAATCGATCCACATTTTCAACAACTTCATCATTTAAAATAAATCGGTTTAGTTGGATTTTGACGTCTTGTGAAGAACATACAATAACACTTTCCAGGTTTAGCTTCATATAGACCTCCATTACACCATTCCTGCATGCGGTCAATATCATGCTGTAGAAAGACATATCCTTGTGGGCTGCTATAAGAATATATCAGCTTACAGTCATCTACAAACAGCAAAATCTTTGAGTATGTAACAAAAAGACATAAATCGTTGATAAATAACAGGAACAGGATTGGATCAAGGTGGCTCTACCTTGAGGGACACCAGAATGGATATATTTTTTGACAAATAACCATTTAGTTTTAAATTTTGAGTACGATCAGATAGATACGAACTGATCCATTAAGGAAATCCATAATATTCCACTTCTTTAACAGGATCACAAAAAACATCTGCTTTTAATCCATTCACCATGCTTTCATTGCAATGTGAAGAAGTTCTATTAAATTAGTTGTAGTTGATTTTCTGGGACTGAACCCGACATGATGCTCACCAGCAAACATTTTAGAACAGTGAAATTGCATAAAGATACAAGTAATTTTAAATGTGGACTTTTCTCGAAATTCGAGTCCTTCGTATACGTTGATTGGACATTAAAGGAGTCAACATAACATTTCATGTTATATCCGGTGCACAATTTTTTGGGTTCACAATTTTTTGCCGAATTAGTGTTTTACGGACAGGTTTTTTTTTATTGAACAGTCATCGGCGATTTAAATTTAATTCCAATGCAATCATTCAACCATGACAGTTTCTATCCTTCTCTATTACCAAATTATGATTCAAATAAACGAAAAAATGTAATTTCAGTACTTAACCTTAACATTGCCTAGATCCTTATTGAGCCCTGTTAAATCTGAAGTGTATTCACGAACCAAGTAATTACTTATGGCTCGGTTTTGTTTTTCTAAAATATAAGCAAATGATAATTACCACAATCGACCACCTTGTTGGTCTGTTTTCATTTCGTGTTTCGTTTAGCTTACCTACTTTACCTCAAGAATACAATCAGAACAAGTAGTGGGCAAAGAACATAAATTCGAGGTACATAATTATAAACAGAGTTCATAGAAAGTTCTTTCTTACGAAACATGTGAATGCATAAAAATACACAATTGCTATCCGAAGGAGCTTCCAAGAATCTATTACTTGCAGCACTACTTTATTCGGTTCAAAAACCAGGCCGGCACCTTTCAGTGAGTACTAAGAAATTCCGCCATACCCACCGCGACAGATTAGAACGACAACCCAAGAATAACCAAGTATGAAATAAATAATAACTCACCCTTGAAAGTCGCCACATGCACTTTGTTGAAAACATTTCACCGAAATCCCTTAAGATTACATAAAAAATACAGTTTTTCGTTCCAGAACCCATTGTTCCTTTATCCATTGAACCACACAGTAGCTCCGAGTTCCGAATGATAACCCCTTAAAAAAAAAAAAAACCCAAATTAACCCATAAAATAATAAAAATAAATTGCTGCTTACATGAATCTCTCACACACATATCAAAGTCTGTTGTATAATTTCTTCCCTTTGTAATCAAGTTAACTTTTACCGGGCACAGTTTGTTTGGCCTCATCAGAAGACTGAAGATTTGTTTCCCAGTCCACATCTTTCTGGGCTTTAGGATCGCTGGCGGTGGCATATCAATTCGCATACTCGAATCAGGGCCGGCCAACATACAGGCAGCCAGCTGCATTGCTTGTTCCTTTGTTAAAAACTCATCTTTCTGAGTTAGCAGATAGCCTCCGGTAATGAAATCCTGTGTTGCTGCGATTAGGATTTCTCCATTCTTAGGAGTAATCAGATTGGATTTGTTTCCCATTAGGATCAAAGCTTCAGCACGGGCCTCTTCTGTCTGGGGCAGATGCAAATTCATTTCATCTCCATCAAAATCAGCATTGTATGGCGTGCAAGCACATTCGTTAAAGCGAAACGTGCGTTGTGGCTGAACTTTCGCCTGATGACACATGATACTCATTTTATGTAAACTCGGCTGACGATTAAACAGCACTATATCGCCATCACATAAGTGGCGCTCTACAATATCACCAGATTTAAGATCCTGAGCAACTTTATCTCGATTACCGTATGCAAGGTATTTTTTAAATGTGCTGCCACGTTGTTGTACATAGTTGGCCCCAGGATGTTTGTTGGTTCCATTTTTTACAAGCTGCTTCATTTTTTGTATATTCGCTGGATTCACTCGCTCCGGGTATGTCAGGATTTTTGCTACTCTCTCTGGTATGCCAACTTGGTGAATCATTAAATTCGGATCCGGTGAAATGACTGTTCGACCGGAGAAATCAACACGTTTGCCAGAAAGATTGCCCCTAAATCTACCTTGTTTTCCTTTCAGTCGTTGGACAATACCGCGAGTAGGCTTCTTTGGGACCATGTTTAGTGGAATGCCAGAGATTTCACTGTGAAAGTAGAGTGCCACGTGCAGCTGAAGGAAGTCCCAGTCTTCCTGGATTAATTCAATTTTACCACCACTGGTCATGTGTTTATGAATGACATCGTTAATGAGTAGAATTTCGCTTTGCTTCATAGTTAGATCGTCCTCAGTACTGGAATTAGATTTTGAAAGAAATCATTTAAAATATTTCTATAGTAAATATGCAATTGCGGATTTCAAAATTTCTTTTTCACTTAAAGGCGGTTGGCAGAGGACCACTAGAATATACTTCTATAAATGGAGTTACTGCCATTTTTATTATAGGGACAAGGAAAAGAGAATTTCTGGAACAGTAACGAACTGAAATTTCACGTTAGACGAACTGTGCGAATTTCTCCCGACCACCAACGAGAAAGCAATGGTTCAATAAGGAATGCCGACAAACATAATGTACATAGTACATACTAGAGCTAAGCGAGATTGCAGTATTTTGGTTTTTAATACTTCCCCATATATATGGGAGCAATATTCGAGTCCTGGTCTAACCTGCGCTTTAAAGATATGAGATGCTACCGTGGTCGTGCTGTAATACCTCTTTGATCTGGAAAGACGAGTTAACTTGTCTTGCCATGATTTTACCAAATTTACTTTGACTACCGAAAGGCGGATGGATTTCTTGAAATTAATGGGTTGGTCCTTCACTTTTGTGGTACAATCAAGGCATTTTTATTTGGAAACTGGCTGTAAAACAAGTTGATGTTATCTCGTGAAGAGGGTAAATAAACAACAAATAAATAGTTGGCGCAACAGGTCCGTAGGGTTTAGGAACACTTGCCCTTGCTTCTTACAACCATTCGTTTTGTGGAATTTTTGTCATTTTTAGGACGAATGGAAGGGATTTACAATTGTATGCCGACCCGAAACGGCTAACTGGGAAACTCTTTCATGACACTTATACTCTGGGATGTTTGTCTGACGTTCGAGAGAGGTGGCGCAGTGGAAAAAAAACCTTATGATGTTATTTGTGAAGAAGGTAGATTAGGCAAACACTTCCGAATATCTCAACAGTAGACACGAAGGAAAAGGTGACTGTGTAGTATCCGGCTCTGAACATAATTTGCCAAGGCCAAGAAGAAGGTACAACTCAATGCTGGATATATATGTCACATTATATTCGGCAACGCAAACATTCGTCATAGGCTTCAGATTTAACAATGAATGCTATGAGTTTCATTATATGGGCAAGACACAGCGATTTACTCATCTTGATCTTTTATATCAGAAGGCTTCATTCAAAGCTTTCAAAGCATCTGTCATGTTCTCCGAATAAAGTGTGTTTCCCATCGGATGTTTTTAATGGGGAATCTTATAATTAAGATCTCTTTAAATGTTTGGCATCCTTCCAAAGGAAGTAGTATGTAACTTTGTCAGCTGTTAGTTTTGTTATAGATCTGATCTGACTTTTTTTAAGTTTGTCTATTATATTATGTTTTCAACACCTTTCTTATCTTGTATGAGTTTGTTATTTTGTTGAAATGTCGGTGTACTATCTCCTACTGCCTTTTCTATATCGAAAAGAAATTTTTCCACTTCGAGGTTAATAAATCCTTCAATTGAGCCTTTATATGTACCTACTACAGTTCGTTATTTTGCTGTAACGTCTAACGATATTTTTGCGAGCTATATTGTCATGATGTTGACCGTTAGGATAACGACGGATCATCACCTTCTTCAACTTTTACTTCCTTACTATTGATTGCTTTTGTTTTAAAGAAGTCAATAAGGCCTGGAATTGTCGTCGATTCAATTTAAATAAAATCCCAGTGAAAATTTCCCCCTTTTTTGAAAAGCTTCCTGACTCTGGTGGTTACTCATCTTGAACCCCAGTAGGCGTGCCTTGTATTGAATTAGAGATGCCACAAAAAGTGATTTAGCCTACTTCCGAATATTCCGAGAAGCTCATTCACGACAATTTACCGTTAGGTTTTGAGTATTAAAAACACATTTTTTTATGAATTTAACGTGTTTTTTTTTAGTGACATATGCGTGGACGGCGCAGTAGACGAAGACCGCGACTCAGGTGGCGCACGCAAGTGGAAGGGAACCTTAACTAACTTGGCGTGCGAAACTGGAGACAGGTCCACCCCGAACTGTAGTGCAACCTTAAGTAAGTATATGCGTGTTTTGCTTTGCTCCTTAACTGATATTTGACGCACGGCCTCTGATGTTTGTGCACCTTGTTATGGCAGTTCGTGCCGAACAATTGACAGTGAAATTAGAACTGATATTGCAGCAATTGAAAGGACTGTGAAAAACTGAAATATGTAGTGCGATAATTGCTACCGGAATCAATGCGGCTATATACTTATAACTGGAAGTATACCTAGGCAAAAATATTACGCTTAACACTCATGTTACCGCCTAATTTCAATACGCTTCAAGGCTATATTATTTTTTTAACTGCTCAAAATTACATATAAGCAGTGTCCTCAGTACCTACAAGCTACGAAATTGAAATCGTTTAACTTAAATAAATCTAAATAAACAAAAATATGTTTTGTAAAATAAAAACTTACGTTCCAGCCTTAACCTCCGACAATACAGATGGGCGAATGCAAACGGGAGGAACAAATATCCTAGTTACAATTAAATTGGCTGGATTAGCACCGTCCGCTGTCATTCCCAAAAGTGGTATATCAGATTTCGGAATGTTCTTAAACAATTCCAATACGGTTAACGGATTGAGTTCCTCTAAGTGATTATATGTGCTCATCATTTGATTCAACTCTCTGTTACTTTCTGTAGCAGCTAACAAATCGTCCAAGGCATTTGTTATTATTTGATCAGTTTTTTTCCCTTTATATGGATCGTGCAGAATTTTCATTAAGCCCGTACCCTTCTTAACTCCTCCATTGATCGCATCGCAATGAGGGCACTTTGTTTGCTTTTTAGCCTTGGTAAGAATTTGCGAATGGAGGGATTTTTTCGCTAAATAGGAGAAATTTGGATTGAGTAGTTTCCTCTCGTAGAGCCGTTTGTCTGGTTCTTTCAACATTACACGGGAGCAGGCTTTACAAATTGTTTGCAAGATGCAAATTGTCGACCGGAAATGACCAATGTGAAAAACTGGCAAAGCCAAGTCTAAATATCCGAAATGTCCGATGCACTCATTGAGACCTTGGCCACATGTTTCACACGTCGCATCCTTTGAGCTGACACCCTAATAAAAAAAGGAAACATTACATGAGCAGGGGACTTATTATGTTTTTTGTTTTTGTACCATTTTCTTATCGAGAACTCCATATGGAACAGGCTGTCGCTGTCCCTGGTACAAATTTTTGGATACAATTCTCAAATGAGACTCCTGTTGAATCTCCTCTGGACTGTTGACGCAAAATTGCACATGGGAGCTAATGAAAAAAGAAGAATACGTTTGTCAAACCACATAGTAAAGTAGGTAATGAAATAATTTGTTACATTTTTTTAATAACATCAGCTTCACGAAATTGTTCCTTTGGCATGTTAAAAGAAAACTATTTTGATTTAAAAATTCGTAAAAATGTATTTTAACAAATATTTAATAGACCCAGCGGAAAACGGAATACAAACAAGAAAAAACACACTGCACAAAACCCATCACTGACAGCTGCTGTCTGTTTTTGACAATTATATGTTTAATTTTAAGGGAATAACGCAATACACCGTAGTTTGTAGCTCTGCACAGCGCCTAACTTCCTTATACAAATTGCTACATATTTTCCGGCTGTGGATTTTAAAATCCGCCGTTCTTAACAAAAACGTTGAAGGTTGTGACCTGGTTATGACTTGCGACTGTTCAAAGGAGGGGAAAATCGACAAAAAGAACACAGGGCATCATACCAAGTTTACCTATTTTAAGACATTTAATAACGTATCGTATTGGATTGGAAAAACTGCTGTTGGTTTGCATGTGTATGTTCAGCAACAATGGGCACATTTAAGAATCTAGTTATCTTAAGCCGACTAGATTGGTCTGGATAAGATGTAACCTGAACGAAAAAACTAGATTGTTCGGGAACGTAACTTTTCCTCGTCATGCACTTATCCGAACTGTCAACTTAGTACTCAGTCACAAATTTCTTGACTAGATTCGTCGGCTTCCCCTCCATAAACGGCAACTGAAACATCTGCTCAGATGGCCGATTTCAGCCAATCAAAACGAAGACAGCTTACTACACTACTTGAATAACTTATGAAAAGAGGCAAGATTCTGTCCGTTGACAATCCGGATCAGGCCACGCTGGTAATAAAATAGCAAAACGATTGAGCCATGGTTGGTTGGTTGGTTTAAGTGGCTGTATTTCACGTTTCCTGAAGGGGAAAAGAACAAATAACGCATTATGCGCCTTTTTGAGACCACAACTAACGGAACCTGAAAGGCTGAAAGGGGGATGAAGGATGTTAAGGGAGCTCAATACTATCCTGTTGAGTTGAGAAATTTTATGATCTTGTTGAAATGCGTGCTTTGGATGGCCTCCCAGCGGAGGGAAGACTTCCTCCGCATGAGACACACACAGAGCATAGCCACGTCTGGCAAGTTCATCGGCTTTCTCATTCCCTTCAATGTTCCTATGGCCGGGAACCCAGACGAGAGTGATTTCAAACCGATGACAAGCCCTGCTCAGTGTTCCCTGCATTCCACAACAAGCTTTGGACGTTGACTTAGTTGAACCAACAGCATTAATGGCGGCCTGACTGTCGTCGAAGGTGCCTAATTTTTTTTTCTGGGTGTCACTATGTTAAGGAGCAGTTTACATGCCTCCTTGATTGCAAGTACTTCTGCTTGAAAGACGCTGGCTGCATTTGGAACGCGAAGAGTTTTAGAGATGTCTTATTCTGTTGAGAAAATGCCTGCTCCTACTCCACAGTTCGAGCCATACGCCAGTGGATTTTGTTGATTTTACAAGCAACACACGTATTACTCTATGACGGATGTCAACCATTGTTTTTTATTTGAATTGGAATATCCCACTTCCAGATTTAGCAGTCAGTCTCTCTTCGCTTAGAAGTTATATAAAAAAGGGTAGTAAATGTTTTCAAACACATATTTGTTTTTAATATTACATATTCGGTTTTATAACTCTTTTTTTAATGTATTTTACGAAAATAAAACTACTTATAAAACTCGTGCTCCTGCTCGTCCTTTTTAATGTTATTCTTGTAGCCTTTTTCGAAATCTTTCGATAGAACTATATACCTATTCTCACGGACAGCATGCATGCCGGCTTCCTGGCAAATCGCATTAATATCAGCTCCCGAGATTTTATCTGGGCGGGCCACAAATTCTTCTAAGTCGACATCTTCGCTAAGGTTCATTTTCGATGTTATTGTTGAGAAGACTAAACGTTTCTGTCTACGATCAGGTAGCGGAAATTCAATTTTTCTGTCCAAGCGCCCAGGTCGCAGAAGGGCCGGATCCAATGTATCGGCACGATTTGTTGCCATAATAACTTTAACGTTTGTAGTCTGATCGAAGCCATCCATTTGGTTAAGAAGTTCCAAAAGAATACGTTGCACTTCACGATCTGCACCTGTCTGCGCATCGAAACGTTTTGTGGCAATAGCATCGATTTCATCAATGAAAATAATCGCTGGAGCATTTTCCTTTGCAAGACGGAAAACATCACGCACCATACGCGGACCTTCGCCAAGATATTTCTGCACAAATTCCGAGCCAACAACGCGAATAAAAGCGGCAGTTGTGTGATGAGCTACTGCTTTTGCAAGCATAGTTTTGCCACAGCCAGGTGGTCCGTACATCAAAACTCCACGTGGGGGATCAATACCTTAAAAAAAAATATTGACAATTGAAAATAACTTTAAAATAAACGGTCGTTAGCTAGATTTCGATGATGAAAACCAATTTGGGATTTGTTCAATTTTATTATTTGCTTGAACATGACCATTTCGTTCAAAAATCAAATACGTGACAGATCGCAAAAGAAAGAGCTCCCCAAATGACTCAGCTGTTACTTATGATGATTGTAAACTTTGTATCTGAATTTACAGGGACAATTATGCTGTCTGTGGGATTCTCAGTCAAGATATCCGAACTTCATTTGTCTATAATCGACTTAGTTGTTTTTTTTTATAAATTTAAATGGCCGTGTCAAAAATCCAATCGATTTTAAAAGGGGAAAGTAACAAGAAAGTTTTCGTGTTCGACTGCGTAGACGACATTATGAAATCTAGGATATAAAAACTATTTTTATATTACATACCAATTTGCTTATACAGCTCAAAATGAGTCAGCGGAAGTTCAACAGCTTCTCTAATCTCTTGCTTTTGCATATCCATGCCACCAATATCAACGTAGCTGACATCTGGCTTTTCATCTGGTTGCAGCATAGAAATGGAACTATCAGCCTCAGGCGGAAGAACATCTACCAAAGCATTACTATGCTTATGCAAAGCAACAGATGCGGACGGCTTAAGCAGTTCACGATCGATCGTGGAAAGAATACGCACATAGTAGTTGGAGCCAGTTGTTGAACCCACAATACCAGTATTCTGATCGACAGCTTCCAAAAATTGCCCAATCACGAGAGGAACAGATTGGATACGCTTTACTTCCTCTTGAGCATGTAAATACTCCTTTTTTAAATTTCGCTGTTCATCTTTAATGTATTCTTCTTGAACTTCCAGAAACTCTAGCGTCTTTTGTAATTTCTGTAATAATTCAAGTTTTTTGTTGAGAAAATAGCACAAAGAAATTATATTTCGAGCAGCTACCTTATATCGGACGTAAAGATCATCAACATCCAGTTCGTCTAAAGAGCTATGAGCGTCTTTTGGTTTGAAATCTGCAATTTCTTCCTAAAAAAAAGTTTTTAAATGTATTTAATGTTGTTTAACATATAAATTCTTACAAAATTGCACTTACTTTTTCGAGCGAAAGAACCTCTACTTCAACCATTTTGCCAAATTTTTATGAGAACAAATAGAAATAATGAGTTGTGAATCGAATGTATGAAAGTGACTCTGCAATACAAAAAGCAGATATGTTCGCTTATTCACAGTATCATTCGAGGCTCGAATACTATGGAATATGGATTCGTTTGATTTTACAAAAGCAAAAGTAAAATGCGCCGGCACGTGACGTCAGCCGCATTGTTAATGCCCGGTTAATGCTGTATGCAGCGCATGGCTTAGCTCATTTATGTCGTTTTCGATTTGACTTTTCAGGTTTTGATCTGAAATTTCAGATTTCTGCTGCCAAATCGAACATGAAATCTGAACTTAATTGGTTCTTGTGTGTATTAAGTTTTTTTTTCACTTGCACTGGGAAACCATTTCAACTGATTTTCACACATTTATAATAATGCATTTCGAAATAATTTAATATTGAAACTCGCTTCCATACGCGTAAAATAAATAATTCATCTAAAAAAAGCAATCCTTCCAACGATAAACAATTCATAACCGCCAGCTGTGTGTCATACAAATTGGTATAAGTGAAAGTATGTGTAAGTCTGAGAAAAAATTGAGATTTCTCAAAAGTGATCCGAGATCCAAAAAAAAAGTTTGATTTTTTGGTCAATCGAACATGAAAAGCGCTCTCGCTCAAGAAAATAATATTGATCTTTTTGCCAAATCGAAAACGACATAAGAGATCAAACTCGTATGTTTCCCTCGACCAAATTATTATTTAGTTTTTAATGAAATAATATCGGTAAAAAGCGGTAAGGTTTGGTCAAAATTAGACGAAGAGGTGTGGCGCTTTCTGTACAATTATGGAGCTAAATGTTGTAAGAATTATAACTTTAGTCGTTTTCCAGATTTTGCTCTCAAATTTCAGATTTTTCGAGACCAGTGGAACGAAATTTTTCTTTCTTTGCATTAGAAGTCACCTGTTCTTAAATTTTAATTTTTGTTTGTAAAAATGCATTTAATCTATGTTGATATCCATTAGTAATCGAGAATCCCAAAATTGCTCTTTTGGACGTACGAAAGATATCCATCTCTTTTAATCATTCATCTCTGTATCAGACTTATGTGGTATTCGATTGGGCACTCTCAGAGCACTTTTTTTGCTCTCAGGGCAATTTTTATGTTCGTTTGGTACAAAAAATCGGGTGAATCTATTTTGGTAAATAAAAATATTTAGAAATCAATCTGGACGAAAATTTCGAATGTTTAAACATAAAATTTAACCAGTGAATGGAAAGTGCTTTGAAAAGTGTCGAAGACTACACATATTTAAGTCGCACGAAATTCAACAAAAAAAAGAGCAAGAGTGTTTTTATGCTCGATTAGGCACACGAAATCTGAAATCTTAGAGCAAATCTGAAGAAGCCCAATCGAATATCACATTACTAAACTAGACACTTGAATGCCCCCAATTTCCAAATGGAAATTCTTCGTTCTACTTTTTAAAAATCATAGCAAAACCATTCTTGAAATTGGAACGATGCCATTGTGTCAACTTTATTATGGTCTCTTACGATAATCAACAACGAAAATTTGTTTTCCCCCATTCTTTCGTACCCATTTCACCAACATCAAGTTGCAGAATTGTAGGGCATCCTCTTCTAACTGAGTTCAATATTTTCTATCCCATCCCAACCCAAGTTATTTTTCCCAATGTAGATGTGGTTGTTTTACCTTTGTGCTCTCCACGGTCGGTTTAAAATTCAACTCGTTCGAAACTAGAATGTAAGAAACAATATTTAAAAATTAGTGAGCAGCTTTCAGTGAACTTGTCTAAATTGACTACAGCAAGAAATTAATAAAATTGTGCTGAACCAACAATTTTTTACTAACACTTCATGTCGGCTTGATTTGATTTCCTAGAAATCGGTAAAGAATACCGTTTCCCTTAAGTACATATTTGTTTAGTTTTTCGACAACAAAAATTAGTAGCCAGTGTAATTTTATTGAAATAATTATAGTATGTATTAAATTCCTCTTCCCCTTCCCCTACCACCCTTTAGAAAGCATTTCTGAATTGTCAAACATGAAACAAATCTAACATCAAACTCCAACAATGGGAAAGAGCGATAGGCAAGAGAAAGGGAGCGAGAAAAGTCTATAAAAAATGGTTTAAAGAAGGAAGTTGAAGGCAGACAGAAGAAGAGAAGAAAAATCTTTCTGGAGGTAAGTACTAGTTCTTTTCTTTCGTGTTTTTTGTTTATAAAAAAATTGGCATTCGCTTGGCTGCCATTCAATTTTGATAGGGCAGTGCAATTTGAAATATACCTAATTGAATTAATGATGCCTTTTATTTTCAAAAATAGTTTATGTACCCACAAAATACCTTTTCTCTTCGTTTGCTTAAGGCCTTTTCGTTTGACTTGACTACTTGAGCAACGCTGAACACAATTTCTTGAGAGCCTTTTTGTTTTTCTTGTTCGGCCGTGTTCTTATTTGTTCGTAGTTTTTCGATTATGCAAAAGAAAATAATTGTTTTAGAACTTCATTATTGATTAATATTGCTCCGGATAAATTTCTGTTTGTATTTAAATAGTTAAAAACATAATAAACGTAAGATGCCTTTTTGCGATCACACGGCGGCCATTTGTTGGGGAACAAATTGCAAAACTAAGTACCTAAACCTATGTGTATATACCAACATAGGAATCAAAATGAAATAAATTCAGTGTGCACTCTACAGCGAGCAAGACGATATATTGTCGGTTTGTGGACCCTGTTAAGATAAAAAAAAAAAACCAAACATTTACTAAGCTGGAAAACATACATTTTATTAATAATATTCAAGCCTAAACTAAGTTTTCGGGTAAAATCTCTCGAACCGGGGATTCTAATAAAGCTTTTGGCTGTTACTATTGCCTTACATTGGGATATGTGGGCCGCTTGCTCGCGGAACGGATTCTAAACTCTATTGTTTCATTTTCGCACATCATCCTATATGTTTTGGGGGCCTATTTTTTTTTTTCGAAAACACTAATAAGAATACATTACGTAACGGTGTCCCTTAGCTAGACTAAAGTTGGTCAGTACAAAAAACACTGGCGAATAGACACTTCGAAGGGGTTTTCAGTAACTCAAAACAAAATGGTTCTAAGAAGGTTAACATTATTGTCCTGTGGAGTATTTTTTTAATTTACTACTACCTATTTACGCAAAGTCAAAGAGGATAGCCGTTGTAAATGCTTTTCTTAAAGTGCACCTTTCGCTAAAACCTACAATGTGGGTGGCCTGGTTTTGGCAGGCATATTGCAAGTTTAATGTGAGTGACTTTATTAGTCTGAAGTCCATAAGGCGTATGTGTGAGGCCATTGCTGACTTGGAGATGAAATCTTTGGAAACTGTGCATGATATAATGCACAGGTCTAATACTCATCCTGAATACCTACAAGTTCTTAAAAATATCTTTGAAACTGAACTGGGAACTGAATTTTAAAGGATCTGATTACGAAATTGAGTATTAACAACTCAAGTTTAGGCATGCAGCTCGAGAAATGAACCGCTTTATGTTTCTTCTTAGTGCTGTGGGTGCGGTAGAAGTTTTAAGCTAACATTACACGTGCCATTTTTCGTGGTAAATTTTGATATGCCGACGTCATTATGACGTAAACACTTGTCCTAAATGTGTCACTACGTGTGATCGCCTGTCAAACGTCTGGTTACGCTAGCTTTAGATAGGATTTTGTGCTCTTACGAAATAATGTTTGAAGCTATTTCAAAACACACACCTCTCCAGAATTAATATTTCCCCCTTAAGGTTTTTTGTTCAGCAATCTGATTTACATTGCTGAAAAGGCTTAACATTTCCCTCGGCGTTTATTCACTATATCCCTGACAATTTAAAAAAAAAAAAAAATTTAGAAATCCAGCATCACCCGTTTTCCTCGACTTTTTAAGAAAGCTGAGAATGCACTTCAGCAATAGGCGTATTTAATCATAATCAGAACTTGACTTTTTTCAGATTAAAAGCATTTATGCCCAATAACTAAGTTAATTTTACAGTTCGTAACTAGTCTTAAATATCCCATAAACTAGATTGCATATATGTATTCAATAATATTTTCTGCATTCATTTATAGATACTATTTGTGCTCTTAAAATCTATCGCAAGTGGTTGAATCCTTGGAAACATACATATAAGACGGTTGCAGTATCGTTTTTCCTGTCTTGTATTCTAAGCTCCTCATTGCTTTGTATCGGGCGACCAGATGAGAAAGATTGGGAACAAAATTTAAATAAAACATCAACGGTGTGGAATATAAAATTGATTCTCGCGTTAATATGAAACTACATTCATGCTTTTATGTATGAAGTAGTACATGATTTGAATGGCCGCCTCGGGTTCGTTGGTAGTGCTTTAATTGGTAGTGTTTTAAGCTGTCGATCCAATTTTTGATGACTCGGCCCAATATGTAGGGCGTTATTCCGACAAGAGCCTCTCGTCGTGCTCGTCCAAAACGATTGGCTTCTTAGCGTAGACTAAGTACAGCCAGAGTGAAAATAATCGAAAAGAAATTCGGTTAACATCGCTATTCATTTGAAATTATTGACGGTAACGGTATTCCTCTTCTCATGTTGAAGAAATATGCTCCGATGATACCATAAACTCCACCAAACAGCCAATATTTGTGGAAGTTTGTCGAAAGCTAGTTAATTGTGTTCGCTCCAAAAACGGAAATTTAGCCGCTGAAGCAGAAATAGGCCTCGTCCGAGAAGATAATTTTTGGCCTAAATCCGGCCAACATTACCGAACTCACGGCATTGTCTTTGGTCGTCCGACTTAAATTCGTACGTCAGCACAATTTTATATGGATGTAGGCCCAAAACCAACTGCAAAAAAGGTAGCAACAAAATTCTTCCTTACTGTAAAAAAGGACTACCTACTCGACGTAATTTTTAATGCTGTGTCGCTTTTTCCTCTTCTTGAATGCTTGAAAGTTTAGTCAGTACAAACAAGTTCACGTAGTCGGATTCATCAAAAAGAAGCTCCATTAATGCCGAATCACTTTCACCGCTAGGTAGATGAATCAACTAATTTTGTTAGTAAATTAGCAAATTCTTCGAGTTTGTTAGATATTTCAACTACACACATTATTTGATATTTTCTTACATATCTGAACATACATTCAATAATTCAAAAGTTTTGAGAAGTTAAGCTGTTTGTGTATATTAGTTTGACTTGTTCAAATTTTTCATGATTTACGAGTATATAATGGTTTACAATTCTTGACTTTCTTCGCGGATTAGAGCAGGACATTAGCAAAGAAAGCAATCTAACGGGTAGTTTGAATAAAAACTCGCATTTGCTTTGAGTAAAAGTTTGTAGCAAAGTAAAAACCCTTAGCAATTGCTTTGAATCGGTATGAATTCGAACTTCCCATTTACTTCGGCAGTTCCTGCAGAACCTGCACAGACAATTGAAATTTGTTAATTTTCTTTTATAATCTAACGACTTTTTTTTTTTTTTTTTTTTTTTTTTTTTTTTGTTATTGGAGGTGAAAATCTCGAAAGACACAATGGGGCTAGAAACCCAGAGTAGTGTGGGACTCTAACCGCACTAAAAACACCTCCTTAATCATGACCAATCAAAGAAAGATCGACAAATGATTTTACTTTCAACGTGCAGTTGCGTTTGAGAAGGTATTATAATTTAAATACGGGTTCTCATATTTTTTAGATTATAAGTTCGTGAGGCTTAGTTCTTCTTAATCTACGAATATTATATCGTACATTTAAGACGTCTATTATTTCAGGATTAATATGCATCTGCAGACGGTCATTGTGACGAATTGCGTACTTTTTAATTACTTCCGTTACAAGATCAATCTGCAAATCACGATGCAAGTCATTATTTCTAATATACCACGGGGCATTTACTATTCCCCGAAGGACTTTGTTTTGGAATGTTTGTATTATTTGTACATTTGTTTTCTTTGTGCAACCCCATAATTGGATACCATACGTCCAAACAGGTTTTAGTATTTGATTATATATTAAAATTTTATTCTCAGTGGACATTTCAGAGTTATGTCCTAGCAACCAATACAGTTTTCTATACCTAATATTTAACTCTTCTACTTTCTTTTTCACATGTTCCTTCCATTTCAGTTTAGCATCTAGATTCATGCCCAGATACTTAGCTGTGTTAGAGTAAGGAACTACTTGGTTATTAATAACCACAGGAGCGTTCGTTATTTTTTTATTTGTAAAATTGATATGAGTGGACTTTGACTCATTAAGTCTAATTCGCCATCGCTGAGCCCAATCACATATCTCGTTAACAGAATTCTGTAGCTTTTCTGTGGATTTAGTCACGCATCCATCAGTTGATAGAAGAGCAGTGTCATCTGCGAATGTAGCTATCATCACATCGTTTGTATGTGGTATATCACTAGTATACAATAAGTACAGGGTTGGTCCCAGAACACTTCCCTGTGGAACTCCTGCTTGCAATTCTTTGAGTTCAGAATACGCTGAACCGTAGCGAACTCTAAAGAATCTATTTGAAATATAAGATTTAAGTATCTCATAGTATTGTCTTGGTAGATCCCTATGAAGTTTATACTCTAAGCCCTTATGCCAGACCTTATCAAAAGCCTGAGCAACGTCTAAAAATAGTGTAGAGCAAACTTGTTTTTCTTCTAATGATTTTTCTATAATATTTGTTATACGATGTACTTGATCTATTGTCGAGTGTTTATTTCTAAACCCAAACTGGTGGGTGGGAATAAGCCTTCTTTGTTCTATTATTCTGTCTAGTCTTTTAAGAAGCAGTTTCTCAAAAAGTTTTGATAATACAGGTAAAAGTGAGATTGGCCTGTATGAGGTGACTTCTGATGGAGGTTTACCTTGTTTAGGTATAACTATAATTTCTGCTATCTTCCAATGATATGGAACATATCTTAGCTTAAAACAAGCATTAATTAAAAGCTTGAGTTTAACCAATGCTATGAAGGGTAGTTCCTTCAGAATTTTGGCAGTTATAAGATCATAACCTGGCGATTTTCTATTAGAGAGCTTATGAATACATGTGCTGATCTCTTTAAGTGAAACGTATGTGATTACGTCTTCATCTATCCTATCAAAGAATTCAAGGCGTTCGTTTGCCACACTAGGTGGAAAAGGTTTAAAAACATTTGTTAAATGTTCGGAAAATAGTTTGACCTTTTCTTTTGGGTCGCCGATCCATTTCCCATCGGATGTTTTTAACGGGGGATCTTGCGTTTGAGGTCTTTTTAAATATTTAGCAGCCTTCCAAAGGGAGTAGTCTGTGACTTTGTCAGCAGTTAAATTGCAAAGATATGTAGTAAGAGTTCTATTTTTAAACTCACTGATACTCTTTTTAAGTTTATTGTTAAGTCTATTGAATATAGTCTTATCGCCGGGATATCTTGTCATTTGCCATTTTCTCCGGGCTCTTCTCTTTTCTAATATTAGTTCCCTAATTTCTGTGGGGTATTTTACCGATGCTTGTTTACGTTGCTGAATATTTGGTGTACTATCTTCTGCCGCCTGTTGTATATCGGCAATGAATTGTTCCACTTCGATGTCAATATGCCTTGTTGTGGCCAGTGGAGCTCTAAGGTTTATAAAACCTTCGAGTATTTTTTTAAAATTACACCAGTTTGTTCTTTTGCTGGTAAGTCTTTCATTGCTTATCTGCTCTACTGACATGCCATTGACCGTTAGGATTACAGGTGTATGATCCGACGACAAATCATCACTGTTTTCAACTCTTATTTCTTTTCTATTGATTCCTTTCGTTATGAAGAAGTCAATAAGGTCTGGTATTTTTGCTGGGTCGGATGGCCAATAAGTAGGCGATCCAGTCGAAATAAAGTTACAATTAAAATTTCGCCCTGCTTTGTAAAGCTTCCTGCCTTTCGTCGTTACTAATCTGGACCCCCAATAGGTGTGTTTTGCATTGAAGTCACCTCCAATGATAAAGTTAGTACCTAGAGCTCGAAAAAGGTCGTTAAGATCGTCCTCTGTAGGCGAATGTCTAGGTGGACAGTATATAGCAGCTATGTTAAATTGCTTGCTTTTAGTCGCAATGTTTATTATCGCTACTTGCATGGTTTGTTTTCCTATTTTGGGCATTTCATAGGGTTTTAAAATAATTTTTACAATTACAGCACTACCTCCCCTGGCACTGTCAGAAGGATGGGGAGAGTGGTAACAGAGGTACCCAGGGATTCTAATTGTTGTTCCCTGTTTAAAGTGGGTTTCAGAAATCAGGCAGACGTCAATGTCTTCATTGCGTAGAAATACCTGAAATTCAGAGATGTGTTGGTGTAAACCATTTGCATTCCAGGTTGCGACTTTAAGGTTTTCAATCATTGTTATTTTGATGATTTTTTCCTTTGGAAACTTCTTTGCTCAGTAGCTTAATAACTTGATCTTGATTATCCAATCTTTGAATAATAGTAGAAAGCATTTCCTTAACTGATATTTCTTCTTCTTTACGTGTATTTTTCAAAATTTGGGAATAGGATTTGTTATTCACAACTGGTGTGTTTATTTTTGTCGCAATTGGTATTTTGTCGACTTTGCTGTTTTCGGCATTTACCTGTTTCTTGTTTGTATTTTTAAGAGGGTTCTGTTGGTGTTTGGCAGTACCTCTCTTTTTCTTTTCTTGATATTCTTTTGCTACCGGACAGCCTCTATAATTAGCCGGGTGGTTTCCATGACAGTTGATGCATTTTACTTTCTCATCTTTTTTTTGTGGACAAATATTTGTTGGATGTTTTCCTTCACATTTAACGCACGCAAAATCTCTTTTGCAATAGCTTTGCGTATGCCCGAAAGCTTGACATCGTTTGCACTGAGTTAAAGAGTTGGATTTTCTTCGAAGAGGCTCAATCTTGACAACAATATTCATTATTGATTTAATAGCGTATACCTTTTCAATATCTTCCTGATTGTGAAAGGAGAGCATAAAAAGGGGTAATTTTCTATTCCTTGTAGTTTTTTCCCCTTCATTACCTGATGTTTTTTCTTTTTTAATTAAGTTTTTGGCTTCTATAATTTTAAGTTTTTTATTAGTCAAGTCTTCGACAATATCATGTTCATCACATGAGAAGTGAAGACCTCTGACGACTACTCTAATTGGTCTAGTAGCCTTATTCTCATAGGTGTGCCATTGCAACTTCATTTTTGTTAGCTCATCAGTGATATATCTATAAGTGTCACTGTCATCAACAATTTTTTTCCAATTGTTGTTGCTATATGACGTGAGCTTGCACGTTTTCTTAGATTTTTGATCAATAATTTTTTTTAGCTCACCAAATCTGTCTACACCAGAGATCATTATCGGCGGTGGTAAAGGCTGTCTTTTCAAGCCAATGGTTGTCTTTTCAGTCCTTTTATCTTTTGTCTTAGCTTGAAAATTTGCATGTTTTGGCGTAGCCACATTGTCAAAGATTCTGGCAGATGTTTCAGGACTTTCTTCTGCCTTTCGTTTCTTCGTTGGTCTTTTACTTTTAGTCAGATGTCTTTCTGTCTCTAGTGCAAGCTCCTCTTCATCAGTGAGGTATTCCTTTTGTTTATCTTGCTGAACTGATTTGAATGGTTGGGCAGTATTGTCCAAAAGGCTAACCTTTTTTTCAAGTTCTTTTATCTGCTTTTGCAAGCTTAAGACAATTTCTTCAAGATTTTTCCTTGCTTTAAGTTCAGCTTGCCATTCAGTGTAGTAGCTGCTTGCATTTAATTTCGCTTGTGAATCTGTTTTACGTTCACTTTCGGCTATATTGGTTTCATTTCCACATTTTACTTTTTGAATGTTCGGAATGCTTACAATTATAGCGCTATCATTGGCCGTATGTTGTTTTGCCGCGACCATTTTTGGTGGAGTTCTCGGCGTGAGTGAGCTCCTTTTGGAGCTTGGTTGAGGAAGCAATAAATGGTCCCCCCCAGAATCCATGGGACCGACCTCCGAAGAGGGTGGATTTTCCAGTTTACCTGGTCTGCCACCTGGGGTATTTATATCTCTTGTTTTGTTCATTGCCATCATTTTTTGTTTTAACTGAATCAGTTTTACTTGGTAGCTCAGTAGGTTCTACACACAAACCCCCTACCAGGAGGACCGGGTCATTTGTTTTACTTTTTTGCCGCATTGTTTTTGCGAAGTTTTCGTCTCCGCTTTTATGGAATTTTAGACTTTTGTGAAAAATAACACAATTGAAATTGAAAACAATAAAATTAAGCAATATTAGACCAATCTATAGCTGCAATTGCATCTGGAAAGATGATTTTTGGTTGCCAAGTGGCTTGTTGATGTTTCATTTCTTCTTCATGTGTCGGGAATTGTATCATCGGCTTGTTGGAAATATTTGTTCACATTCTAGCAAGTTAGTTCAAGAAGAACTATGTATTACCGAGAGGGTTTTGAAATGTTAACATAAGAAATAGAAACTCCTACATATGTTAGGAATGATTGTGTCTAAACATTTTCATCTAAAAGATATGTTAGCCAAATAGTTCACAGTCCACACTTTTGCTGTTTTGCTGAACCTCAAAGGTATTTTGTGGTTCTGGTTTTGGACATTGTGCAAACAAAATTTAACATTATTGATAAACAAAGTATCGAAATTTACAATGCTTTGATTGTTTTATGTAAAAAAATGTTTAGTAAAAGTTCTGAGTCAGCAAAATACCAGACTTTGATTTTCGTATCAATTGCTACGTTTCATAGCGATCTGAGTAAAATGTAAGTGGCGCCGCTTTTTGATCATGTCAAAAAAGTTGGTGCTAAGTCAAATCAGTTTTTATTCATACGGAACGTAGCAAATGCTTCGATTTAGGCATTTCTTTTGAGCAATTGTCACACACTACACAAGCATCGCAGACAGTGGTGTCACTAAATTGGTAAAACCAATAAGTTGTCTGCACTGCAGTCGTTTTTAATGACGGCAAGAATGGCGGCGATTTTTTACAGACGTTTTACCGTCTACTCGAACTGGACGAAGTGAAGATACCCGCCGAGCTGTTCGAAGAAGGCAATGACTTGGTTAGGAACATGAACCAACTCATCTGTAAAATATGCTCGGAGGAATGTATGCCCGATATGCTTTTTTTGCCCGATCCTCAAGAAAGGAGACCCTCTAAACTTCGCCAATACAGAGGTATCAGCCTTAACATCGCTTACAAGATCTTCTCTGCCGTGTTGTGTGAACGCCTTAAGTCTTTCGTAAAGAACCGGACTGTCCCATATCTGTGTGGCCTTTGGCCAGGAAAGTCAACCCAGGAACTTCAAATCGATACGCATCACCTTTTCATTGTTTTTTAGGCCGCCTAAGACAGAGCTTACGGGACGAGCTATACAGAGCAATGTCTAGTTTTGGCATCCCTGTCAAACTCGTCCGTTTGTGCCGGATGACGATGCAGAACGCACGATGCCACATCAAGGTCGGTTAAGAACTCAACGAAACCTTCTTTGTCAATAAAGGTTTTGAGAGTATCTATTAAGACTGAGGCGGCAAAGATGGGTTTGGCGGTCAATGAGGGCAAAACAAACCATATGCTGTAAACTAAAATGGGCGCCCAACACAGACGTATCGGACAGAACGTCACCATAGACTCATATAACTTTGAGGTGGTTAGAGTCTCTTGTCTGCCTAGGCTGCGCCATTAACCTCAAACAATGCCATCAGCGCTGAGGTTAAACGTAGTACAACTCTCGAGGGACGACGAAGTTGAGGAAGACCGCGACTCAGATTCGATTCAGATCTCCCAGCGCATCATGATCATAGAATTGTTCAAGCTAATATCATGTTAATCACAACAACAAACCCAACTATTTTTATCTCTAACCTAGAGCATAACATGATAGCAGGTGAATTGTTGTTGCGACCAACCGGCACAAGCACTTTTCACTAAACAAATATAGGTACAGCGAGTCACAGAATTCATGACACAATGTTTCTACGATAATTTTAAAACAAATGAGTGGACAATTTTAGATAAATCTATATAAAGACCGCCCCTCACTCGAAAACGGATCGTTCGATTAGAGCTACTATCTGTTTTTTTTTGTTTGTGCTTGTCTCCAACTTTGTAGGAAACTACAAAGGGCAAGAAGATTAAAAAATGATAAAGGGAAATTTTCCATACATTGTAAGGGGAATTTTTTGTAATTTTGGTCGTAATATACAAAGAGATCGTATTTGTCAGAAACTTCTTTTTAACAGAACCCTTTTGTGATAGTTTGTAATTGGATATTTGCATAATTTGTGCAACATTGATTATTCCTTAGCCGTCCGCAGCTCCTTCCGAGGCGCCGATCCCTTCCGATCGTCCCCAAACTCATATACACTACTATTTATATCCAGCTTTAAGCGTTTCTCATATCTCCTTTCTAAGTCTTAAGCAATGTTAAGTTAGTTTAAGTATTTTAGAGAAATGTCTGCCTCCGCAGAGCCGAAAGCCCTAGCAGCTTGTGCTCACGTTTTTGTTAAATTAACTCTGTAATTCATTACCTTGTTAATAAATAACAATAATAATAATTCTTTATACATAGCTCGCGATCTGCATCGTCATATGTGAGAAAATCTTCGTGAATGTATAATTGCATAGCTCCGCTTCCGATTATGACTGCACGATTAAGTATAGCGAACTGCTGTAAAAAAAATTGGCGGGACGAAGTTCACCGGGTGCACTAGTATAATATAAACTAAGAATAATTTCGACAAAAAATGTACCTAAACGGGGACCTTAACCGTGCGAATCTGGAGATTGCTAGCTGGAGATGCTTGTTCGTTGAGGCCGAGGCTTGTAGTGCCACCTTAAGTAAGTAAATTTTAGGACACTTTTGGCAGAAGATTCTAGCATATATAGGTCTACCGGTAGCAAGTTGAGGACTGTCTCCTAGGAGTAGGTGTTGTTTTTATTGCGCTGGTTGCTTCTGTAAATGCTATTCTTTGTATTTAAGTGATTTGGTTATGGCTTGCCACCAGACTATGCTGCGATATGTGAGTATTGGTCCCACGACGCGACAGCCGCACACATACATTACGCTATATGGTTTTAGGATTTGGGCCCTACCTTCTATAAGGAAGCGTTGAAAGCATTTGCCGCTTTTTTCACTCTTTCCTTGACATTCAATTTCCAATTAAGTTTCCAATCTAGAATTGTAGCCAGTTATTTGTCACTCCATGCTACCTACCGTAAAAGATAGTTGCATGGTCAAAGTTTGGGATCGTTCTTTACTTCCTGAACATGACTAGTTCAGTCTTCTGTTGACTCCAAGACAAAATTGTTTTGTCCACATTTAAGTGTTCGTAATGCGTGTCCTAGCTATTTGCTTATGGTCCGTAGAAATTTGCCGCAATACTACATCGTCTGCATAAGGAATAACTTTGACCCGCTCGTTTTCGAATTCCACTTTTATTTTATTTATGAAAAGGACCCAGAGTAAGGGATGACTCCTCCTGGTGTGCCTGTTGAGGCTCTCACTCTATGATCAATGTCACCAAGTTTTAGATAATTATTGTTATTATTTTTACCTTTATTAAAAGGTAATTAAATTACAGCATTCATACAATCGCAGCACTAGGTACCCCAGGGGCCTGTAACACAACGTGGTTGCAGGGCAAATGAATTTCGACAAATTTTAAAAAATGTTGTAACACAAAACGACAAGTCCTTGAAGACTGCGACAATTGTCGCGAAGAAAGATGACAAGTGAGAAATTATATAATTTCCCTCTTTCTGTAACAGAACACGATAAGTGTCAAGAAACTCTTGTAGAACTGTCAAAAGCTGACAAGTGAATTTTTAATGTAATACCTTTGGAAAAACAGAATACAGAAATAAAATAATATACATACCAGTATAATTAAAGATTTCCATTTTTTGATTCAGACTTTGAAAGTCAGGGCTATTCCGAGGGAAAAATATTCCCGCCAACATTTTTTCCCCCTAGAAAATATTCCTCCTATCGCGAGTCTCCATCGGAATTTTTCGAAAATATGTTCGAATGCACTGGCAGTTGTCAATTAAGCTCATATTTGGCAGTATTTTGCAAATGTGTGTTTAAGACCAATTAATT
Organism: Cheilosia grossa; assembly: GCA_963082955.1. Taxonomy (NCBI): domain Eukaryota; kingdom Metazoa; phylum Arthropoda; class Insecta; order Diptera; family Syrphidae; genus Cheilosia; species Cheilosia grossa. The sequence goes on along the minus strand of OY720145.1, from coordinate 26,941,964 downwards.
TCGTTAATTTGAGCAATTGAAAAGACGCAAATTGGATTTATCCCTTTTAGTAAAGAAAGTGTTCGGTTCGGTAAAATAGAAAATAGATACATGAAGCTTACAGAATGAACGGCACAGCGTTTAGATTGTGGCCGCGGAACAAATTTAACAAGAAAAAATTTAAGTGAAACTGAACAGAAGAACTTTAAGAGATAAATCCAATCCCTTAGAGTTACATCATAGTTGTAAGTAGAAATTAAATAGCGTTGCAATATAATTATTACATATTCGTTCTTTATTCGATTTTACCATCACTACAGGGTCATTAAACCAATCTTTAAGTATCTGCTGGATTTTCTCTCAGAGAAAAAACCATTCGCCACTAATGCCATCGTCAAGCTGAGTTAATTGGAGGCCCAGCACTGTTAAGCTATTTCTCTAGAAGATTCCAAAACTTCTTTACATCCTCCTTGCTCCTATTTGTACTGAAACCGATATTAATGTCGCGATTTTCATCCAATAAATTTATAATCATCTCCAATTATTGTTTTTGAGCTACACCTATTATTTTATTTAAGTACATTTTGGAAATTATACTATAAACAAAATACTTGCATGATTAAAAATGTTTGCTCTTTGTTTTTTTTGAAGTATAAAAATCTTTCTTTTAATTCAACCAAATTAAAAAAAAGAAAAAAAAGGCTTCAAACTCCCATAGAAAATTCCTACGTTTTGAATTTCCACCTGCAAATTTACGAAGGAAATAGACCGTAGGTAATTCCATGAAATTCAGTGGGGAATTTTTGTTCACGATAGCAATTTATTAAGGAGGGAACCTCGGCAAAGGTTGAAAGTTTTTAAGCCAAGAATTAATTTTGATGTCAGTGATCATCTGTATATTGAAAAATTTCGCCTATCAAAATCAACTGAACACAATCTTGCTGCAAGACAAGTTTAAATAGTTTTTTTTTGTCCTCCGTGATTTTTGCCTCTTCATTTATATTAAACACTTGCCGAATTTGATTCTTTTGACAAGTGCAACGGTTTACGTTTTGTTACAAAATAAATTTGTGCTTGTCGGACAAGCATAGTTGAACAAGTGAAGTTAAGGCTGGTACGCTGTTCGAGTGAAGTGAAATTTTCAATCCTATCCAAAGAGTGCTGTGAAATTAATGTGGTATTCAATTGGGCGGTCTCAGAGCACTTTTTTTGCCCTCAGAGAAAATTTTATGTTCGTTTGGTACAAAAAAAGCAATCTTTTTCAGATTTCAGAGCACTTTTGCTGATCTAGATATTTTCTCAGATTTGCCCTCAGATTTACCAATACAAGTGCATTTGGGTTTGACACCTGGTGGAGTTTGTTTACATTTTAGTCAAATTTTTCTACAGCAAAGAAAGGCATTGCATCGGGTGAATCTATTTTCGTAAATTATTTGTGTACAAATATTTAGAAATCAATCGGGACGGAAATTTCAAATGTTTTAATATAAAATTTAACCAGTGAGAAAGCGCATAGAAAAGTGTCGAAGACTACACATATTCAAGTTGCACGAATATCAACACAAAAAAAGAGCAAGAGCGTTTTTATGTTCGATTAGGCACACGAAATCTGAAGAAGCCCAAACGAATACCACATAAAAGTGAAATATTTGTTTGCAGATTTTCCGTGGAGAAATTTATGCAGGGTGACTGATCTCAAAAGTTTTTCTCGTTCTTAGCTTACCTATAAAATTAAAAAAATACTTCAACAACATTCAACTTTCTACTAATCAAGAAAAAAGCTTCAGGAAACAAATTGGAAACTTCATGTGATACATTAAAATGTATTGAATTATTGGAAGATATTCATCCCTGTCCAACCACAATTAGTGCTATTTTGCTATACAACCAAATTCTGAAACCAGTATGGGCTTACCGGCACCAGTTGTGGGCATGACCATATTATTATAAATATATAAATATATTACAAACTAGCTGTACCCGCGTCTTCGTACGCGTGGAATTTAACAAAAAAGTTAATTAGTTTATTTAGTTTTTGCATTTTTATTTTAATTATCATTTATTTTCAGTTTTTTGCATTAGCTCTATTGAAAAATTTCCTTATATACAATATTCGGTGTACGATTTTCTTGGGCTAAAACAACAACACTACTGGCATTCCTCGCACGTGAACATGCCACGTATAGTTGCCCATGGGTAAAGCAACCTTTAGTTAAATCTATACCAGCTTTGCTTAACGTTTGTCCTTGGGACTTGTTGATTGTCATAGCAAAACTGACATTGATCGGGAATTGCAATCTTTTGAATTCAAATGGAAAATTTGATGGTATTATAGGAATCCGTGGTATAAATACTATTTCACCTTTTCCGCATTCGGATATTATACGACCTTCTATAACGTTTCTTTGCAACGATACTACTCGCAACCTAGTACCATTGCAAAGTTTCGGCGGGTTTAAATTACGCAATAGCATGATGGGCACGCCAACCTTAAGTTCTAGTTTGTGGGGGGGTAGACCAGGCACAATTATACTGTTTAGAAATTCTGTTGGGTAATTAACCACTTCATCCGGATTGCAAACTGTATTGATGGAAAGATATGTTTGTGATTCACCAGATAGTTTATCTAAAATGCGCTGATTAAGTGCAGTAACCTGGTCGTTCGTAGGTGCTAAAATTGATCTGTCACACAACCACGAATCTTCTTTGGTATTGAGATTGTGAATATCATCATAAATACTATGTATTAAAGTATCAGTTTCCGCCACAACCTGACAAAGACTGGAAGGTAGTTCTATATCATGATTACTATTCACTTCTGGACACTTTCCCTCTCCAACATCAAGAAGAATTTTACTAAATTCTGAATCAGCTGAATGTGCTCTCATGTTCTGTTTTAAATTAAGTTTTTTACAATGTCTCCAAAGTACTGAACGTTTTAAACAGGCGTTAATTTCATCGGCTCGCGTACCCTTAGTTACAACCGGTAATATTTGTCTAAAATCTCCAGCGAATAAGAATACGACTCCTCCAAATAATAGATTATTACTTCTTATATCCTGCATCGTCCTATTCACGGCTTCTATAGAAATTTTGTTTGCCATAGTGCATTCGTCCCATACTACAAATACACAATCTTGTAGTACTTTGGCTTTGAGACTATTTTTGGGTATATTGCAGACTGGATTTTCCGTACGGTCTAAATCTAGTGGAATTTTAAACATAGAGTGTGCCGTTTTTCCCCCAGGAAGTAAGGTTGCCGCTATGCCAGACGATGCGACTGCTATGGCAATCTTCTTTTCTGCACGTATTTTGGCCAGCAAAAGATTAATCAAAAATGTTTTGCCGGTACCACCTGGAGCGTCTAAAAAATACACTCCACCAACATTTGCATTTATTTTATCAATGAGGAGTCGGTAAATAAGACAAATAACAAATAAGACGAAAATGTTTCGTCCGAAAAAAATCCCTACGTTATACAAATCTGCCCTTTTTTCCCTTTAGATCGAAAATCCTACGTGTAGGAATTTTTCCCTACATGTATCATCACTGATTTGACATTTCTTTTATGTGCTTATTTTTTTTCTAAGCAAACAACAGCAACAGCATAGGTACTGCCTCCGTATGTCTCTCTCTGCCACAGGGGTAAAATAAGTTTAAAAGAGATATTGCGCGGTTAGTATGTTTGATTTGAGAATGAAGTGCATATCAATCCACCGAGGTGAAAATCGTAGAAAAATTTCAAATTTTGCCTATTTATTTAAAAACCTTTTAAGTTATCGAGATAATGGATATCCTAAATTGTACTTGCAGATGTCCTTTATAAGCTGGTACTTAGTATATTTAAATGCTCCCAGTATTTTCGAACGCAAAGCGTTGCAAAGAAAAAATCGAAGCGAAACGAAAAATAAAATTACTCTTGTCCAATTTTTTCCGGAATTTATAGAGATATAGAGTTAAGAAAAAGTGGAGATTGTAGGCCTAAGTATCCTCTATAAGCCTGTGAAAAATTCACCAGAATATATTCAGCAATTTCTAAGATTTTTGCATTTAAAGACATGCAGTCAATTTCAATTTTAGTCGAACAGAACTACACCAATTTTATTTATATGTAGAGATGTAGAGATGTAGAGATGTAGAGATAAACATAGACATAGTCAATGCAGCTACAAGTAAGCCTCCACGCTAGCTTGGACGTAACCGAATTATTAAATACAGACAATGAAATGGGGAGACTAAGACGAATAAAACCTCCTGATCTATACAAATTAGCAAAGGCAAAGAAATTCCGTAATATTTTCTACAAAAAAAGTAGAACGGCTAGGTGCAATCCCAGTTGGTATGACAATTCAGTGCCCTCGGGAGGTGTTTTAGATCGGTTTGAAGTCACTCTCTATTGCCGAAGCATCTGTCGCGTACCTAATACCTCTGGAATGCCTTTCGATGATTTTCCCTTCCAGTGAACTTCCAAACAAAAAAAAATGTTTTGTATTTTGTTCACGGCAATTGTAATGGTTTTCAATTTGCAAATAATGTTTGATTTGTAAATATAATGAGGACAGCTGTCAAATTTAGACAATTAACAGTGCATGGAAATTATACATATTTTCAAAGATCCGTGAATTCATCTGCTGGCTTTTTAAGAGCAAAACTGGGTAGAAAAATATTCTTGATTCACCCTGCTTAGGGAGAAGGTCATCCATACACCTAACATTATTATTCAATGAAAAAACTATTTTATAAGTGCGAAACTTAAAGAAACATCTGATATTCCAATAAATTTCTAAACCGCTTTCCTACAAATCATTTTTCACGCTGAAATGTCAAAAAAATGAATGGGACGGACAATAAAAACCAAGTGAAATAGCTGTGCGAAGTTAATGATATTTAAAAGCGGAAAATACACAACCATATTTGTCCTAACACGTTTCTAGTATATAAAGCATCTCATTTAGGTAGTTTAACTAACCAAACAAATATATAATAACTAACCAATAGCCCACGGTTGGCAGCGTTTATTTTACACTTTTTGTATGTTTTTGCATGTCACACGAATTCTAAATTATCAGAACACCGATAGGTAAACAAAATGGCGAATTTGAAAAATAAAAGTGGGGCCACCGGCAAGAGGATTGCGAGTTGGGAGACTCACTATAATCTCTGGTATTGCTGTTGCACAGATGACAATTTGCGGCTTTACTTTTTTTCACAAGGTAACTATGGGTGATGTAAGTGCGTCACAAACGAAGTCGTAAAAAGATCTTGTTTTTGAGGTTTGAGCATTTTATTGGAAACGGCACATTTTTGGCCTGTGGATTTGTCGCTGTGTAGTGATGTGAGTAGGATTTCCAGCCCTCGGGTCTTACATCTTCCCAGAATCTTAATATTTTCATTTAATGTAGTTTTCCATTGGGATTTTCAGATTTTGCTCTCAGATTTCGGATTTTTCGTGCCCAATGGAACATAAAACGAAGTTTTTATTTCTTTGCATTTGTGGTGGTGCGTGTTTTAAGAGTCAGCTGTTCTTAAATTGTAATTTATGCACTCAATTTATGTTATAATACACTTTAAGGTTTGACAAATGACAAATATATTGGTGTTAGTGTAAGTAGGTGTGAATTTCGCTCAGATATCAAGACTCTCCAAAAATGGAACGTGAAATCTGACAGCCAGCTGATTTCGAGAGCAGAAAAAACAGCTCTGAAACTGAAAAAAGTGCTTGTCTGTCCCAAAGGAAAATGACATTAGTCTCTTGTTGTTATTTTTTGTTCTTTTGTTATTTTGACAATTCTTGTCGCGGACCGTTCCGGCAGCCTCATTTTTCGCTATACTGCCTAAGACGATGAGGGTGATCTGGAACTTGCTCTTCATCGCTTTCCCTGGGGACTTATGTTTGTTCTTGTTTGGGTTTGCGGTCGACGAGCTAGCCTTAGCCCTCTCGCAGTGTCCTAGAAAATGATGTTTTAGTCATTTATACTGACCAAACCTAGCTTTTCGTACATTGCTGTTGCATACAGCGGCTTGGCTAGATAGTTAATCGACATAATTTTCCCATTATAATTAAATTCTCTCTTTTATTTATTTTCAGATGTCTCAAAACAATGACCTAACAGATGTCATTGCAAACTTTAACAGTGACGTTCAAAAGTTTTCCGAACTTATCAAATGTTTAAGTGGTTACGAACAAAAACTCAGTAAACATATCAATAACTTTAAGAAATTTGAAGAACTTCAATCTGTAGCTGCATCTGCTTCAGAGGTAACTGGCGAATGGAAAACAATCGCCAAAAGAGCCGAGTCTATTGAAAGGAGTTTACAAAAATTGTTGGCGGATAGTGAGTTGAAGCGCCAAGAGAAAGAAATAACAACTCAATTGTTAATTCAAACTGTCGGAAGGGATGAAAATCCCGATTCTAAAGTCGGCATTGTTACAGAAATTGGACAGCAATCAACCGTCGACTCTGCTGTAACAACAAATGAAATAAAAGCCAACGGAGATTTAGATACAAAAGACATGAATGGACTAAATAAAATCAAACTAGGAACGATTCGGGTCGTTCCTCTGCAAAACTTACTTTCAACACCTAACAAATGTTCGAATAATGAACCACAGTTTCAATTAACAATTAGCGATAGTGATGACGACAACCATACTCTACCTAAAATAAGTTCCACATACAGTCTTAGGGACGACCAAAAACAAAACATTTTCGTGTTAAGTGACTCAGATAATGAGCAGTCAGATCATATGCTTAAACAAAAAGTTCAAAATGGAAAATCACAAGAAAATCGGGTGCCAAAAAATCAAATAAATTTTTCAGAAAAACCGAGAAAAAAATTTACGCCCATAAGAAATTTACGAGATGGGAAAAGAAAGCGATTTGCTGCATGTAGTGATGAAGATCCAGTGGAGCCAGCCAAAACAGAGCGAAACGTACAGGAATCTGAAGGCAGTCACAAAAATTCTCAGACATCAGAAGAAAATCCTATATCAGAAACAAATCGTTCAGAAGATTTGGACCCATCCATTATTGAAATCGCAAGCAGTCCTTCACGTGATAAAAACGGACCATTAAGCACTAGTGATCCAGACGTTACTTCTTTGGCCAAAGCTTCACCTGCAATAGAACCGTTAATAAATAAACCGCCAACAATCGTTAAGAGTAAACTCAAAAAAAATTGCAACGATTTTCAAAAAAAGTGTGTTGTTCGAATCAAACGAATACCATTTTTAACTGTGAACAACATGAAAGTATGTGTATGTAAAATAAATTAATTCAGTAACCCTCTTAAATACGTTTTATCCCTTTTTTCCCCGCCTTCCCCAACAACAAAAAATAAATGGACAAAGCGTTATTTTAATTCAATTACGCACTAAATATATATTCTTTTCAGATCAATTAACTAAGAACAAAAATAGCCGTAACGTAAATGCAAATAGCGGATTTGTTGTTTTGATCTATAAATGTTGCTATTTCTATTCCATTTTTACAAAGTGATACGGTGAGAAGTAATGATACAAAGCAGTGTTAAAAGGTGAAACAAATCTTGGTTGCTATTCGAGCAAATATGTACTGAAAGCAAATTAAAGGCTTCGCTATTATTTCAGGTCACTGGCCGACCTTCCGATATAAATATCACAAAAAAGGCTTACAGTGACATTTAATACATCTATCCCCTCTTTGATCATTTAGCTGTGTTACCTATGAGTACTTACTCAATGCCAGATCAACTCGAACCGATGCACAAAACTTGCCGATATCAATTTCAAAGTATTATACCAAATTTAGTTATTCCGTAAAATTATTCTATTCCGCAGCGTTTTATTTTTATGGAATTCCATAGGACATCATTTTGGTATACTTTTATTTTTCGATGCGCCTACAGATCTCTAGTTACTTCGTAACCGGCTGCAATTTCACCCCGCTAACATCTTTGTAAGAGAAAAGACGTACTTCGATCCCATGCACTCTTCCAGCTCAAAGATAAAATTAAGTTGCTTGAAATCTGTAGTCTATTCGGGATTCTTCAGCTGAGTGTGAGACTGGTTAAGCTAATCCTATACGCAGGATCTTTTTTTTTTTCTGGCTTACAACTATTTGGTAATTGTAACTTTTCCGCGCTGCAGAGTTTTGTATGCAAGTATCATTCACCAGTGTCCGATATATAAATAGACAAAGTTACACAGTTAAGAATCACTTTCACTGCCTTAAATACAACATATTCGCTTGTTTTTTTACTTGTTGGTAAGACTATGCGAGAGGCAATACTGTGTGTAATATGTTTTCCAATATGTTGTGTATACTGTATAAGCCAGGTCACTATAATTGTAAAATTTCTACAATTGGCCGAACTCTAGTACCAATAAATGTTCGATATATTGTTGGCGATTGCAGTTGTAGAAGACGTTTACACTCAGGAGCTCTTGGATTTGGCGTGGTCCCTACTGGACCAGCATATGGGCTTTTTGTTGCCGATTTATCTGGCTTGCCGTAGTAATATTCCATCCAACGAAATATCATTATTTAACAAGCGACACTTGGCTGTTCATTGAGCTAACCGTCTCGTCATCGAGCAGAAAATTGTCGTTAGCATTTCCATGCGGCTATCACTTCACTTTGTGTGTAATTGGTAACATCAGCAGTTTCACCTTCAGTTCAGTAATAAACAAGACGTTCGTTTTGAAACGTTTTTGTGCTAGCTGCGGCGAGTGTAAGGTATTCGACTTAAGTTTTTTTAAATCGAAAATGAATTACTATTTGATATATCTGTTTGTTCTACATCAACTGAACAATTGGATTAATTTTGGGTTTCACCTTGGCGTTTGACTGGAAAAAGAAAATGTTTTTGTTTATTTTTTTCCAGAATAAAAAACAGGATAACAAAGCAAATACTAACAATACTAAAACAATGGCCAGTGATTCAGACTCCGAGACAGAAATTGTGCAACAAATCGACAATTCCGATTATAGTGACTCCTCAAGTGTGAGCGAAATAGTTATAAAACGAAAGAAGCGTGTTTTTCAAGAGAAAAACACAGACAGTAGTGCTAGTTCAGAAACGGAATCAAAAAATAGAAAAAAATCAGGTTCAGAAGAACGAAAGAAACGTAAAGTTTTAAAGGAATCAAACACCAGTAGCGATGATGGAGGGAGTGACGACGATGATGACGAAAAGAGCAAGAAAAGAAAGAAAATTCGGAAGCTAATTAAGGAAAAAAATTTAGAAGATGGTACAAAAAGAGCTACAAGGGAGGAGGAGGAACGTAAAAAGCGTATCGAGGAGCGTCAGAAAATGGTAATTTTGTATGACATTCATTATAAATTAATAAAAAGCATCGCCCGGTTTGTTAAGCTTTGGCTAAACGTAGAATATTGTTACCCAATTCGATTTTTTGATTAGTTTTTAATTAAGGGGAACACCTACATATGGAGTAAAATTGACCAGAAGGTGGCCCTTTGTTATTTTTCAAACTCTGATAACCCAAATATAAATTTGAAATCAATCGGTTGAAAATCTCGTTCTTAACTTTTTTAAAAAAAGCAAGCACATGAGATTGACTTCAATTACTTGTGCTAATAGAAAGTTTGACCAAAACAAATCGGGTATATAACCTTTAAATACAGAATGCATACAATTTTAACTTACATTGCATTAAAAACGTTCTCTTGTTTCAGTACAACCAAATTTACGTGAAACCAGAAAACGTAGAAGTGGATGAGCTAATTCTTGACTTTGACGAGACTACGAAAAAACCAATTCTTAAGGTCGATAAAGGGTTGATGAAAAAACTCAAGCCGCATCAGGTAAATGGTGTTAAGTTTATGTGGGACGCTTGCTTTGAGACAGTCAAAGATTGTCAAGAAAAACCAGGATCTGGGTGTATATTGGCCCATTGTATGGGTTTGGGTAAAACTATGCAAATTGTTACTCTCGCCCACACTTTACTGACACACTACGAAGTAACACACGTGGAACGTGTTCTCATTATTTCTCCGCTAAGCACATTGAACAATTGGGCGAGAGAATTCCACCATTGGATTAATTTCGCAAAGAAAAAGGATATCGAAATATACGATATGTCGAAATACAAAGATAAGAACACTAGAGTATTCAAATTAGATGAATGGTTTACCGAAGGTGGGGTGTGTATCGTAGGATATGACATGTATCGAATTTTGTCCAATCAAAAAACGAAAGGACTCCGAAAGAAACAAAAAGAGTCTCTGCAAAAGAGCCTGGTTGATCCGGGACCTGACATTGTTGTTTGCGATGAGGGCCATTTACTAAAAAACGAAAAGACTAGCTTAAGTCAAGCTGTCACAAAAATACGCACAAAACGTCGAATTGTCTTAACTGGTACTCCATTGCAGAACAACTTAAAGGAATGTACGTTAAACACAAACACAACACAAGGGTACGGAAACATGAGTGAGAATAGTTATTGAAAAATATAAGAGGGACGCAATAAAAACATGCAAATGTTTTGTCTGCGCAAACATGTTTCATGGATGAATATTTACAGTTTGTTTTGTCTTAATTCAGGGAAAAATTTGAATGTATATATTTTATTTTTTAGATAAATCTGTATCAACAATGTTGAAAGGAGTGTTCGAATAATGTTCAATATTCTGCTAGGAAGTTATTTTAGCACCAATCAAGAACTAATAAATAAGTATAATAGCGCCTGAACCGAGAATTATCGACAAAACGCCTTAACACTTTAGGTAGGTAATAGTAAGTTATTACAAATTACACAAACAGTTCGGTTTCACCATCTGTGGAGATTGACCAGGTGACCAGGACAAGTTGTAGCCCCAACACATCAAACTGCTGCTGGCGGTGTTATTGTATTCTTTAAGTGGCATAGTAGGCAAGCAAATTAAAAATTATAATTTACAGAGTGCTGACATAATTAATTTCTTTACTGAAGAAATTTCCGTGTTTTAGGAGTCGCAATTGTACAAAAGCATTATTTTGTTCGCCGATTTTAATATTAATATTTTATCTGACTGATCAGATGTCGATTACTTTTTGTCGACTCTGTCTGCGTTCGGTTTTGACTCCTTGTAGACTCAAGATCGTGCTTGGACCACATATTTGCAAGGGGTCACCGAAATAATTTAATAGAGTTTAAAACTGCGTCATATGACCTGATGACCTGAAACTTACGGACCATAATCTAACATGTATTCAATTTGGTTGTAATGTGTCGCGTACCAAAGCAACCGAGTGTCAAACATATGAAAAAAATAATACTGAAAAGCCGAATTGTTAGGTTAAAGTTATAGCGCGACAATATTGTTTATATATGTAAGTATATCGCACTAGGCCAAAGTCTAAAGCGCTCTCACAAGTATGTGTTTCCGTACCCTTAACCGCATAAATATCTATTATAGCTATTTTTTTTTTTTAAATAATTCTATTTGCTTTTATAGACTATTGTATGATCCAGTTTATAAAACCGAATCTCTTGGGCACATACAAGGAGTACTTGAACCGTTTCGTCAATCCCATCACAAACGGCCAGTACACTGACTCGACAGCTCGGGACATCCGTTTGATGAAGCATCGTTCTCATATTCTACACAAAATGTTGGAAGCTTGCATACAGCGCCGAGATTATTCCGTATTGGCCCCATACCTACCACCGAAACATGAGTATGTTGTATTTGTTACACTGTCTGATATGCAAAAACAGCTGTACGGTCACTATATGACAATACAGAGAGATATGATTGGAGAGGCAAGCAACAACCCCGGCAAAGGAGCCAAACTATTTCAGGATTTTCAAAATCTCCGCCGAATTTGGACACATCCGATGAATTTAAGAGTGAATAGTGACACTGTGATCAAGAAGAAGGTTCGTACCTTCATTGTCCTCACTGAATATTGCATTTTATGCATTTTTTTTTGTATCAGCTTGCGCAATACGACTCGGAGGATTCTTTAAAAGACTTTATAATTGATGGTTCGTCATCTTCATCAGATTCAGAATGCTCGTCCGTAGTTGAAGCAGATGTTACTGAAACTATCACTGTGAGAAGTCGCAAAACACGTGCACAACGAGGTGTATCCGATAATGGTAATGTTTATTTTTTAATTCACTGATTAAATATATATCAATATATATAAAACAAACTAGCGTGCCTGACACACGACGCATAAACATTTGAAACACTAAGAATTTTTTGATAGGTACGACAAATATTAATCTCGTTTTGATTACAGAAAGTGATTGCGCTGAAGTGCAACCAAAAGATGACCCTTCTGAATGGTGGACGAAATTTGTGGACGACACTGAATTGAACAACATTCATCATTCACCAAAGCTAGTCCTTCTGATGACCCTCCTGCAGCGATGTGAAGAAATCGGCGACAAAGTATTGGTTTTCTCGCAGTCGCTACAGTCGTTAGATGTGATTGAACACTTTTTGTCATTAATTGACCGACAAACACGTGGCGAAGAGATTGAGGGAAATGTTGGTGTTTTCAAAGGATATTGGCGTCCAGGCGTAAATTATTTTCGTCTTGATGGCTCTCGTACAGTGGAAAATCGTGAGAGCATGTGTAAGAGTTTTAACAATGTTAGTAACTTGAATTCCCGGCTTTTTCTCATCTCAACGCGAGCCGGCGGCCTGGGTATCAATTTGGTGGCAGCGAATAGGGTGGTTATATTCGATGTCTCGTGGAATCCATCGCACGATACACAGAGTATTTTCCGTGTTTATCGATTTGGACAAACGAAACCCTGTTACATATACAGATTAATAGGCTTGGTATGTTCAAGTTTTCTTTCAGTGAACTGGTTTCAACTAATTGGGGGTTGCGTGTGTCTTTTGTTTAGGGCACCATGGAGCAAAAAGTGTATGAAAGACAGGTGGCTAAGCAAGCAACAGCGAAACGTGTCATAGATGAACAGCAGATCAGCAGACACTACAACCAAAGTGATCTGCAAGAATTGTACTCATATGAACTGGAACAGAGCACTCCTAGAGAGATTCCAATTTTACCAAAAGACAGGCTATTTGCAGAGCTTCTAAGTAATCACGAAAAGGTAATTGTCTTATTTTAATTTCATTTCGTTCAGTATCTTGCTCCCATATTCCGTGTGTATAGTTTAAAATGACAATTACTTAAACCGTAATTAAAATCAGCTAATGCGGCTTTTCAATCACTTTTGTATTGGGATATAAATTTAGTAATAGATGTATTAGTTATTTTAATTGCTTCTTGTAAAACGAGCTGATATATTTGCATGATCCATTCTGCAAGTTTTGCTGGTCGTTAAGAGGTGTTGGAGGAAATGTTTTCTTTGCTTACTGTTTTTTTCTTTTTTACTTTCAGTTGCTGTTTAAATACCACGAACACGATTCCCTTCTTGAGAACGAGGATAGTGAGAATTTGACTGAAGAGGAACGGAAAGCTGCCTGGGATGAATACGAAGCGGAGAAAACGCGACCGCCACAACCACCAATGCAATACATGTCTTATGATCGTCAAGCCTTCTTAGGTCACTATGGTAATCCATCGGGCAGTGTTACATCAAATAAGATATTCGGATTTAGATCTGATATACTTCTGCGACTGCTCAATATGAAAGGAAGTCAAGATAATCCAGATCTGACAAGCACCCAGGTTATCCAACTGGTGCCAGAATATCTGCAGCGGCTTTATCTTGAAATGAACAATGGTGATCCAACTGTAAGTACTTATTCCATAAAAAAAATTACATGAATGTACTTGTCGCTGGAATTTATTGAATCAATCACCCATTCGGATAAAGTTTCGAAACGAGTCAAATCCGTTAGGAACTCAGATTGCGATCGAAGTATCCGTATCGGAACAATATAAATAGGCGTTTTCTTTTTTAGTTCAGAGCAGCACCTGAACTGTTGTACAAAAAGTTCGTGTTTCGTTTTTAGTTCAAACACATCAGAGCTTCAATTTGTTTTTCATTTTTTCGTTCAGAGCATGATCAAAGCGCGCTCTATGAGCCCAGAATAAATTGACTGAGCAGCCTGAGGAAAAAGCTGCAAGCACAAGCACACTTCCAGTCACATTTGACAGAAAAAAAAGGAAAACCAAATAAACATCAGAACGTTCTGAGCACGCTCGGTTCAGAACAATTCGGAGAAAATTCCGTTCCGATCGGATTCTTCGAAAGGGAAGAATAATTTTTTAATTGCGTTGAAGGCGTCAAATCCCTCCATAGTATTAACAACAACTAAGATAAGAAAAGAAAAACTTATTGCAGTTAACTTGAAGCGTTTGCCCTTTCCAAACATTGTATGCATTCCGGGCATCATTAAGTTGATGATCATTTAACTTGATGATCATTGATCATTAAGTTTGGTATTCACGGCTGCAAATCAAGCCCAACTCGCGATAATTGTTCGGATATATTCTTTCTCGAAGACATATCCTTAAAGGACAATTGAATTAAATTCTTCTCAAGCGTCTTGAATTCAAACCGTTTTTCTATACAGTCTATTTTTTCAAAGTGCGGTTCCCTATAAAAACTTTCATTCTCTTAAAGTTTTCTTTTCGCGATAAAGTCCTATGACCTTCCTTGAGCCAATACGAATCCGTCAAGCTCAAAATCGTGAAAATCGAACTCTCTTTCATAAGATTAAAACAAGAACACAGCCCAAAAGACTAGCTCAAATAATTGTCTGCGATCCATATTCACATTGTCTTCATTTTGTGGATTTTACAAGCAAAACAATAACAAATTCAGTCTCGGATTACTCTATCACGGATGCAGTAATTCAACCCATGATCTAGACGCACACCTTAAATGGTAACTGTGTTGAAAGTATAACAAGTGGTTGTGAATTATAGATTTTAGCGCATTAAAAGTATACTTACTACATAATTGCAATTTACTAAATAAGAAACCTTATTCAAATCTTAATTTTCAGCTTTATAAGGAACTTCTTGAATTGCACAAGAGTCTAGAAGCTCCGGGTGGGATGTATATGAATCCTTTGCTATTTGCAAATCAAACACCAGCCCCGGCTCCGGCTCCCGTCATCCACCCATTTGAAGGACAACTTGGACAATATGCGCAGGTAAATTATTGTGTATTATGTTTCTTATATGCGATAACATATTTTTGTTGGATAGGTACATCCGGGCACATCTAATTTCAACAGCAACGAGGTGTATGAAGTGGACTGATAACTTATAGCGAAAGATGATGGCGGTCGAGCAGGCTTATATATAATTTATGATAACATTATTATTATTTTTTTATTTAACTTTGTGTTTAGAGAATACTAAAAATTGATTTGTTAAACTTTCCTATGCACATTTAACACAATTGAAAAATGCATATTCATGAAAACAATTAAAAACCAACAACATGAAAGATAAACAATAAATTAAAATCATTATAAACATGATGATACACTTTATTTTGCATTACTTTTCCATATAACATCGATTCTGGCAATGTTTCATGTGGTATTCGTTTGGGCCAAAGATAATGGAATACAGAGATATATAACTTTCCAGTGGAAGGGCGGTTGCCTACAAGCTGTTTTCCACAAAAATTCATGAAGCTTTCCAGAAAAATTCATGAAGTCACACACACTTGCTTATTTCTATCCTAGTATATGTGAGTTCATGAATTGGACTTTAATGCAAGAATTCAATATTATCTACTGTGAATTTCACAATTTCTTACATTTTAATCAAAACCTCCACAAAAACCAAACAAATTCAATACAAAACACAGAATAATTAAACACCGCGATGCTCATAAAAGCAAGATGACTCGCGGTCGGCCATTAGCAACATGCTTTTTTGTTGATCACACGTATTCACAGACGGGGGTTGAAATTACAAAAACAACAATGTAAACAAATGGGTTTTGGGGGGATAGACGTACGAAAGATATCCATCTCTTTTAAACATTCATCTCTGGTTTGGGCGCTCTCAGAGCACTTTTTTTGCCATCAGAGCAATTTTTTTGTTCGTTCGGTACCAAAAAAAGCAATCTTTTTCAGATTTCAGAGCACTTTTGCGAATCTAGATATTTTCTCAGATTTGCTTCAGATTTACCAATACAAGTGCATTTGAGTTTGACATTTGGTGGAGTTTGTTTACATTTGCGTGAATTTTGTCTACAGTAAAGAAAGGCATTGCATCGGGTGAATCTATTTTCGTAAATTATTTGTGTGCAAACATTTAGAAATCAATCGGGACGGAAATTTCGAATGTTTTAATACAAAATTTAACCAGTGAATCGAAAGCGCATAGAAAAGTGTCGAAGACTACACACATTACAGTCGCACGAATATCAACACAAAAAAAGAGCAAGAGCGTTTTTATGTTCGATTAGTCACACGAAATCTGAAATCTGAGGGCAAATCTGAAGAAGCCCAAACGAATACCACATCAGATTCAGAGCAGTTTTTCTACTCACGAAATCAGCTGGCTGTCAGATTTCATGTTCCAAAAAAAAACACTTCTTGTTGCATTGGCCGCAAAAAAAACACTTCTTGAGAGTCAGAGAAATTTTGCGAATCCCGATGTCTGAGCGAGATTCACACCTACTTATGTCGCTTTCCATTGGTTTCACTCGGGGATCCACTCTTTCTGTAATCCAATGGAACAAGAAAACTGCTTCCGATTGAATCCACAAAAGTATTGATGAAATGCCAAAAAATAATCTACGGCAGCTGTCAGCTGACTTGTATAAAATACAAAACTTTGCGCATTTGGCTTTAAATACCACATTAGACAACAAAAAAGATAGATTTTTAGTCCCAATGGAAAACGACATAGCCCAAAACATTTCTGTCAAACATGTGTTCGATATAGCACTGAACTCGCCCTGGTACTGAAAATCGGTTGTGGTATTCGATTGGGCGCTCTCAGAGCACTTTTTTTTGCCCTCAGAGCAATTTTTATGTTGGTTTGGTACAAAAAAAAAGCAATCTTTTTCAGATTTCAGAGCACTTTTGCGAATCTAGATATTTTCTCATGTGGTATTCGAACATAAAAACGCTCTTGCTCTTTTTTGTGTTGATATTCGTGCGACTTGAATATGTGAAGTCTTCGACACTTTTCTATGCGCTTTCCATTCACTGGTTAAATTTTATATTAAAACATTCGAAATTTCATTCCCGATTGATTTCTAAATATTTGTACACAAATAATTTACGAAAATAGATTCACCCGATGCAATGCCTTTCTGTGCTGTAGAAAAAATTCACGCAAATGTAAACAAACTCAACTAGTTGTCAAACTCAAATGCACTTGTGAAATAATTTATCAACATGCACAGCTTTCCCATAATTTCTACCGCATAAACAAGTTTGCCAAGCAGATGAGGATTTTCTTGCTGTAAACCTAGCGATTTCTACATCTGTAATTCGGAACGAGCCCAGTTTTAAAAAATATTTGCTAATTATATACTTGACTTCTCGATTCTCGTTATCTTTATACAAACAGAAACAAAAATATATTCATTCTCTAATATTTTATTATTAAAATTAAAACTCCACTGTGACTGCACACATAACGATTTAAAAGCCGTATATTTTTTTTTTGGGGCCGGAAAGATAAGTGAAAGTGCGTAAATATTATTCAATCTACTCTAGTTAAAACGGATTACCGAACAAAGATCATAAAGTGCCTGTTGTATTGCAATACAATAAAACTCTCTACCTATTCTGTGGAAAGCATAAACAAAGAGAATCGCATCAATAAGGTACAAACTTCAAAGGACAAACGTACTGCAATCCTACCTAACCGTGGAGCAAAAAATGGACGCTTGCCTTGCCGTGGAAAAAGAACTTGATCGTGTAATAACGAAATTTTCTGGAATCCGTGAGTACAGTGGACGCGTTATCACGGATGTAGTTCAGCTCCTAAATGAAATTGAAGACGCCCTTGGCGATAATAACCAAACAACCGATACATGTCTCACTGAGGGACAGGTGAAAATCATTACAGAGTCTCTATACAAAACTAATGAAAAGCTACAACGCATATCAGCCGACCATAGAGATTTACACGGCACTGTAAGCAAAGTAGGCAAGGTAGTTGACAAGAATTTTGTTTCCGATTTCACAGCTACTACTAGGACCGATGCTTTACAAGACGAGCAGAATATGCAACTTTTGAACAAAGTAATGGCAAAGCATTACTGCCGACAAGGTATGGACGAAGTAGCACAAAGCTTGATAAAGGAATCTGGAATGTCTGAAGAAATTGCTCAAGAGGTATTCGATTCAGAAAGTAGCTTTGCAGAGATTTACAAGATTTGGAAGTCAATTCAAAATCATGATTTAGTGCCTGCACTTGAATGGACTGGAAGGTTTTCGAAAGAACTGATTGAAAAAAATTCATCTCTTGAGTTTAAATTGCATAAACTAGCCTTCCTACAGATTGTTTCGCGTGGAATTGAGGCTCAAGGGGAGGCAATAGCATATGCCCGAAACAACTTCAATAAGTTCGTTGATCGTTTTGGCAATGAGATACCTAATTTGATGGGAACATTTATCTATCTTCCAAATGGGATTGAAAATTCTCCATACAAGCATTTAATCTCCCCTGAGATGTGGACCGAGGCATCGTACATATTTTTAAAAGACGCCTGCCATACACTTGGCATAAGTAAAAATTCTGCACTATCGGTGGTGATCAACGCTGGATGCACCGCTTTGCCTGCTCTTCTGAATATAAAACAAGTAATTATGTCTAGGTGCTTTCTTCTGACGATTGCTTAAAAAATTAATTTTCTTTTAGGTTATGCTATCTCGCCAAGTGCTTAGTATATGGAGTGGACGAGATGAACTACCGATAGAGATAGACCTGGATCCGGAGTATCGCTATCATTCGATATTTGCATGTCCAATATTGCGACAACAGACATCCGAAGACAATCCCCCAAAGAAATTAACTTGTGGTCACGTTATATCCAGTGATGCCTTGCATAAGCTAAGCAATGGCCCGATCCTCAAGTGCCCGTACTGCCCGGTGGAACAGAACTCTGACGACGCAGTTCGAATCTGGTTCTAGGAGGCAAGCTTTATAGAAGTCTGTTCTTTGAGATGGCACCGGAAAGTCATCTTTTTCTAGATCTTTTTTTTATATATATATATATTATATGTATTTAATTTCATGTAATCAAATGAATTATTTAATTAAATCGGTTATAAAACAAAGAATATTAAACTTATAAGTGGTTACTCGAATATAGGATATCGATTTACATATGTTGGAATGTAAAAAGCTAAGGCAGAAGTCCTAACTCGGTCTTTTTCATTTCCGAAGAAAGTCTAATGTTTCAGTTTGAGGAATTTTGAATGTGACGGCTGCGTTTTATTTTAAACTAACTGACTGGCGAACTACGTTCCGCCCAAAGTCATTCAATAAATATAATTAAACAAAATGTAAGTTTTGTTTTGTTGGAGGTGACACTTCCTCTTTTTCTATCTATTTTATTTTTCAAAGTGCGGTCCCTATACAAACTTTCATCCCCAATTTCATAATATTTTGTTTTTACGAGAAAAAGAAGCCTTGGAACTTATCCGTTCTCGAGTTATGTTTGCACACACGAACGTCTGTCTCTATTATGTATATAGATCACGTGTCTGTTATCGCAAATATACGAAAAATATACTCGAACATATATACATGCTATAATAATAATAAAATTACATACTTTTATGGGTAAATGAGGACGGTTTTAGGAACAAATAGAGGCGCTTTGTACTAAGGCAGGTGTTGAGGTCGCGGTTATTCCTCTATGCTGTAGCAACGACAGCATACACGAAATTCTATAAGAAGATTTTTCTTTTTTGAAAGTGCAGATGAAAATGTATATCTATAAGGTCTGTTCCGATACTTTCTGGACCAAAATCAAACAAAAGTCACTTAAAACTGTCATTTTACAGTAGATAGGGACTAAACCTTCCGACGACACTATGAAGGACACCTGTAACGTAATGCCATGCGGCTAATTCGACGAATGAAAATGCGTGATCCGAAGTCCTTCACGGACAAGTTAAGACAGGCTCTGGACAGAGCCAAGAACACGCTCAAGCTGCCTGTAGGTCAAAACGTAGACAACTCCGGTTCGATTGGGACGAACCACAGAACAGGGAGGAACGATAGGGGACGGTCCACAGGGATGACAAGCCGAACAGCTGGTAGACTGTTCTGGACGAGGAGATAGAGAGATAGCCTAGTGAGAGAGATAGTGCCATCCATACCAGTCTCGGGCTGACTTAAGCGACCGACAACCAACACGCACATAGACGATAAAACAAAACACCCGCACCTTTGGCGGTAAGTTCAGAGAGAGGTAGGCATGATGAAACAGTATCGCCGCCCACGAAAACAGCTAGCAAAGCTGGCTGTGTCTGTAAAGACCAATCTCCAAGCGGTGGTCATAGACTTCAATAAGCCAGATCGAAAACTAGACCGTGACCACTGAAGGCTCATTGAGATGCGCATTTTTGATGGTGTTACCGACTCCATTGTTAAATAAGAGGAAAAATACCTCCATTTTGAGTTCACACTAAGCTGGCTGAAGGATTTCCATGGGCAAACGCCGACTTTCGACTTGTCGTTAAGAAGGACTTGCTTGAGTTCACCAAACCGAAAGCTATCATTTCGATGCCCGGCTCTTACATTTCAAGAGAGAGGATAGAGAGAAATCTTCAACACCTAAACCCGGAACTCTGTAATGAGAACTGGGAAGTGCTTGAAGTAGGCAAATATTCCGAAGCTGGAACTGAGATTGTGGTCTTACAAAACTACAAATCCATGCCATTGCTGAGGAAGTTGAATAAGAAAGTCCGCACTAGCATCACCCGGTGAAAGGTTCGACCCCATACGGAAAGAACGGATAAAGCGAGCAAGGTGGTAAACAATTATGAAAATAGTACAATAGTTCTAACCTCGTTTATGTCTTAGGTGAAGAAAACATAGACATCGCCTTGGTTCACGAGCCATGGGTAGCCCGTGGCAAAATATGTATATGAATTCGCAACCTACCACATTCAACCGCAAAACGCGGACAGTAAGAACAGAACGTGTAATGTAGCTAGGAGAAATATTAACTTATTACTTCTATCTGCCTACAGCAACTTAGATCATACCGTGGTACGGCTTGAAAGGAGGGGACTACCCCACTGATCTTATCAGCCGTCTACATACCGTATGAAGCAAAAGGACCACCTGCTCCCCTAACCCTCATATTGGTCCATAAAGCGGAACAAGAAGGATGGGACCTGCCTGGGGTGCGATTCCAATGCGCATCATATACAAGTAGGCAGTGGAGACATCAACACTCGAGGCGAGGCACTCTTTGAATTCATTATACAAAACAAACTTTTGGTAGCCAATAGGGGTATTAGAACTAAGATTTGTAGTTAGGAATGGACAGGAGGTTTTAGACATAACACTCTGCAACAACTCCGACATTCTAAATGTGACAAATTGGCACGTATTAATAGAAGATTCCTACTCGGGTCATAGACTCATCTAATTTTCTGTAGGTAACGAAGGGGAACCGCCTCAGTCATATAGGAATCCCAAAAAGGCGGACTGGAACCTGTGGAACGGATGTTTACCAAAACCAAGATGACAGATCAAATAACTTTCTCGTCATCCCATACAAAATCCGGAATTTGAAATTATTACTTTCAAAAATGTTGGCCATTTTGTGAGCGGAACCAGTATTTTCGTTTCTTCTTCTGTCCCTGCCCAGTTTCCTACCAAGACACAATGCGTTGGTCATTTCTTTTTTGACCGCCCCGCGCAGCAGTCCTTGCAACCAGTGTCGCTTTTATCAGGGAAGTGCTTCTTACCACCAATTGGAGTACCCCATAGTGAATTCGGAGAATACGCAGCGAATAAGAAGAATTGTATGCAGGCACAAAGAAGGAAAATACAAATTTAAATTTTGTGTGTGAATTTCCACAGGTAATTCCCTCCCTAAAATACATTCGCAGTATGTTTTTTTTTCTTCAAAAATAACCTTATTTTATCATTAAGGTAATGAGGGGATATGTTAATAGCCAAGACATGAGCTGCCCGTGAGTCTGCGATAAAGGCAGTACCTCCGGAAGGTATCACCTTCTTTATCGACAACCAGGCAGCTATAAAAGCCTTAACTGCCCCAGTAATAAGATCGAAGCTATAGTGAAGGGCTGTCGCGAAGTGCTCGAAGCTCTTGGAACACAGCACAAAGTATCACTGTGATGGGTTCCTGGACATGAAGGCATTCAAGGCAATGAGAAGGCGGATGAACCAGCACTACAAAGTTCGGCTAGTGCTCTAGAACAAGCATGCCCCTCTGTGTCTATCCCGCTCTTTACACTTTAGTTAGAACCGGAAAGAAGGCCACAGATGAGGCGAAAGCTAGATGGGTACGTGCGCCAATACAAGAAAACTATGACCATCTTTTTTGAATCCAATTAACAGAGAGAATCACGCGCAATAACCGGAAATGTATCTCTACGCTTGTAAGGTATCCTAACGGGACATAAAGGCGACTGACCCAAGATGAGTTTTGCAGAGGCTGTGGTGACGAGGGAGTTATAGAGGATGCAACTTCCTATGTCACTGTCTAGGTACGAATTCCTTGGAAAATTCTTCTTCCATACAATCTGAACGAGCTATCTAGCACACCAACGGACAGAATAATAATCTTCGTCAGATCGTCAAGACGGTTTGTGTCCAATGACACAGTTAGTAATTAATTAATTAATTAACAACAAGACGTACAGAATAGGTTACTACGGGTAAGGGATAAACAATTTCCCTACGAAGGGGATATCACAGTGGGTCAGTTTTGACCCGAGTGTGGCACGGAACACTCCCCGCCAACCTATCATTGAGTTTTTGATACCATTAGATTTAGCATGCCCAAATCTTCAAGATACATTTTTTGTAGCTCTTTATCTTCAAAATTGGAGCTACAATGCCTTTTGTAATTTTAAACCCGATTATCCCTAGAAATCCATCTTTTGTTTTCACAAGAGTGGGCAGTATGGATGTACTTCAAAGCTTTTTGTCTGTAAAATCGAATGCAATGGGTCTTGATGGAGTTCATCCGGTGTTCGTCAAAGCCATTTTGCCAATAATACTACCATATGTAACGCATGTAATTAATACTATTTTAATTACTGGTATCATTCCTCATCAGTGAAAAATGGCTAAAATTATTCCAATCCCTAAGAACTCAGCAGGTGATGAATTCAGACCCATATCAATCCTACCTTTTCTTTCTAAAGTTTGTGAACGGATTATGCATAAGCAACTGAATGAGCACCTGGTACATAAAAACCTGATTGTCTCAGTTCAATCTGGATTTCGTGCCAAACACAGTTGTACAACTGCTTTGATAAGGGTGGTAGAAGACATAAGGGAAAAATTGGATAAAGACTGTATTACCTTCCTGATCCTTTTAGACTTTTCCAAGGCGTTTGATATGGTTGATCACTCTACTCTTATTAAAAAGCTGCGCAATCACTTCCACATATCCCCCTACGCTTTAAAGCTAATTGCATCGTATTTAAGTGAAAGACAGCAAGCTGTGTGTCTTGACGGTGTTCTATCAGTGTTTCTTCCCTAATCGCGAGGCGTTCCCCAAGGGTCGATTTTGGGACCACTCTTATTTTCGCTGTACATTAATGATATAGCTCCTCAAATTTTGCCGATTTTGGACTGCTCAGAAGTGTACACCTCTGAGGACAAGGCTAGTACTTGCAAAAGCTCTGGTCATTCCAGTTCTTATCTACGGCTGTGAACTCTTTTATGATAGTGATGCGAACAGTAAAAGAAAGCTGCAAGTAGTATTTAACAACACTATCCGCTATGTCTATGGCCTTAGAAGATATGATCACGTCTCACATTTGGCTAAAAACTTGTTGGATATGCCTTTTCATGACTATGTCAAGTTCCGTACTTTGATTCTGCTTTTAACCATAATCAAAACAAAGCATCCATCGTATCTCTTCAATAAAATCCAGTTTTCAACCTACAACAGATCTGCTTGCTTAATTCTTCCACGTTTTTCTTGCTTAACATCTGAGAGACAGTTTTTCATTGCTGCCATCCGCCTCTGGAATTCGCTTCCGCGTAACCTAAGAGAGCTGAATGATACACGTCGATTCAGAATCGAATTAAGGCTTTTCCTGACAAATCAGAGCAACTAGTTTTGTGTATTTTTTTTCTTGCCCTATCTTTTTTTTCTTTATTCAAGCAAATTCAAATTAATTTTATTTCTTAATCTCAAGGTTTTACTAAACATATTAAGATCATGTAAATATTAGCAAAGTTATATTCTAAGTCTAATTTACTTTCGAACTTTAAACTTTAAATTTTAAATTTTAATGTCAATGTAATTATCCTGTTTAACTATCACAGAATTATAAGTAGTGTACTCTTACTGTGCTAGCATGTACTCAATAAATCTAGATCTAGATCTAAATCTAAATCTTTTTAGCAAAACTTTAATATGCTCCCCTAAAAAATTATCAAATTCGACTTTATTGGTTTTTCCTTGTTGCAACAGATCTATGTAGAAATACTTATGTGGTATTCGATTGAGCGCACTCAGAGCACTTCTTATGTTCTTTTGGTACAAAAAAATCAATATTTTTCAGATTTCAGAGCACTTTTGTGAATCTAGATTTTTTCTCAGATTTACCAATACAAGTGCGTTTGAGTTTGACAACTGGTGGATTTTTTCTACTGCAGAGAAAGGCATTGGGGACGTTCAGATACCTAGTTTATGTAAAACGTCAACTAGATTTGTCGGGACTGGGTACCCGAACGCGTTGACTAGGCAATTTGAATTGTTTTTGTATTCTCACGGTCAGCGTTACCTTTGTTCGATTTCAACCTTTTTTATTTGAAAAACGCCCTCCATTTTTAAAAAAATGATATTTTCAATTAAGTAGATTTAAAATGTTACACGGTTGCCTATCACAACACTATTATTATTGTTATGCGAGCTAATGCTTGTTAAATATCATACAAAAATTTTAAATTGGTAGAGTAGCTTTAGAAATGACACCTTTTTCGACTCTTCAGAATTCTGCCGCGGCCACTCTGTTTATTTTAAATTTGACCCTTCAAAATGTCAACTGAGTACGCTTGCAGGCAGGATTTTCTTGACTTGATTCGTCGGCTTTCCCTCTATAAACGTCAACTGAAAATGCTAATCACGTGATCACTCTGAGCCAATGGCCGCAATCAAGAATCCAGTTATCTTAAGTCGACTAGATTGGTCTGGATAAGAGGTAACGAGAACGCAAAAACAAGATTGGTCGGGAACGTCACTTTTCCTACGGCATCCACATATCCGAATAGTCCACTTATGTGGTATTCGTTTGGGCGCTCTCAGAGCACTTTTTTTTGCCCTCAGAGCAATTTTTATGTTCGTTTGGTACCAAAAGCAATCTTTTTCAGATTTCAGAGCACTTTTGCGAATCTAGATATTTTCTCAGATTTGCTTCAGATTTACCAATACAAGTGCATTTGAGTTTGACATTTGGTGGAGTTTGTTAACATTTGCGTGAATTTTTTCTACAGCAAAGAAAGGTATTGCATCGGGTGAATCTATTTTCGTAAATTATTTGTGTACAAACATTTAGAAATCAATCGGGGCGGAAATTTCGAATGTTTTAATATAAAATTTAACCAGTGAATCGAAAGCGCATAGAAAAGTGTCGAAGACTACACATATTACAGTCGCACGAATATCAACACAAAAAAAGAGCAAGAGCGTTTTTATGTTCGATTAGGCACACGAAATCTGAAATCTGAGGGTAAATCTGAAGAAGCCCAAACGAATACCACATTAGTAATCAGTCACGAATTTCTTGCATAGATTCGTCGGCCATAAACGTCAACTGAAACAGCTGCTCATGTGACCGATTTCAGCCTATCAAAACCGAGATAGATCTAGTCAGACAGCTGTCAGACATACTAAACTAGGAATCCAAACGTCCCTATTGCATCGGGTGAATCTATTTTCGTAAATTATTTATGTATAAATACTTAAGCGGCCCCTAGACGCTCAATATTATTGTGAAATATATTGCACAATATTATTGCCTGGCCGCCCCAGACGGTGAAATATTTTTCCCAATAATTTGGTTATCATACATTTCGATGAACTCCAATATAAATTTTCTGTTATCCTCTTTTGCTTTTTACAGACATTTTCAGTAAAACACTTACTAGAGCTAGCGCTATAATTTCTATGTGCCTATTATTGATTGTAGTTTATTTTATTAAAAAAAAATTTATCAGATTCATTAAATAAAAAAAAAGGTATTAAATTTTTTTTTGGTAGCGGCTTTCGTCAGCCACCCTGTATTCACGTGCCAGTGAACCAAACTGACATACAAGCTTATTTCGTGCTTTGCTTTGAATACCGATTGGAAAGTATATTAAAGGTGGTGGTCTGGTGGTGTTATATTATCGGGGACAACGTGAGGGAAGTTTTTCATGCAAAATTTTCCCTTCCAAGATAAAGAATTATAGTATACAAATATTGTTCTTTCGACCAATTGTGTGTGGAAATTATAGTAGACAGATATCTCCTTTATTTGGGAAAATTGTGTGTGTGTAACTTCTAGACGTATAATTATATGTAGATAACTGTTCACCAAACTCCAATACTGAAACAGATAAATATTTTTGTCGTTCCACGTTTCGAATCGATTAGAATTCATTGATGTATTTCATGAGGCACATGCTCAAATAACACGCCCGCTTTAGTAAATGCTGAAACCTGCTGATTCCGGGGCAGGAACACTTTTTGAAAATAACCGGCTGAATCGGAGTGAGTTACTTTGAATTACTGCTTTGCACAGCTGTTTTACGTCATTTTAAGAAGTTTGCTTTCAATCCAAATGCGAAAAGTTTCGTGAAAACCAAAATAACGAAATACATAAATAGCCATGCATATAATTTTGGAGGAATTATTCTCTTCATAGTCTTCCTCGTCATCTGAAGACTACGAATCAACAAAAATACCAAATTTGTATCTGCAACAGGGAAAACATTTTCGATGTCGATATCCATTTGTGTTTTTTGCAAAAACAAATGCATATTGAACAGCTGATATTACTGCCACATAACGCACTAATACATTTATAAAAGCAGATCAATTTCGTTGCGCGTTCCATTTGCCACGTAAAATCTGAGATCTGAAAAAGATTTCTGGTGGTCCCAATGGAAAACGACATATGATTAGACTGTATGCCAAGTGGTCATAAAATGCCAATTTCTGACAGTTCTCCTGTCAAAATATGGTCATACAACGTAATGGGCAATACTCATATACCTGAATGCCACATTGATCAGGCTGATTTTGACAGATAAAAATGCCCAAATAGCTTATATAGCTATTAAGGCTATAGCCGTGCATGCTCATTTATGAACATAATTGAAATTTCGTTATGGCATTTTTGATGGAACAGGAATTATTTTGTTGTCATCGGTGTTTGAGTTCCTGGAATTGTGATTTATTTGCATTTTCGTTCTCTTTTTGGTAATAAATAACAAATGCCCTAAATAACAAGGAAAATATGACCATATTGGTAATTTTGGTCATATAGTCTAACATACAGTTTTGATAATCCTGGCAGCTTATCTGGTCACTTCACAGAGAATGATTGAATGAAACATAAATACCGATAGTCGTCGCTCACATTGTTCAAGTAATTTATTTTGTTTTGCCTGTTTGACAAGTTTGATGTATGGGTCTCCAATAAAACAAACCCATGCTTTAACTCGTTCGTTTTTTTTGCTTAAAATGTTTTTTTTTTGCTTATTCCGGTGTACGTTGCTTCATAAGCACACGTGTAAAGTTTGACATAGGCAGTGGAACAAAACGTTTCTGTTTTCTTGCTTTGTTTTGCCTTATTCAGTGTGGGCGCGTGTATTTAAATGTGTGTAGGTACTTAAATTTCAGAAACACACAGAAAAACAGTTTTGTTTGTCTAAGGCGCTTAGTTCCAACCTGTGTGGAGGCTCCGTAAGGTTTGTATTTTAAGTAACAAACAATTTTACTTTGAGTTAGCCAAAACGCCTTGGAGTGCATTAACAATTAAATGGAAAGTCTCTATGCCGCGAAACTCAACAAATGTAAAAATTTAAATATTCCGCCATATTTAGCGGGTACATTTTATGTCTCATTTTATTAAAATTTAAGTTAGTAGGTAGTGTTAGCATAAAAAGAAGACAACACGAAGAAAAAGTCAGTTTCGTTTGAATAGTCACCGCGAATGGACGTGTAAAAACGTGGTTGATTTAAAGAAATAAAAATTACTTGAGTTTGGTTAATAACTTTTGTTTGTATGCGTTTTATTCTTGAATATCTCCCCAACAATTCAGAAGCGGGATGTTCGTTTTCCAGAAATAAGTTGTGGGTATAGCAGTTTAAGGACCGATATACACTGATTCGGAAAAATAATAAAACTATAAATTAATCAGAGTTTTTCAAAAGCAATATCATTACGTTCTCAAGCTTTGACAGCACCGTACATGTATTTATTCATTTACTCGTATAATTTACACATATTGCATTAAATACCCGGAATTAAGTTCACACATAAATATTCCTATATTTATGTAGCTACCTTGATTTTATCCCGCCTTAACGGAGCGAGAACCCCTCTACAGAAAAACCATTTATCCTACTCGTGCCAAAAACTTCAAGTAACGGTATTCACGCAATGAATATCTCTTCATCACTGCGACACACTTTCAGCGGGACAGTGAGGGAAACACATATTTACACACAGCAAGCTATAAAATATACGCCGGGAAGATTAATCAAGTGCTTCTTAGTAACTCTTGATGGATATATATCGGCTTCTTTGGAGGGAACGATTCTATTAAAAAAAGGTATCTTAATTTGGCCTCAAACAAATAAATGATAAATTTAATTAAGTTGTCATGTCCCTAAACTAAATATTAGAAAACAAATGGAATCGAAAACTGGCTCATAAGTGCCAGGACTTATCATTTAGTTCATTTAGTATTAAATTTAATTGGCGTGCTCTTGAAGTGATAAAATAAAAACCTGTTGTGAATACTAAAATGATAAATTATATAGCGTTTCACAATTTCGTTTGCTCACCGTCGACAACAAGCGGATTTGAAGGACCACTTCACACAAGAATATGGACATTTTTAAGTGTAATCCGAAGGAATTTCTGCGCCGCTTTGTGACTGTTGATGAGACTTGGGTCATCACTACGCGCCTGAAATGTAAGTCAACAGTCAAAAAAGTGAGCTGCACGCGTAGAACGTGCACCAAAGAAGAAGAAAACAGTTCCATCGGCCGGAAAGACCATGGCTTTTTTTTTTAATTTTCAGGGCATAATCTACATCGATTATTTGCAAAAGAGAAGAACGATAACAGGACAATATTATGCTTAATTATTGGGAAAATTTAACGATGCTTTCTAGGGAAAACGGCCCCACTTGGCAAAGAAAAAAGTTTGATTCCATCACAGCAATGAACCGGTTCACTCGTTTCACGTCGCAGCTTTAAAATTGATTGATTTAGGCCACGAATTACTGCCGCATCCACCGTATTCTCCAGATTTGGCTCCATGTAATTTCTTTTCGCTTCCAGATACGAAAAAAATGGGTTAGTGGTAAAAGATTCACAGAAAACGAGGAGGTCATTGTCGAAACTGAGGCATAATTTGCAGAGTTTGACAAAAACCTGTTTTTTGAAGGGTGTTAAACAGTTGGAATATCGTTGGGCTAAGTGTGTCGATGTCAAAGGAGACTGTGTCGAAACATAAAACAAATTTGTCTAAGAAATAAGACAAATTTGTCAAAAAAAATATTTATTCTTGCCTAACACAGGTACTTATCAATCAACCCTCGAATATATTCGATTTACATGATGAATTCATCCAATGATTTTACATTTTATTTGATATTAGTTACGATGTACCATACCTACATTATATAAATCTTAAATCTATTAATGGTCTTTGTTTTAATGTTGAAAAACGACTATTTTAAATCTTTTTTGGGAAAGCTAATGAAGCTAAGCTGCGAGGTGTATAATAAATCATTTCATTAAAAAGAAAACACATTCATTGAATATAAGAGAACTGTGTCTGTAAATGGACTAAATCCCTTAACTTTTCATTATTCTTGTATAAATTGCGGTTTTTGGTTCCTGCATCTTCTCTGCATTATGCTTCCTGCTCTGTCTGTTTATTGTTTATGTATATTGTGTATGTGACTTTGTGTTATAATTCATGGGAGAATGGAACTGAAACATTGAGGCTTAAGAGAGAACCCTTGAATCTGGAAAATTGGCATATAAAAGAAGAAAATCCCTTAAATTTCTGTCAGTTTCGGTAGAAAGTTAAACTCGGTCGATTCGTTATATGATGGCTATGGAAAGGATGAAAGGGGAATTCATCCTTAAGTAGCGCAAAAAAAAAAAAAAAAATACAGCACAACATATTGATTACGGTTTCGTGGAGAGTGCAACCCAAGTGCTGTGTTTTTGCAGAAAGTGAAATGTGAAATAATTTTAAGTCCATGCATCAACTTAAACTAAAGTTTTATTTAGGCTCACTTTTGTTATATTTAAAATGATAGTTCGTTATGAAAGTAGTTCTTCAAAGGATTTATTTCTCAACTTTAACGCAACTCGTTTGATAAGCAATAACACGACACAGGTTCATGAAAAAGTTGCGAAGGACAATTTCTCACTTAACACCACTGTATTGAAATTGGTATTTAAATTAAAAACACACCGAAAGGAATCATCAAAAAATGAAGATATGGCGGCATCTATTTTGTATAGCGATTATGAAACAGCAGAAACAAACAACAAGGAGGACATAACAACTCTGCCTGCACAGACTATTGCAACCTTTATAATTAACAATAAGAGACCAACGATAATTGTTTATCCCACAGGTAAATTAAAAAGTTTGAAGGCGGATGTAGGTACCTACCTATGTACAGTTTAAGGTCGAAATTGTGCAATAGTGTTTTTTTTAATTTTTCCCGACTTGATGCATTTTGCTTTAATTTTTTACTGTCCCTGCTCTCTGATCTAGAATAGGAGACATGTGTTCTATAACCAGGAACCCAGCATAGCAATATTGAGTGATGGGTTATCGCTCTTAATGCCGAAACGCACGGACTTACAGATTTTCGGTTTACCAGATTGGAGTTGATCCTTTTAAGTGCGGCTTGGCTATCCACGCAGATCGAATTTCCCATTGCTCTTAGTTCGCTTTATTAACCACGTGGATCTCTGTCAGGAAAACTCTGCAGTGCTTTGCCAGTCGGTACTCGAAGTTGGTACTAGTAGAATTTAAATACAAACAACATTTTGAATAAGGCCCAATTTTAAAAAAAGCGAAAACCCTTACTGGAATCTGCAAAGCAGTGTCTTTGATATTGTTCAAACCGATACAAACACTCCATATCCATTTGTACTCATGAGACCGCTGTTTCCTATCATCTCAATTTCTGTCACTACCATTAACAAGGGCAAAGGACAATTTTTCCATATCGTAGGGATTTTGCTCGAGTTTTTTCACACGGTCAATCGTATTTTGCGCTTTCCAGATCCATGTTCATAAAACATTTGTAATCTTTGAATTGAGGATGGACGTTAACGAAAAACCAAAATAAAGACTATGAGTGAACGAAATAAAAATTGACTAAACCGCTCAAAAATGTAAGCGCAAAAGCAACTCCAAGAATAACGCAAACATTCTAGAAATTACAATAAACAAATTACTGAAATCAGACAAAAAGGAATCATTTTCTACCCATAAATATAAATTTATAAAACGTAAAATTAAAAATCAAAAGAAGTCGCAACAAAAATAGTTTAGAAATAAACAGAAGACTGCGAGGTATGTACTTTCATTGCCTACAAAACACAAAACCGGAGACAAAACTTAAACCTCCAACTTCGGCCGAATTCCCGTTGCTTTGCCTACAAAAATTGCGGCTCACCAACATACTCTCAATAAATATGAACCACTTCCGCTGTGGGCAAAGTTGCTGCCAGCGTTCATAGAACTTTATCCGCTAAATTTGAAATTATTCGTTTTATGTGGATAGTTTTTTTTTTCGAGGAATAAGTGTACATTTGCTTAAAAAAATTCTGAAAAATTCTGAATGCAGAATGGTTGTATGAAAATATAAACATTTCGACAAAACTTTCATCAGTTACATAAGAAAAATGTAGACACTTGAAATCGATGTTAATGATATCGAAAATGCATAAAAACGTAACCATGTTTGTCGTAATATGTTTCTTGCATGTAAAACATTTCGCGCAGACAGTTTTGTTCACCAAACAAATCAAACTATTCGCCTTTTAACAATAAATAATAAGAATAACTAACCATTGGCATTCAGCAATGTAAAATTGTAATATTCCCGAACTCTATCACACTTCCCCACGGTTGGCAGCATTCATATTTTATTTTTTGTATGTTTTTGCATGTCACACGGATTCTTAATTGACATAGCAAAACAAAATGGCGAATTTGAAAAAAAAAAATTGGGGGGAGCGGCAAGAGGATTGCACCAAACTACACATCACAAAAACCGAAAAACATTCATTCGAACTATGAAATGGAAAAGAATCGTTCAGACTCTGACTTACCTACTAGCAACAAAAGTAGTAGAACGAAAAGTTGAACGAGTGAAATCATTGGGGACGTTCGGATTCATAGTTTAGTATGTCAGACAGTTGACTGACTAGATGTATTTCATTTCTTATTGACCCACAGTGGCCGCTCCTGAATTCGAAAATGTCCAAGAAGGGCCGGTTAGAGAAAATGTTGTCATTTCTGAAGCTACATACTCTGCAAATTTAGAATTTTCGCGCGATATTTAACAACCATTAGTTCGCATAATACTATAAAAGTGTTTTAATGGAGAGCTATGTTACATTTTAAACGTATTTATACGGAAAAAATTTTTTTTTAAATTTTGATGACGGCCTTTTCCAAATAAAAAGGGAGAAAATAGCAAAAAATTCTAACACGCTCTTGTGGTCGTAAATCTACCCCGCCTCATATAACAAATAGTAAAAAAAATTCCACAATTATGATGTACGAGTGCTTGAGTTCCGTGGGCGCAAATTGCTTCCATTGGGGTCAGGGTGAGCGGTGTAGAATTCTGAAAAGTTGCAAGAAAAAGGGTCAAAGTGTCATTTCTGAAGCTATTCAGCTAATTGTGTTGTGTGTGTTGTGATAGGTAGCTGCACTAAATTTTATAGGATTTTATTTTGAAATAACAGCATAACTAAAAAGTGTATGAAGCGCCTTCTCTAAATAAAAAATGAGCTAAAATAGCAAAAAATGGCTAAATTGCAACTTTAGTTGCATAACGGTCACTCTGATTGGGGTTACTGGTGGATTAAGGTTGGGTGCGAGGTTGAGTACATGTAAATTTTGTTTGAATTAGTGTTATTAGAGTCTATTTATATTTAATTATACAATTTAATTTAGAAAATAAAAAAGGAATTTTTGCAATTCTCAAAGTTCGCAGAAACTACAATACAAAACTCAATCTAGTTTTCAGTGGCTAGTTAAGAATTAATGGGGGCAGTAAATACTAGAAACAATATTAGTTTCTATATTAACAATATTGTCAAAATCAACATACGCCTTTTTTTTTTTAATTTTCTTCTTTAAATTTCAAATTTGAAAGTACTTTTTTTTTCATTAACAGAAATAACTTGATTTGAAAATTGTATGAAAGAACAGAATCCTGGCATTCAAAAATGCTATACTACTTTTTTGTAATATGCTGTCAACAAGAAGGGACACACAACATCGACGAATCGGACAGAACGTCACTATAGGCGTTTTTCTTTTTTAGTTCAGAGCAGAACCTGAACTGTTATAAAAAACATTGGTGTCCGAGACATCAGAGCTCAAATTTGTGTTTCTTTTAAGCGTTGCAATTGTTTTTTTAATATTTTTTTTTCATTTTAAAAATATATATATTTTTTAACTACCCCTTCCGCCTAATCGAAGCGAGATAGATCCCCCTTTAGTAAACAATTGTTGTATTTAACCGCTCTATACAAAAAACCGTTACCAATAATTTTTTGGTGCCTAAGTTATCGTACCATCCACCATGATTGTTTCGAAAATGCAGAATATTTTAGTTTTCAATTCAAAATATGCCAACACGCAGATTTTGGCAACGCTCTTCACTGCCTAGAACCGCGAACACGGCAACAATCTCATAATTCGATTACTATCAAGTAAAATTCCTAAAAATGCGCAATGTAGAATGACAATTCACGGTATTCGCTGAAAATCATCAATGTATTTGCAAAAAACTAGTCGGCTTATTTATGAAAATAAACATACACTTTTTGACAGTAATGAAATGTCAAAATAGCTCTGCAATGTAAACCAGCTGCTATTCTTACACTTGAGCTTTGTTAAACACGGTAGTTCGTCGAAGTTGTGGCGTTGGCGTCGGAAGTGCCATCAATTGTTTAAGCTAAGTATCCTGCTCGCGCTAAATTTTAGCGTCAATAGTCTCCACTCCGTTTCTCCACAAGCAATGATAAACGGTCGCTAAATTTTGAAATATGATAGATGGGATAAAAACCATATGTTCATGACAGATGTCGGTAAACGTGATTTTAATTATACTCGTAATTTGAAATTCAAACTTTAAAGGCATAGCAATATTTAAATATCTGCAAAACAATGGATACAAGAAGAATTGAAGAAGATGTTATAATTGCTACAGCAGCTGAAATAATTGCTATAGTAGCAACCCTTCGTGTCGCGTTAATCCTTTCATCACATGAAAAGGGCATTTTGGTTTTGCGTCTTCTTTTACTTATACCGCTAATGTTTTGTGCGGTTTGCTCCAAAAAATCTATATATTGACTACACGCAGCTTGGGAAATAGAAATAAATAAATAGTTTCAGGTAATAAATTCGCCCGGCAGCAACAACACACCATAAAATTTTTCTTCTGTCAGAATTTATCTTCGATTTAATATATCGGACATTTATTTCGCGAGCTAAATGAGTGGAGACTTGTCATCGGTCCATCTATATGAAGTTAAGAATTTAGCGAGCGGACAGGATACTGATTTGCTAAATTGTCTCGATAAATTTTATCTTTGTAGACATTTTTGTATGGGAGATAAAATTTAGCGCGAGCAGGATACTTACCTTTAATCGCGACCTGCAACCTGCAAGATAACACAAACCAAACCAACCTTGCACGGAACTAGTAAACATGCAACGATTGGTTTTAGTTGCACTCAATTGATAACATCGTTCATCCATAATCCCTCGTAACTCGAGGATTCGTTGTAATGGCAAGTCGCTGCCTTCCGTTTTCGTTTTCAATAAATATGACAGCGCGCTTAGGTGCGTTCTCTTTATTTCATATTCCAATTCAATTTCAATTCAATTTTATTTTCTTTACAAATACAAATTGTGATACATAGCATTTAAATAGGAAACCAAGTTAAAAATACAAAATATAAAACTCATACTAATGTGGTATTCGATTGGGCATCTCAGAGCACTTTTTTTGCTCTAGGTCACATTTTATGTTCGATTGGTACAAACAATATTTACCGACTTCGATTTTTCTCAGAGTTGCTTCAGATTTACCAATGCAAGTGCGTTTGGGTTTGCCAACTAGTGCAGTTTGTTTATGCTTTCGTTAAACTTTTCAAATGGATCTATTTTTGTTTATTATTTATGTACAAACGTTTAGAAATCAATATGGACGCATTTAAAATTTTAAGCTTAGTACGCTGCTCGAGCTAAATTTTCGCTGCCATACAATATTCTCTCCAAAATTTAGCTGAACTAAATTTTAGCGAACCCATTTAGCTGAGTGGTACGCTGCTCGAGCTAAATAATCAAACTTTTGTTTCAGAATGTACTTCATGTATCTGTCAAGATTTAGCGCGCCCATTTAATGGGTCGGGACATTTTCCCAAGCTAAATTGTGACAGATCGTTGTGCTCTCTTGTTTTTTTCTGCGTTTTTGTATTGCGAAGAATGGGAGAAGTAAGCATAGATGAGTTTTTTGAATAAATACCTCGACGAGGAGTACATAGAACTGGAAATGGATGAAACCAGAAAGAGTTGAATTTTTGAAGCAAATTATTTTCCAAGAACAGCTGTTTTTTATCACATTTATCCACAGCTCTCTCTATGTCAAAATTTAGCTACGACTTTAGCTGATGCTTGGAGAGAAAAGTTGGAGACCAGATAAAATTTAGTTTAGCTCGAGCAGCGTACTAAGCTTTACCATTTAATGTACACGAATGACCAAAATTCAAGAGACATCGAAAAATACAAAAATTCCAGAAAATGCTAAAATGGGAATTGTCATCTTTTTAAAAAAATAAAAGTGCTTTGAAGTCTTCGCAAATGCTATAGATATAGCATATAAAATGCCAGAATAACATCATTGTCAGACAGTGGAAAAACCTTTGGATGTAATTTAGGTTTTTTCGGGAATCGAATGCTTTAGGCGTTTTTCTTTTTTAGTTCAGAGCTGATCACTGAACTGAGCTCGAGCATTATGAGCGCGCTCTGAACCGAGTGTGCTCAGAGCATCCTGATATTTTTTTGTTTTTCCTGTTTTTTTTTTCCTGTCAAATGTGACTGGAAGTGTGCTTGTACATGTGTAATCATCTTTTTCCTCAGGTTGCTCAGTCAATTTATTCTAAGCTCATAGAGCGCGCTCTGATCATGCTCTGAACGAAAAAAGTAACACAAATTTGATCTCTGATGTATCTGAGCTAAAAAAGAAACACAAAATGTTTGTATAACTGTTCAGGTTCTGCTCTGAACTAAAAAAGAAAAACGGCTTTTGTAGTTCAACACACTAACCACTAAGCCACTGCGCCTACTTCGTGGCTGCTTTAACTAAAAGCAAGCTGTCAAAGCATCTGCAGCACATGGCTACAGCGTAGACGACATCGAAATTATTGGGAGAACACAGTGAGTTGTCTCTATTGCAAAATATATGCTGTCAACACGAAGGGACACACAACATCGACGAATCGGACAAAGCGTCACTATAGGCGTTTTTCTTTCTTTGTTCAGAGCAGAACCTGAACTGTTATACAAAAAGTTCGTGTTTCTCGAGCTCAAATTTGTGTTTCTTTTTTCGTTCAGAGCATGATCAGAGCGCGCTCTATGAGCTCAGAATAAATTGACTGAGGAAAAGCTGATATACTGGTAGCTGGTATACAAAGCACACTTCCAGTCAAATTTCACAGAAAAAAAAGAGGAAAAACAAAAAAAACATCAGAACGCTTTGGGCACGCTCGGTTCAGAGCTCATTTTATGAGAACTGCATCAAGTATATTTTTTAAAACAGTTCATCAAGCATCTAGCTCTTATATTTCTCCCTCTCTATTTTCAGTGTCACCAGAATCAGTAGTCATACCGATTGTTTCTTGCATTCTCGGATTTCCTCTACTTGCCTTACTAATTATATGCTGTTTGCGGCGCCGTGCAAAACTGGCAAGAGAACGTGATCGCCGGCGAAATTACGACATGCAGGACCACGCCGTCAGCCTGGTCAGATTTAGTCCAATTCATAGGCTTAGTGAGTCCGCATGAGTGTATTTTGATCCGTTACTTTTATTCATTAGTTGAACATTTGCATTTTTATAAACTCTCGTTAAAAAACTACGTTACAGTGGAAAAATTAATATCTATTTTTAAAAATTTC
The DNA here is from genome assembly GCA_963082955.1 of Cheilosia grossa. Classification (NCBI taxonomy): domain Eukaryota; kingdom Metazoa; phylum Arthropoda; class Insecta; order Diptera; family Syrphidae; genus Cheilosia; species Cheilosia grossa. The sequence continues at coordinate 26,904,242 of OY720145.1, read as the reverse complement.
AGATAACCGATCGTCGAGAGCTATCAGTTTATGTCCTGAGCGAAGCCTAAGCCGTGGCTTTCCATCCCTAGAGCTGGATACAGTGCTCGAAGAACGTAGTGATATGGAGCAAACTCAAACGGAAATTTTCAATTCAGACTCACCAGTGGAATCAACGTCACAAAACAATTCATGCTCCAGCTAACATTTGCTTAAGCAAACGACTGAACCTTGTGCTGGTAGTAGTATAAGTCCATTAACAAATTCTGTAGATACATTCAAGTTCAAAAGTGTGGACGTTCGTTATCTAAAGGAGACAAAGCAACGTACTTCTCGCTCTGACTCCATCCTATGTCGATCACCGCTGTGGGCCACGTTAACACATGCTCAGACAATCAGTGAGTTTTCTGATGACTGCCTATAAAACCACGACGATATATATGCAACTACAAAGTGACAAAAACGAATCAGGATCGGGAGCATTTGAATTGTCCATTTAGTTGTACAATATAATAAAAATAAATTGAAATCCGTGTACATAGGCAGAAATCTTGTAAATGTATTTTAATGTTATATAATATTAAGCTTTTGCTGGGCAACATTTTCGATTTTGATTCATAGCAGCTGTCAGAAATATATGATATTTTTAAAGAAGGGAGGTTACTTCTAAATTGAGTAAGTACGTGTATACTCGTACAAGCAGATGGTTTTTTTTTAAAGCTAAATTCATCGACCGCTGGGTTAAAGTGAAACCCTCGGCTTGAACAGTATCAAAGTACCTATATCTACGGTACGGAACAGTTCCGTCGGAACGGAAAATTCTAAGATTTTATATGATTTGGAGGATTTTTAGCTTCAAGGTGTTCTTCCGAACCGCTGTTCGGAGCATTGTTTCTATACAAAGGTTTGTTTGACGTGGGCACTGGGTTAACCCTAATGAGTTCAATATAGCACTGAGCTCGCCCTGGTATTGAAAATCTGTTTTGACATGGCTTCTAGGTTCTAGGGCACCCTAATTATGCCCTAAACTGACCCCAATAATTTGACGGGGCAAGAATTCAGTGCTGAGTTTCGCTGTCATTTCGCTTGCTGTGATTCTTTTTTTAGATATCTTACTGAGAGACCTTCAGGGCAGGCACGATGCGTTCGATATAAGCGGTTTTTTTTTAGTTCAGAGCAGAAACTGAACGGTTATACAAAGAGTTTGTGTTTCTTTATTAGCTCAGACCCATCAGGGCTCAAATTTGTGTTTCTTTTTTCGTTCATAGCATGATCAGAGCGCGCTCTATGAGCTCAGAATAAATTGACTGAGCAGCCTGAGGAAAAAGCGTATTACACATGTACAAGCACACTTCCAGTCCATTTGACAGAAAAAAAGAGGAAAAACAAAAAAGCATCAGAATGCTCTGAGCACGCTCGGTTCAGAGCGCGCTCATAATGCTCGAGCTCAGTTCAGTGCTCAGCTCTGAAATAAAAAAGAAAAACGCCTAATATAGCAACTCTTTTTTTTGTCTGTTGCTGTTCCCTTATGTCATTTTCAAATTAACTCGTTTGACATGAGTTAGTGGAGAGACTGTTAATCTATTGACTAAGGGAATCTTATGAATAACGCTTTCAATATTTACGTATTTATTAATACAACGATTTAAAGTTAACACCCGTGTTTGCCTGAACTAGGCCCTGCTCATGTTTATTAACACATGGATTATACTTTACTTTCTATAATATAGGAGGAATTAAAGAAAAAGCTTGCGGATAACTTAAACCGAAGAAATGAGTAAAAATTGGTTTAAACACAACTTCGAAAGAATAAATAAAATAAAAAGTAAAGTCAGCTAAACGTGCACATATTAAATTAATTGACTACGCAATGTTCAATTTCGTTATGCGTATAATAAATCTAAACAAATTATGTTGCAAATTTTAAGTATCTAATATAAAAAAAGCAGCATTCTCACCAGGTGGTAAGTGGACATTATTCCGACAGATTAATAGGGCAAAAAGGGAACCAAAGTCCAGTCAATAATGAACCAGTTCCACCACCCAGTATAAAAGTTGGACAAGCTATAAAAAAAGAAATAGAACGAGGCCGCAAACTCTGATGGTTTACCAGCTGATCTCTGTATGATATTATGTATTATTCATCGTAGGGGTTCTTTTTGACGATGGCCGAATTCGAGATCCTGGAAAAATTGATCCAGCTCTGTCGTGAAAACTAGAAAACAGGCGCTGCAACGTACAGTTTATAAGTAGAACCCATAAACGAATCAATGTGAATCAAATGAACCATTTAAGCGAAATGAATATGTGAAAGCAGCTAAAAATTATTAAAGTTTGAAAATTTAATATTTTTTTTTTGTTCTTAATTTTAAAAAGGACCAAATCACATGTTTTTGAAAAGTGATATCATTGTGGAAAGATGATAGAAAAAGCCAACAGAAAAGCCCGTTCACGTAACCAATCTAGGCCAATAAAAACTGGGACACAGTCAGCCAGACAGCTGTCACCATAAGTAAATGGGGCTGGAACCTGGCAGTGGGCATATACAAGAATCTAGTGATCTTAAGTCGACTAGATGAGTCGGGATAAGATGTTACCTGAGCGCAAAAACTAGATTGGTCGGGAACGTCACTTTTCCTACGTCATCCACATATCCGAACTGTCAACTTAGTACTCACTCACGGATTTCTTGACTATGTTCGTCGGCTAACCCTCCATAAACGTCAACTGAAACAGCTGCTCATATGACCGATTTCAGCCAGTCAAAACCAAGATACATCTAGGTAGACAGCTGCCAGACTTACTAAACTTACTTACTTGAATGTCCCTAGTGACATGAACCATAAAATTGTCAATATCACCCAGGGTACCCTCAATTAAGGTGCTGTCAAGTCATATACACTTGGGATTAAAATCGACTGTAAGCCTTAGATGTGTCAAGCTGAGTGAAGTTGTTGTTATTGCGACGACGATTCCAATTTACTTGTTGGGATGGATTTTCAATAAAACATAGGTACCTTACAATCCATCTTCCGCAAATTTTACTTCGAGCCGTTTACCATTTGAGTGATTAATTGTGACAAACAACTGTCTATGTGTTCCAGTGCTGTCAAAACAAACTCCGAAAAAAGCTCTAAAAGTGCGCGTTCCTCTCATACGAATATTTAATAGACTTGAATATGATTCGGCGCACTGAAAATAGAATAATCACTGAACTGACCTGACCATAATAAGCTTTTCTCGTTGTGATATAAATAAGGGCAAGTATTGGTTTCGTTGAAGAAATTAATATCTACAACAACTTCTCTCCCTGCATGTTCATAGCTCCGGTTGCTGATTAATTTATTGTAGTTTGTACACACCAGAAGTCAGTTTGTATATCTAGTACCAACTGGGAACTGCCTCAATACAATTAGAGCTACAGATCTGCACGCATTTAAGTTTGACGAACTCGTCCACACGGAGACACTCCGTATTCAGTTGCAAGCAATTATGTTCTTTACACTGCATTCGTGTGTACTCAATATTCTGCACCCCTGGCAAGCTACTGCTTCCATTGATTTTAAGCAGTTATCACAGTTTCCGTTTCAGTCCCAAAGTTAAAATCTAACCATCATAATGGTTTCTGTATGTGTATATACAGCTTAAAATAAATGACCAAGAATGAAGTCATTTCTTATACATCTTCGTTTTAAAGAAACAAAGGCTCGAAATTGTCATTGGTAAGAAAAAAAATTAAGGTTCGTTCGTATAGGCCTACCTTTTCCCAACCATTCGTTTTGTGTGACGTTTTATTTTTGGAACAAATGGAAGGGGCCTACAATTTTAAGCCAAATCCGATCGGCTTTGAGAAGCTCTATCATGACAGCTATACCCTCGGATGTTTTCCAGACATTCGCAAGAGTTGATGGAAAAAAACCAAGATATAATTTGTGTGTTTTCATGGATCGAACCTGAAGCCCCTCCCTCAGTTATCCAGCACACTCACCACTGAGCCACTGCGCATTTATATAAAATATGAGAAGATAGTCAAAAACAACTAGCAGGCTTACACAAAATCGGTAAATGTAATACATACGTGCGACTGGCTTAGAAGTCCAACAAAATGCTGTAGTCCTCTTTTACGAAACTAGCAGAAAAGAAGAGACGCTTAGAAGTCACCAACAAAATGGGAAATGAAGTGAGCTATACGATCTTTGCTATATTAATATTGCAATGCAGTATTACCCTGAAAATGTTTCTAATCTTAAGTAAAACTCTAAATACTCGTTATTATGTTTTAATTATTCATATCATGACGTATAGTCAAACGTAAATAAAAGATATATTGATCACACAAATTAGGTCTTGTGGTAAACTGGCCAGATAAAAAGCGACTCGTCGACTTTGACGTGTAGTATCATCAGATGACAGATTTATGACAACTAAAAAGTAGTACTTACCACAACCATAAAGCAAAATTATGCAACACAAATATATACAAATAAATAAAACTGGATCTTTATTTTAAAAGTATTATATTAAGAAAACAGCCTAGTAACACCATTGCAACTGTAAAATCTTATATATAAAAAAAATCTCGCGTCACAGTTTTAGTGTTTACACTCCTCCGAAACGGCTTGACCGATTTTGATGAAATTTTTTTCCCGAGTACGTCTGAGAACAGGTTTATATCTAATTTGTATACCCCTAAGTGTTAAGGGAGGCTCACCCCCAAATATTTTTTTAAATTTTTTGGACAAGTTTTTTTTTTGGTTATATTTTTATGGTGTGGCATCAAAAAATACATTCAGTCCTTAATTCTCACCCTCCTACCACTAACCCCTACTTTTTAAAGGCATTTTATATTTTTTAGCCCCGGTCGATAGCTGATCAACTAACTCTTGATCAACTATCCCCGTCAGGGGTCTACTGGTGTCACTTCTCACCCGTAAACAGCACGGAGTAGGGATGGGAGCGTTCTCCTGTCTCTCTTGCAATAAGCTGTATCTCACTTCTACAGTTTTCGGCAAAAATTCGGCCATTATTATTATTTGTACCAAAAAAATGTGTCTGTGTACTTATGGACATGCGTTAGAAGTTATACTTTTTTGGCGTATGAAACAAATTTAAAATAATAAGAATGCTGTAATGATCAAAGATAAATATTAAAATCAATCAAAAAGGTATTATTTAAGTAAAAAAATATATTTTCTGCACAATCATTGATTCGCAAAATGCTCTCATTAACCTAATATTTATGTACGTCAAAGAGTTGAATCTCAAGAAACAACAGTTACTGCCGGGTAACTTGGTGACATATAAATCCGTTGATGCAGCTTGCGATGCCATTGAAGCTGCAAATTTTCCAACAGAGTTTTTAAACTCATTGGATTTACTCAAAGTTGGATCTCCGGTTATTTTGCTTCGTAATTTAAGCCCACCACGGCTGTGCAACGGCACGTGATTAGTCGTTAAAAAATTAATGAACAACGTTATCGAAGACATTATTTTAAATTGGAAATTCCGGGGTGAAAGTATATTAATTCCACGAATCTCTATTATATCCACAGATGTGTCAATTCAATTTAAACGCATTCAGTTCCCCATTAGATTGGCATTTGCAATGACTATTAATAAGTCTCAAGGCCAAACAATGTCTGTTTGTGGGTTAGATTTGAGCACACCATGTTTTTCACACAGTCAATTACGAGAGGGCAAACTATGCAGTTTATTTGTGTTAGCTAAAGATGCACTAAGAGATTAATATTTTTGTCTAATATGTTCAGAACTCGTTGTCTATTTAATTTTTAAAAAAAAAGTTAACCTATTTGCACATTCCGTCAGCGTTCACAGCGCTCCATGCCTCTTCCACTTATATACCACATACGCAAACACTTACAATAAATAAGATATATTTTCATACTCTAGAAATAATTCAGCTAGTAAATCTATACAATTTTCAAAATCTAGAAAATTTTCCACATGAAAATTATTTCAGTGGCAAACGTTTACTTTTTCTAGTTTACATTAACTTTAACTGAGTAACATTTTAAATACGAGCCCTTCTAGCATTGCTATTTCGAAAGGGCAAACATTTTGCTCGATCGAAAACGCAATTAAATTCAAACAGATTGAATTTAGTGTGAAATTGAAATGGAACATAAATTCGTATTGTTTTTTTTTATTTTTCCAAAATATAAATACACACACAGTCATTTCGTAATAAAAAACCTTTCGGTCAGATAAACAGCTACGTTAAATTTGCGTCCCGATTGATTTCTAAATATAGGTACATAAATAAATTCACATAAAAAACTTCACGAAAACACGAAACTCTACCAATCTGAAGCAAATCTGAGAAAAAATCCAGATTCGCAAAAGTGCGATGAAATATGTTCCAAAACAGCACAGGCGCTACTGTTTTAAGCATATGAATGCCAAAAGGCAAATGACCAGATTAGCTGTCAAATGAACAAATGTATGTAGGATTATCAAAACTGTATATTAGACTATATGACCCAAATTACCACTATGGTCATATTTGACTTGATGGTCATTTGAAGCATTTGGTATTAGTTACCAAAAAGAGAACGAAAATGAAAATAAATCACAATTCTGCGAACTCAAACACCGATGACAACAAAATAATTCCTTTTATATGCTGGCATTCGTACCTATTGTCCTATTACACCATATGCTATATGGGCATTTTTATCTGTCAAATGCCTGGTCATATGTGGCATTCAGGTCATTAGAGCATATGAGATTTATGATATGCCCATTACATTGTGTGACCATATTTTGACAGGAGAACTGTCAGAAATTGGCATTTTATGACCACTTGGCATACCGTCTAATCTTACCTTAAGCAATGACACATGCCGCCGTCAAGCTCAAATTTCCATAGGAACGTAAACAAAAAAGCTGATTTATTTTTTTCAATCAATCTCAATTACATTTCATACCCTATCTCCCTCAATCCCATGCGCCAAATACGCTCTACTACTAATACTATTTTAGTATCTATATCTATACTCTAGTTTAATTTAAAAAAAGAGAGCAAACAAAAAACAACAAAATTCGGACAGCAGATAATGGTAAAACATATCTTATCGCTTAATCTCGACAATTTTCAATGCAACTGTGAAAATTTCGTGCAGTACTTTTTTAATCTATTCCGAACAAACACCTTACAGCCGGAAAAATAGTTAAAGTTTTATTATAGTAAGGATAATTTAAAAAGATTTAAAATATTTTTGTTTTGTTTTTGTAGTGTCACTCCTCGATTTCTATTTAGTTTATTTTTTTCAAAGTGCATTTCCCCACACAAACTTTCATAACCTCTTTCATCCCCTCTTTAGCGACAAAAAGCCTATGCCCTTGATCCAAAACGAAACCGTCAAGCCCAAAATCGTTAAAATCGAACAACCCGCTCTGGAGTTAAGCTCACATACGGACGTCATTCTCTTCGTCTTTTATATTTATATAGTGTTACCCCGTAAAGTAGGTACAGCTTCATTGAACAGGGAAATGCCTCCTGATCAAAGGTATCATAAGGCGTTTTTCTTTTTTAGTCCAGAGCTGAGCACTGAACTGAGCTCGAGCATTATGAGCTAAAACGTTTTCCACTTTTTCAATAAATGTCAGATGTCCACTCCATACCCAAAAGTGACACTGAAATGCGCAAGTGCTGCTTTAGCTTCTCCCTGGCAAAATTGTTTTTATGAATAAACTTTTCCGACAAATGAACTCATTTGACGTGAATTAGTGGAGACACTGATAATCTTTCAATTAAGGGAATCTAATGAATAAGGCTGTTAATGTGTCATTGATATTCTACCCGCAGATACGTAAAGCAAGAATAAACACTAGTTCGGCGACCAAACATTTTTTTCTAATTTAAAACATGTGAAATGAGAGTGGTATTAAGTTTCAGTAAACTAACCGAACAATTCATCAATCAGTTATACGAATTAAATAAATAATTGTCAGTTCATCAAATTTCGTAAGCCATCGTTATAAAAATATGAACATGGTAAACGACGGAATTACGTGTCTCGTATTTTTGCGTCAGTCACACGGCTAATTACTATTGGTTATCCTTTTAATCTTCCGTGTAAATGCAGCAGAATACTCCGAGTTATCGCCATCAATTTCAGGGGCATACTGCATGTATACATAATATTTATACTTTGTAATATATAGTAGTAGGTCTGTTTTTAGTACGGGAAAAATCCCTTTTAACGGGACGTCTGGCATTCAAGCAAACATTACACATTACACGTTGTAAATGCTTAAATGTGTTTAGGTAAATCACTTGTTTTGCCTCCAAAAGCAGTAGTTTTAGTTGAACTTTGTTTATGTTGATACCCATGTATAAACCAAACAAAACCGTTATAAACAATCAATTTCATTTTCAATTTAAGATTAAAACATATTTTTTTTAGTATTTTAACAGTCGCGCGTCTTCATGTGTTTGCTAACGTCAGGCAACTCATTGTTTACTTCTATTATTTATAGTTAAATAAGCTTTTATTTTTAGAGAAAAGCGCCTGTGCTGTGGGGATGCATTCGTAAATAATATTTTCGGAAAGAGAGACGACAAGTGTCTGGTGTGTACTGTGTACCCGATTTTTTCATGCTCATTCATCGATTTTTGTGTATATCCATTTTCCGCGGATAAAATAATTGTGGTGTTAATTCCGTATTGAAAAGAATACAGTTTTCAAAAGCAATACAAAATGACTGAAGTTGGACAAGCTAACAATTCAACCGATAAAATGGTTTATCTAATTAAGGAAGCAGAGACTTTGAAGTCGAAGTTAGAGGAGGAGCGACAGAAACTAAATGATGTTAACCGTGAGTTCATTACTGAAACAGCGCAATAAATAATTATATGTACACATCATGGCCATGGTTCTTACATTATAGTGTCAACAATTGCTGAAAGACTCGAGGGAATCCCGTTTGTGAATATTAAGCCAAGAAGAGTTTTAAAAGGACATCAAGCTAAGGTTCTCTGTACTGGATGGAGTCCAGACAAAAGACACATTGTGTCATCGTCGCAGGATGGAAAACTTATTGTCTGGGATGCTTTTACAACAAATAAGGAACATGCAGTTACTATGCCTACGACGTGGGTAATGGCATGTGCTTACGCACCGTCAGGAAATTTCGTTGCTTGCGGGTGAGTAACTGACATTACCTTTGCTTCTCTGGCTGAAAAAAAAGTTAGTCCTTATTTTTCAATAAGTGCATATCTTTTTCTTAAATTCTAACTATAATTACTATCTGCATACGCATGTATGTATTAAAGTCGTTAAATTATTTAAGGTTTTTTTTTACTAAAAATAGCGGCGTTAACGCGATATTTTATTTAGCTCGCATGGTGCAGTGAAACAACCCCGGTGGAATAAAAGCCCACGGGTCTTATTTCTTCTTTGAAGTGGCTATAAAGTTGAGGATTTTATAACCTTTTTTGTGTGGGGTTTAATTCCAATTATAAATGGAAATTAACACATTACTGTGCAAAAAAAAGTAAACAGGAGAAATATATATGAATAACAAACCGTTTCCTGCAACCTTCATGCTCGGGATCGCTGTTTGCGTTTGGAGTTTGGGTATAATGGAAGTTTCTTTAAATACATGCGAAGCATGAATCAGAGACAACACTGAGACCCCACATCCGGCCTATTTTCCGTTACTTGCCAACAAGCTTTATAACCATGGGGTGGCAAATGCCAAGTATTTACAAATGTCACGTAACTTCAAAAATTCCGGCTCACCAACCCACTCGCACCTTGCATATGCCACTTCCGCTGTCGGCAAAGTTGAGGTCAGCGTTCATAGAATTTTATCCGTTAAACTTTAAATTATTCGTTGCGTGTGGATAGTATATTTTTTTAGGAATAAGTGTACCTACTTTTGCTTCACATATTTATGAAAAATCAACAATGTAGATTGGTTGGGGGGAAATAAAAACATTTAAAATACACAACCGAGTATGTTTCTAGTATATAAAACATCTCATTTAGATAGTTAACAACCAAACAAATTATATTGTTCACCTTTCGATATAGCACTGAGCTCGCCGTGGTATTGAAAACCTGTATTTGACACGGCTTCTAGGACACCCTAGTTGTGCCCTGAGCTGACCCCAGTTAATTTGTCGGGCAAGAACTCAGTGCTGAGTTGCGCTGTCATTTCACTAGCTGTCATTAATTTTTTTAGATATCTGACAGATGCCGTTTTCCATTGGACAAAAAGAAGCGCCCGGGAGAGTCCGCAATCGAAAAAATCACTTCTGAAACCGTTCCATTGGCACAAAAAATACTATTCTGGTGATGCTGAGGAGAGGATTTCGCTTCTCGATTTGAATTCAGATCAGAATCCACCCAAGAAGCACTCACACAAGTGTAGTTCATGTATTTTATACGAGTCAGCTGACAGCTGCCCTAGATTATTTTTTGGAATTTCACCAATACCTTTGTGGATTCAATCAGAAGCAGTTTTCTTGTTCCCTTGGATGACAGGATGAGTGGATCCCCGCGTGAAACCAATGGAAAACGACATGAGAGACTTCAGGGCAACATATTTTCCGTTCGATATAGAAGCCGAATTTTCAGGTTTGTGCAGGGTTCTTGACAGACGTAAAACTTAGCTGACGCATCTCAGTGCGCAATAGTGGGCAGTGGGCACTAGTGCTTTCCACGTCAAGCAAACCTATTGTCTCCGGACGCTAGATTCTATGTCTTCAAATCGAACAATTCGAAATTCGTATGCTGTCAAACGCGCGTGGTAGTTGAAAGTAGGTTAGGCGTCGCCTTGAGCTTTTCAATATTTACGATCTAAAGTCGAGCCAACGCCTGAACCTGAAGTTGTATTTTGTGTGGCAGCATTATGAAAGCTTTGTTTCTACATAATCCGTCAACGCGACATTGTGAATTGAGCAATATGCTGGCATAAAAATTGGCGACACTTTGCTATTTTTCCGATAGGCTAAGTTGTTCTTAAAGAAATGGTTTGCTTTCTGTATTATTTATATATGTATCTACAGAACCGATTTAAGTGCTTACTAAGATGATATGTTTTTTTTTTTTTCTATAGTGGGCTTGATAACAAGGTGACTGTTTACCCCGTTACCTCAGATGAGGACATGGCAGCTAAAAAAAGAACAGTGGGAACTCATACCAGTTACATGTCGTGCTGTATTTATCCAAATTCAGATCAGCAGATTCTTACAGGAAGTGGAGATTCTACTTGTGCGCTATGGGACGTTGAATCTGGGCAGTTGTTGCAAAGCTTCCATGGTCATTCTGGAGATGTGATGGCAATTGATTTGGCTCCGAATGAAACTGGAAATACATTTGTATCTGGAGTATGTTTTGGTCACATTTAATAAATTCAAACCCACTTAAACCGTTTCATTAGAGCTGCGACCGAATGGCTTTCATCTGGGATATGCGTTCAGGGCATGTAGTGCAGTCGTTCGAGGGACATCAATCCGACGTCAATAGCGTTAAGTTCCATCCCAGTGGAGATGCTATCGCCACTGGGTCAGATGACAGCACAGTAAGCTACAAAAAATAATCAATTGGAGTATTTAATATAGGCCTTTACATATTACAGTGCCGTCTGTTCGATATGAGAGCAGATAAAGAAGTAGCTGTCTTTTCCAAGGAAAGCATTATTTTCGGAGCAAATTCGGTTGACTTTTCAGTAAGCGGACGTTTATTATTTGCTGGGTATAATGATTATACGGTAAATATTTGGGACACTTTGAAAGCGGAACGGGTGTGTCTGTTGTACGGGCATGAGAACAAGGTTTCATGTGTACAAGTTTCACCTGACGGTACTGCATTATCTACTGGCAGTTGGGACTATACTATAAGGGTATGAGTTGTTCAAAATTTGCCATATGAATATGAATAATATTATAATGCTTTGTTTTCAGGTTTGGGCTTAAAGTGCATTATTGGCGATTTTTAAAAGCGTTTTCAATACAAATTGATGACTCGTTTTGAGGATGATCTGAGGTTGGTAAATTGTTACCTAAGTACATTGTAAAAATACCAAAGTGGTGGAAAAGGGATCGACTAAACTACAAAAATAAATAACAAAAACAGTTGTTCTGCCAAATTTATTTCCACCTGTTTGGTCCTTCCCATTGGTGGTACATATATGTGAATCCAAATGTTATAATATTTACGTTATAAAGTGAATTAAATAAATTCGAAATAAAGCTATCCCAAGTTACAATAATATGCAATAAATTGGTTTATATTTCGTTTTCACAAAAATTTAAACAAAATTGGTATCTTATGTAGGTATAAATAAGCGATATAACTTTAGTTTTTACATCAAATTGAGCAATTAGTGTTGGAATTGGGCTTTAAGGATGACCGGTCCATTGCATTATTGACATTAAAAAGCGTACCCACACTGAATAAGGAAAAACACATCTGAGAGCACAATCTGAAAATCGCAATGGAAAACGACATAAGAAAGAAAACGTGATACAAATTCAATCGGACTTTCCACACTACCCCAATACTTGTGTGCTAACACCGCACCGATGCCAAAGTTGGAAGCGTCATAAGTTACGATCAAATCGGGATTAAAATGCAAAAATTACGTACATGATTTTACGCTTTACGTATTCCAAGGCCTTGTTTGCTTCCTTCGTCCAATCAAAGGGATGCTGGGAAATAGGTTCATAAAAAATCTGAGTTCTTAAATGATTCTTTGACCAACGATTTTTTTTGATTAAGTGGCTGACTCCCTAATTGACTTCATTTCTGAGTTGAGGTTGTAACAGAACTGTCCGACTAACTCTTTAGACGAACATACTCGGAGGAGATCGATACTTGATCTATTACTCTATCCAAACGAGAGTAAGCTTTCAATCGCAAACGAGCAGTTAAAAACTTCCAAGTAGCTAGCTTTCCAGAAAACCGCGGAAATTAACGGCTAATAACAAATTCAATTTTCATTGATTTTAAGATTCGTTCTTAAAAGAAATAATTCAAAAGAATTTGAAAAGTGCGTTTGATTTTCTTATGCATATATGCAACGCAAAAGTTGTTTCTATTGGATAACCCAGCACCTTAGCCCGGAAAAGGAGCAAATTTGAGGTAGTTTAAGTGTTCAGTGCGTTATCATCTAAATAAAAAAAAAGGTGTTTTCTCGGTAGGCAGCAATAGAACGCAAGTTTCTATTTTAGGGCAGCACTTGTGTATCGCACAGGGCAACGCAGAGCAGTCGCAGAACAATATTTATTTATTTTTTTATATAAATATAATTGAATTGTTTCATAAATTTGACTTGGCCAAACATTTTAAACGAAACGTATATTCATAAAGGTAAGGGAAAGTGCTATAAATATATATGTATATATATAGGTTTATATAAAACTAATTGGAACTCTTTGCGAGCAAATTATCTGTTGCAACAAGGAAAAACCGCTAAAGTCGAATTTGATAATTTTTCAGGAGAGCATATTAACGTTTTGCTAAAAAGCTTAAAATGACAAATGGTTCTAGACTATCTATTAAAAGTCGTCGGCATTAAAATTCCAATTTTGAAGATAAAAAGCTGGAAAAAACGAATCTTGAAGATTTGGGCATGCTGAACCTAATTGTATCAAAAACTCATTTCGTCTTAACTCGACTTTAGCTGTTTTTGCTCGTGGCAACAGTTATATAGGTACAAGGTACAGCAACGGATGCAGTGGCCATTGGATCGTCGGTTGCAGGATACCAACAAAGGTACAAAGTCCAAGGAAAAAGTACGGTTTATTTTTCTCTTACGTTTAAGTTTTGTAAAGTTACAATGTACAAGTGCGGTAACCGTAAATTTGAATTCATGCCAAGATGGATTTTCTTTATATTCGAGTCAAGTTAAAAACGAATAAATTTGTTTCGAAATGAACGGCAGAAAATTAACCATGAGTTTTGTTTAAGAAAAGGCGGGAAAGGATTGGGATGGGTGGATAGGGAAGGATGATAATGGCGAAAATAAGTAGGAAGGGAAAGATGGCAGCTTAAGGGGCTACTTAGGCGAGGATAAGAAAAATTTCTCGCGGCGTCAATGTCAACTAGGCGCGAAGACTTGAGTGATTTTTTTTTTATTGCAGCGACGAGCTAATTCAGGGAACTAGCATGCCAGCACTGACCCAATGCAACCAAAGTTTATGCAACAAGGTTCGGCACACCAAGACTCCGTTGTATAAAGGCTGATGCCTACCGCTTCTCTGTTCAAGTACCTACTGTATGTTTTGGTTTTGTGATTAAATTGAGCTGGTTCTTCTTCTTGGGCCATTCGCTAGATGATATCGGACTGATGAATCCTCATTTCTTTCGTGACGAACTTCCTAATGACAGGCCCTAGTTATAACCATACGTTAAACGAAACCGTGCAAATTTTATTTTGCTGTGTGACCAATTAAACTGAAGTTGAACTCAATCTTGGTCTGAAAATGTTGCTTATGAATTATAAAGTTAGTTAATCAAAAAATAATAAGCAAATGATCTTAAACATAAATATTTATTAATTTTTCCGATTAAAAAAAAAAAACACATATTTTCACAGAATTTTTATTTCTTATGAAATCCAATCAGTGGTGGCTGATTTGTTGTAATTGTTATCGCAGGAACATTTTTTGCTGAGAGATATTTTGCTATGACTCATTTTCATTCTGTTCCAATATTTTCGGTTGCATTTTGCAAAGATGACGATTTCTGACCTATACTTAATGATGTTGCAGTCGACTGATGTACGGTGTTCAACCTTTAAGTCTAGGGCTTAAGTAGTCTTCGTGATTTCGCGAGTTTTATTCTTATGATTTGCTGGATCTCTTCCCCCCATCCGCTCATCAGTATCTTACAGGTTACAAAGTGTGATAATAGATAGCGACGCAGTGCTGATGTTCTAAGCAACTCGCCTTAATCTCAGTAAATGATTTTCGAAATACATTCAGACGAGTTTACACAAACACAAACACGTATATGTATATTATATATATTTTGTTTTATTTTGCACGTTTCTGTAATATGTAGTTTTTCATATTAAAATGCTTGAAGAGCTGCACTATATTTAATTGTAAAGTAATAAATAAAATAAACATGGGCAGGCGATAAAATATAGCAGCAAATAATGTCCACAACTAAATTAATAATATTATTTAACCTTAATATTCTTTATATATATGTATATATATAATGGTCAATTATTTTTTTTTTTTTTTTTTTTGTTTTATTACTTTTGTTTTAAATTATTTACTTTTTCTTAAGAGTAAAAAATGATCGCCGTTTCGGTTCATCTTTTTGAGAGGTTGCTGGTAAGGTTTGGGACCGACCCTCTGCAACCGCTAATTGATCACTCTGGGCCTTAAGTGCATTCACCCATTGACCCATTTCAGAGTCATCATGTGCTTGTAATAAGAATTCCCCACCGTTTGAGAGTCTAAAAATGGAAAATAGCGCTCACAAATACATTTCGAGTAAAAGATAAAACGCTTACTTTATTCGCAGAACATGCTTCTTCTTTGTGTAGTCGCTGGCAATATCAACTGAAGCACCCTGCAGATCCATATTCGGTTCGCCACGGAAAGTTATCTCTGGGTTTGTTTTATAAGCCTTTTGTTCTTTGTAAAATGTAAGGCGCCCTGCACGTGCCACTAAATATACCTGAAAGGAATCAATAATTTATTGGTCTTCAGAGCTTAAAAAAATATAAAGTTTTTCGTTTTTTAAGTGGCTCTCGTGTCAATTGTCGCGATCGTACAGTAATTCCATCGACAGTTGCACATGCCCAATGTAAGTAAAATATTGAAGAGGTGTATACCTTATCCCATGACCGGTTTGTTGCTTTCTTAGTGGTTGATTCCCATTCGTGTTTCCTAGTCAAATATCCTTCAACGCCTTCCTCAAATGCTGTGCTCGTTCGTTCTTTACAAAAGGAAAACCATTTGAATTAGAATAAAGAAATTGCAAGCATTTTGTCTGCATAAAAAAAATATAAACTAAACTACAAAATTCAAATTTCTCTATGCAAATTAGATACAAAAATAACATTTTTTTCTGATACAATACAGCTAAGAATATTCTTTAATGAACTGGCACTGTTAATTCAATACGTAAATTCCTACGATACACTCACTTTCTTATCGCAACTACTTCTTCCGGCTTAATGTGTGTGTTTATTTTTTTAAAAAAAATCGATTCTTATTGGAAAATAAAAGGATTGATTTATTAATAGAAATACCTTCATCATCTGAATCAAGTTTAGAGGAATTACGTTTCCATCTAAAACTTCTAAATGGACTTTTTGAACGCGAACGGCTTCCAATTCGTATGGCTCCCCCAAAACTGGGACGTCCTGTGTGAGGTTTAGTTTCCGAATGAATTTCTGTTTACAAGATTTTTATTTCGTTTGTTTACATTTTTCCAAAACAAAAACATAATACTGTACAAGATTATATTATGATGACTTCCACCAAAAGGCATAGATGTTGAGTGAACTTAGGTTTCAGCTGCAGAGTCGGTTTTTAGAAACAAATATTTTAGGTGAAGCAACCACTTATACATTAAATAATTCCACCGATGTATATTGTTCCCATCCAACACCAAAAGTTTTTTTTTTTTAATTTGTATGTTACACACTTGTTTTAAATACCTGAATAATGTTACTATATTCGTTATAATCGCACTTGAGCGATTTATTAATTCACAGCTAGAATTTTTCTGTTGTGCCAATCTGGGCTCTTTTTGTTGTGCCGGAAACCAACTACAGTTTTGCGCTAGTTCAAGGGATTTTTAAGGATTGCCATTCAAAATGTAAACACACAATTGGTGTTCCTAACACTCAAAGTATTCAGCTTGGCTAAAAGTTCATTAATGCAACTATTGGCGTCACTTGACGTTCAAAGTGTTCAAAGCGCAAACACAACGAAAAAAAGCATCACAGAAATACCTGATGCTTTGTTGATTCGCAGGCATAAAAGTAAGAAAAATGTCGGAAGAGAAAGAAAAGTTAGTAAATAAACGTTCTTATCAATAGATACATATGCTTTTGACAGGCAAATTTATAAATTTTGGTTGAATTCTTTATTTAAATTTTTCTCACAAACATTTAATTACAGGGAGTATTTCAGCGCCGAGGAGGTAAAGACTACAACTTTTATTAGCAACACTTTCTTGACATTAAAATGTTTGATGTAAACAATGCGTTCTGAAACTCAAACGTCGTATTCAATCAGCAGCGCATTAGCATAAAATGTGCATCGCATCAGCATCGGAAATAAGCAGTGTTGCCGCATCACTGCGCAAATGTTTGACGTTTCTGAATTTACACATATGTCGTTTTCCATTGGGACAAAAAATCAATCTTTTTTTTTTGATCTAAATCACTTTCATGTTCCATTGGGCAAAGAAATCAATCTTTTTTTTCGATTCGGAACACTTTTTGCAGATCTCGATATTTTTTCAGATCTACACATACCAATATGCTTTGCACAGCTGTTTTACGTCATTTTAAGAAGTTTGCTTTCAAGCCAAATTAGCAATGTTTCGGGAAAACCAAAATAACGAAATACATAAATAGCCATGGATATAATTTTGGAGGAATTATTCTCTTCATAGTCTTCCTCGTCATCTGAAGACTACGAATCACCAAAAAATTGTATCTACAACAGGGAAAAAATTTTTGAAGTCGTTATCCATTTGTGTTTTTTGCAAAAACAATAATGCAATTTGAACAGCTGATGTTGCTGCCAAATAAAGCACTAAACATTTGTAAAGCAGATCAATTTCGTTGCGCGTTCCATTAGCAGCGTAAAATCTGAGATCTGAAAACGATTTCTGGTGGTCCCAATTGAAAACGACATAACTGTCATGAAAGGGCTTCTCAATTAGCCATTTGGACTCGGCATAAAATTGTAAAAAAAAAACTCGCACAAAACGAATGGTTGTGGGAAGCTAGGCCTAGGACCTGTTGCGCCAACTATTTATTCTATGTAAGTCACGATTTCCGGATTGTCACATTCATAATCTATGTTTCAGTGTTTCTAGAAATGAAACTTAATATGAATCATCGTTGCAATTGTAAACTTAGTTTTCCTGAAACCCCTTTCTTGCAGTATTAGTAGATACTATATTAGCACAAATAGAAAAATTCAGAAAACCATTATTGTTCGGTTTTTGTTCAGAATTAAATCGCATATGTTAAATTTAAATGGCACGTATTAGTGTGGTATTTATGAATTTATGATCCATGAATGAAGAAGGTTACATTCGGTTTCATCAAATTAAAAAACAAAAATAAGGTAAAGAGTCCGCCATCTAACTTTTTTTTTTCAACTAGTGCTTATTTCGCAAATGGTAACACAAAGCTCATGTCTGATTTGACAGATAATTAGTTTTATCCTTCCGCTCAACGAATATGGATGTGTATACGTTTGAACAACGCTGGAAAATATTGCGACATTACTTTGAAAATCATGGTTATGTTGCAGAATGTGTGCGAAAATTGCGTACGGAATTTGGAAGAAGAGAAGCACCGTCAGCTCCGTATTTTCGTGAAAGAAACTGGCAGCCTCATCGATAAACCAAAGCGTGAAAAGCCAAAAACAGTGCGTACACTGCTGCTGTGGCAGAAAGTGTGCGTGAAGCGCCATCAACCTCAATTCATCGTCGTTCTCAACAATTGAACATTTCGGAGACATCATTGAGACGAATTTTGCATAAAGACCTTGGTATGACGCCATACAAAGTCCAATTGGTTCAGGAGTTGAAGCCAAATGACCATCCGATGCAAATATGCAAATGTAATATTTTTGATTCATGTGTCTGACCGTTTTTCAATATTGTTCTACATATATGCTGAAAACCTCTTTTTTTACCATCAGATGTCAAAATTTGGAGTATTCATTGTTTCCATTTTGCAGCATTTAAAGTTTTGATCAAAATTAAAGCCGTCGGGGGCTTCAGTGTAAACAGAACCGTGGTGAACCATTTTACGAAAGTAAATGCAAAAACAAAATGCAGAACGCAATCGACGGCATAGTTGCTATGCACACCTATAAGCAACTTGTTGTGCTCTGAGCATTCGCGGCACCCATCTTGCACTGGCTTTTGTGAAAAGCTTAGACAGTCATGAGGAATGGTGTGTATGGTACCAATGGAAAGGTTGTGTTCTCAGTTATTGTTTTACAGCTTAAACATAGCGTAAAGATCTATGCAGCCTCTACTTGGCTATGCTGCACTTGTTATTTATAAACATTTTTTCCACGGTAATTTCGGGAAACTATTACAGAGAACACATAAATCTATTACATTTTGCTCTCAAACCGGCACCAGCTTCAACAGAAAAATCATTTTACACAGTAAAGTCAAATTATCTGGCACAGTTTCGAAATGTTTTCCGAGGGACTGCTGAAATATCAACCTGCAATCATTTATATTTAGGTGTCTTCATCCATATTCCACATCTAATTCCAACAACCTCCACCAAATCTAATGCCTAACAAAAATTAAAAATAATTTGTATTTTTTTTTATAATTGCATTTGCAAACGAAACTCGTTTGGCTTTGTAAAATTTACACAACTTGCGAAATGAATGCACAAACAAAAATTAGTTCCACTTTCTGGTTTTGTGGACGAATGACATTTGACGAAAAACATATTTACGTAAGCTCTACGCAGGCTCTAAACGCAAGTTTTCGCGTTTAACATACGCAGCCCTAGAGTAACCTTGTTTAAGTTCGAAAAATCCTTTTAAGTCACATTTTCCTGCGTAAGGGCATTCAAGAGGGTAAGCAATTAATTTGCAAACAATTTTTTGTGAGTGTTTTAAAGAACACTCTCAAAAATAGAGGACAAAAACGGTCCTTTATTAAGAAGAAGAAAAAATAGGACAGGGTTAAAAAAGAAAGGACTGTCCTTTTAATTAAAGGACGGATGGTCAGCGTAAGTATACCCCCATACCGAGAACATATAAAACTCTTATACCATGTTCCCACCAACCGAAATCGCGAGATTTCGTGAAATGTTTCCAAATCTTCGAGGTTTCGCCATACATTATTGACGTGCCGAAATCTCGGGATTTCAGCGAAATCTAGTCGAAATCACTTTGAGTTTATCCGCCCGTGAGAGGTTATCAAACCGAACAAGCCTACAGCATGAACTTTTGTTTATTTTGTGTTCATTTGTTCATTGCGTACGTCAAAATAATAAGCGCCAAAACAATCAAAAAAATAAAAAATCAAACAGCTGTTTGCCAGCCACTTCAAAATTGACAGCTTATGACTTTTGAAATCACTTCAACTCGGTACACATTAGCCTTGGCATACCCCCACAAAAAATAATCTAATGGTGTCAAATCGCACGATCTAGGCGGCCAATTGACCGGCCCGAAACGTGAAATTAACTGTTCACCAAACTCGCCTCGCAATTGCGCCATTGTTTCGCGTGCTGTGTGGCATGTGGCACCGTCTTGTTGAAACCACATATCATGCAAGTCAAGAACTTACATTTCGGGCAAAAAAAAGTTTGTTATCATCGCTCGGTAGCGTTCACCATTGACAGTAACTCTGCGATTCGCATCATCTTTGAAGAAATATGGCGCAATAATGCCGCCGGCCCATAAACCGCACCAAACAGTGGCTTTTTCGGGATGCATTGGTAGCTGTTGCAATGCTTCTGGCTGATCTTCACTCCAAATGCGGCAATTTTGCTTATTTACGTACCCATTCAACCAAAAATGAGCCTCATCGCTGAACACAATTTTTCGATAAAAAAGCGGATCCTCGGCCAGCTTTCCAAGAGCCCATTCACCAAAAATTCGGCGTTGTGGTAGGTCGGCTGGCTTTAGTTCTTGCACCAGCTGTATCTTAAAAGGCTTTACGCCCAAATCCTTCCGCAAAATTTTCCACGTAGTGCTGTAACAAAGGTCTAACTGCTGGGAACGGCGCCGAATCGACATTTCGCGGTCTTCTGTCACACTAGCTGATACGGCCGCAATATTTTCTTCACTACGCACAGTACGTAAACGTGTTGGTGGTTTAATGTCCAACAAAGTAAATTTGGTGCGAAATTTGGTCACAATCTTCCGAATAGACTGCTCAGAAGGTCGAGAATGCCGATCATAAAATGGAAGCAGCGCGCGATGAACATTTCGAACCGAGCACGAATTTTGATAGTAAAATTCAATAATTTGCAAGCATTGTTCATTTGTAAGACGATCCATGGTTAAATTGCAAACCAAACTGAAGCTGTTTGACAGTGACACAAGGTACTAAACACACGTCAGCTGTCAAAACCAGTGTTGCCAAAACCAAACCAGCTAAAAAATCACCCTTTAGTATCATAGGCGGATGTTTTTTTATTTGTTTCCAAATCTAACTAGATAAATGTTCCTACTTTATACCCTATTCACACATCACACCGCACAGAAAACCGTTTTTTCGCCAAAAATTCGTCGAATATCAACTCGTTTTAGTTTGAAGTTTCTATCAACTGTGAGACACTAGCCGTGAAACTTCTGTGTAAACTATTTTGGTTACAAGTTTCGATCGCATTAAGTAACAAATAAAATTAATTCAGAGAATTTAAAAATAATATTAGCCCATCAATTATGTGTGGAAAATGATTTAAAGTTTTGAATTGTGACATTTGTTCTTTCAGCTGTACTGCTGATTTCGCTAAATATTGCAAAAGGTATGCTTGTTTCAACAACGCAACGATTAGAAGTCGTTTTCGTGGTATTTTCATTGAAAACGACTCGTTTTGAAAACTGAAATATGTATGAGAAAACCCGGTTTTCTGCTTTCATCAAAAAAGTAGTTTGCGAGTAATTATAAATAGGAATAGGGTACTAAGTAATCCCATTCCTTTTTGAGAATGCCTGTCATAAATTAACATATCCGCTAGCTTATGATTATTTAATTTAAGTAACACAAATCTAGCCAAACTCGATTTTGAAATTACATTAATTCTAGCAAAGACAATTATATTGTATTCAGTTGCTGGGTAATTGGATGATTGGATCGCAAATATGTAAATGTATATTAGCCATGCCTTATATATTTAACAGGCATCTGTAACTAAACGTTTTGGCATCTGAGGTTTCGACTATATTTGTGACAGTTCAAAAAAGGCTTCAATATATTTATATTTATTTCCTTCCTTCCTCGCCCTCTTAAAAAGGGCTATTGGTCTTAAATCAAGAGCTCCTGAATAGCGAGCCCAATTAATTTTCTATCAGCACGTGAAATTGCACATAGCTGCGGTAAACGGTTACGAAGCTATAGCACTTAAGAAGATTACCTTATATACAAGGTGGGCCAAAAGAGATCACCCTATTGGAAGATGCTCTTATTTTTGCAAATGGCCGCCAATGTCAAATCTGTTTTGACATTTGTGGACTAAATAGATGTAGAATACAAGTGAAAAAGCCATGGAGCGATACACTCCCCAAGAACGCGGAATAATCGGCCCCGGAGCGCCCGTTGTGCCGAGAATATCGCCGCTGTTGACGAGGATGTCGAGCTGCCGCCGGAAACATCGACTAGACGCCGTGCCTCGCAATTAGCCATCAGCCGGTCGTCCCTAAGGCGAATTTTGGTCAAAGACTTGCGCATGTTCCCTCAGCGGGTACGTGAACAAGCAAAACTATCGCTTCTGGGGCACCGAAAATCCACGAGTAATGCACGAGGAGCCATTACACCCGCTCATAGTTACTGCATGGTGCGCTGTTCACGCTGGAGGAGTCTTCGGGCCATTTTTTTTTCAGAACGCCGCTGGTCAAACCGAGTTTTTTCTGCCGCAATTGGACGAATTAGGACTGGAGGACATGGAGCTACGGCACACAATGCGCGAGCCACAACCAATATTCTGAAGGCGGCGTTCCCGGGTCGGCTCATCTCTCGTTTTGGCGATTTGCACTGGCCCGCAAGATCCCGATTTGCATTCAGTTTAATTCAATAGCTCCAGTAATAATTTATCAGTCAGAGATACATTTACATTTTTGCAGTTTTGCTCGATTTCTGAATAGAACCCTCTTAAACACAACATTTTCGCTTATTTTTGAGAAGATTGTGCAGAGATGCAATGCTGTGTTTAGTTTATTTTCTTATAAAGGGCTTTCCAATAAGAGCTGATATTTTAGTATTCAAAGAAAAATGTCATTTTTTGAGATGTTTGATCGGATGTTTATTTCATAATAAAGAGGAAGGTGTGCCGTTAATAATGAAAAACAACATCAGCCAAATGGCCACCACGAGCACGCATGCTGGACCATATCCTTTTCATGAAATTTTCCATAACCAAATCGCAAAGTGGCTGCCCTATGTCCTTGATAGCCTCACGAATTTTATCTTTGAGGTCTTGAATCGACGCTGGGCTGTTGGCGTACACCTTATCTTTCACATGGCTCCAAAGGAAGAAGTCTCAAGGTGTTAAATCACAAGATCTCGGTGGCCAATTGTGATCACCTCTTCGAGAGATAACACGGTCCGGAAACTTTTCGCGTAAAAGATCAATGCTTTCGTTGCTTGTGTGGCACGCAGCGCCGTCTTGTTGAAAGTAAACGTTGTCCAGATCAATGCCATCCAACTCCGACCATAAAAAATCATTAATCAAAAATCATTAATCACCTCTCGATAGCGCAATCCATTTTCGAAAAAGTAAGGTCCAATGACCCCGCCGGACCATAAACCGCACCAAACAGTCAAACGTTGAGGATGGAGAGGCTTCTCAACAATAACTCTTGGGTTTTCCGAGCCCCAGATGCGACAATTTTGCTTGTTGACGTAGCCACGAGGTGGAAATGTGCCTCGTCAGTCAAGATGATTTTTCGATGTGACTGCAACTGTGACTGCAAGATTTTCACACATTTTGTAGTGAATTTTAATAATTTCAGTGCGTTTTTGAAGCGTGTATCGTTCCATTTTTAGTAATGGCGTAGTTTCTACTTGTCAAATGTCAAATAAAAGCTTCAAAAGTGACAGCTATCGAAATAGCGGGTCATTCACAATAACACCTCTCATTGGAAATCCCTTTATGTTGTGTACAGGCCAGGTCACTATAACGGTAGAATTTCTACCACTAGGCCATACCCTACTATACATAAAGGGTGACCTTTGATGATACTTTTTCTATTTGTTATGCCTCAGCAGATGTCAAAGTTGCCAATGACATCCAGCTGTCAATATTCAGTAAGGTTTGGCATTTCATCATTTCATGCTTTACCAGCGTCGGAAAAATATTAAAAAAATGCTCATCCCCTTTTGAGGTAGGTATCCGTGCGGGAGAAAATTCGAAACGAAAGTCAAATCCGTTCGGAACTCAGATTGCGTTCGAAGTGTATCCGTTCGTTTATATTCAACGTGTAGCTGTAAAAAGTAGATAATAATATATAATGTGGGAAGGAGCACTATATGTCATCGGAGAAGTGTTCCGAAAGTGTCGGTACGGATATCTCGAATGGAATTTCTCTGATTTCTCCGTATATCGGAGACAATTCCGTTCCGATCGGATACCTTGATAAGGGTGATTATCGAAATTCTAAATATAAAAACTCAACAGATTTTTTTTTTTTTTAATTGTATAAAAAAAAAAAAACAAGGAAAAACAGAAATTGCTTGTATGTAATAGCAGCCATTCGAACTTCTTATTTATATCACAAACACTACAAGCCGTACGTTTGGACAACCAACTGAAGTACATGATATTGTGATTTGTATTTTTTACTAACTACATAATGAACTACATAACTATGTACTATCAATGGCAATTTCATTACTCATTACATTACATTTGCCTTTTATTAAGGTAAATATCAGAAAAAGGTGAGTGTTTACTTACTAGAACGACGCGAGACTGTTGCGCTTGGGTTAAGTCTAGGACATTTATGCGGCTTATAAGGTACAACAACTTATGAAGTATGAAAATAATCCTCATTATTCAATTCCAAATAAGTAAAATATGTAAATTTTGTGTAAATGTAGCATGTGTTTTGTGTTTCGTTTGTTGAAAATTGGTTAAAATCAATTGAATCCGGTTTTATTAATACCACCAAATTTTCGGTAAAGCAAATTAAACCGTTGCTAATATAATTCAGTTACATTGTTATTCTCGGAAGTTTTAGAAAACTCTATTCTTTTTAGTTTATTGAGGAACTTGCCAACCCTTGTTAATTTATTGTTTGTCGGTGATAAAGAGAAGAGATAACGAAATTAAAGCACAGAGATGATCATCATGATGCTACTTTAATATCTCTTCATTTCCAGTAGCCTTTCAATCATTATACGGACCACGTATATAGAATACTCCTTTCAGTTTTCAGTAACTGATTCGAAGTCAATTCGGACTTTTAACACCAAGTAAGAGATAGTTCGAGGTGGGACCGTTGTGCTGCTTAGTGTTGTACGAGAGTTCTCATACTCTGTTATCCTTATGGTAACAGATTTAAATAATTGTCTTGAACTACATAGAAAAATAAGTGCTAAGATCTTTCCACTCCCATAATAATTTTAAATCTACTTCCAGGAACCAATATACATTTTTAATATACAACGTGACTGTCTTCGAAAAGGCAACAATTCCATTGCCAACAGAATGCAACCCAACTTGTTAATACAAAATGAAAATGAAAACTAAACACATCAATCGATGGTGCTTAATAAATACATACAAGGGCAAATATGATTTTAGTTTTTCATGGTAGATATTCGAAGAGACTGCAGTCATCCTCCATTTTCTTCAGTTAAACACTGCCTTTCGATAAGAAAAATTAATCCGGTATTACATTTGCATTCAGATAGCTATTGAGCGTACATATTTTTAGTGTACAGGTTAATTTCGACAAAGTCAAATGGAGACTTTTTTTTATACATAATGCTCTTTTGAGGCATACGATTTAGTTCTTAGTATGACCCTTTGTTTCTTTTTACATGAATTCAAATCGCGCATGTGGTTTAAACACATGTACTTTGGAATCCATTTTGTTTTGATAACGTAGCTGTTTAAATGCCGAAATAATTAGCTTCTAAAAATACAAACGTTTGAAAACTTTACTTTGAGAAATTTTGAGAAAGTCGGAAGATAGCTAATTAAGTAAGCTACAATTACAAGTTTCATTTTTCGTGGCAAAATTTTGACATGGGAATACTAAGTACCTAGCGAATTTCCATCTTCATTGACATCGGCTATAAAAGCAGTTTCTGCCAATGAAATTAAATCCAAATTAGTCCACCGCTGCCGCGAAGAGCTCAAGGTTTCTTGCTCGCAGCACACCACGAATCTCTGCTGGGTCCCTGAACACAGTGACAAAACCGGCGATGAGAGGGCCGATGAAATGGCGAGAGAGGGGCCCATAATGGATCTTGATCGAGCCACCACTTTGCGGTCTCAGAGAGCAGGTGGAGAACAAAATTCGAATGAAACCCAACAACAGATGCAAAGAACTCACTACCTGTGAAATGTCATGGAAGCTTTGGACAGAAAATAACAGAAGCCGGATGAAACAAATTCTTCAGCTTGACAGGTCATCGCTATATAAGTTAGTAGGGGCTCTTACTGGCCATAACTTCCTTAGAAACTACGCAATGAAACTAAATCTCAAAGAGGACGATATATGTAGAGGATGCGGAGGACGAGGAATCACTTCCTCTGCCATTGCCCGAGTCTCTGTCACTTGAGGGATGAACACTTGGAAGCTATTACTTCCCTTACTTACAAGAACTTTCTTAAATCTCACTGTCTGATCTTCATAGGTGTTCGGGGACGTCGGGATGGCTAGACCACAAAGGAGAGGGATGAAAAACACCAACGGTCGACCCCAACAAGGGCATCGCAATGGGTCCACGAGGACCTAAGTGGGGTAGCGCAGGCTTCTGCCTGCTCTACCTAGCCCTTTACTTAACCTAACCTATATTGTAGCTTTACGGTTGTTAACATTACGAAATTATCATCTCCAGACGATAATCGTCATACGTGATCTTCGCATTGGTTACATTTGAAACTAGTCCTTTGGGTTTTTTAATAATTGAAGTAATTATGTACAAGCTTGGTCATTCATGGGTTTGGATAAATAAGCTTGGCTTAATGCGCTCATCTTGATCAATGCGTTTATTATACATAACATTTAAATACCTATTCTTTGTTAGATAATGCCCTTAGTGATCATCAATATTACTAAGCTAGTGAAATTAAACAAAGTGCATGCACTGCAGGCTTCTTAAAACATGCAAAAACCAAGAGAAATAATAATTCAAAATACCCAAGCAAGCCAATTTCATGCGTCACAACAAAGAAGTTTCGCACTTTTGGTTAGTAAAGGGAAATATAAGGAAGGCAAAAGATTCCTTAGTTTCATATTTTAAGTTAGTAAAGGTAAACAAAAGAAACACGAAAGCTGGTGTGTTTTATAGTTTTTTTTTCTGTTTTTTTTTTTTTATTAAATGTATGGGTTTGAATTTCTTCTTTTTCGTATTACCTGATTGAGTCGCGATTGGACCTTCTTTTTCCTGGGTTGGTGATGACCTCAAAACCACTAACCGAGTTTCATTTATATATCCAGGCATGCGTATTAATTTACAAGAAACGTAGAGAAATCAGTTTCAAAATAAAACAAAAACTTTGATAGGATTTTGGTTAATGTATAACACTTCATAAAGCCTCAAAAAATCCATTCACATTTTTGTGATTTCAATTTAGTTTTGGTTAAAGGAGTTGGATTAATTTCCGTTTGTATTTACAATTATATTGTGTCAATGCCAAAAGTTGGACTAGGTCGGGTAGTTTATGTATTATATAGAAAACTTACCGTTTTCTTCTTCGGGAGAAGCGGCGTCTAATGCATCTTGTTGCTCCGCATCGCGTTTAGCACGTTCAGCTGCTTCAGCAGCAGCTCTTGCTTCCAGTTCTTCACGTAAACGTTGTCGTTCGGCTTCTTCCGCCAGTTCCTGGCGCCGTTTCATTTCTTTGAGCTCAAACTTAAATTGAAAAGAGAATTGATGACTGATTACAGTGGACTTTAAAGACTTAATTTTATTTATCTTACTGTTGTTAATCGCTCAAGTGCACTGAAACGTTCCTCTTGCGCTGCTGCTGATTTCTCAAATGCCTCGTGTTTCTTTATTAAGTTCTCGACTTCGTCAATTGTGTGACCCAATTCGGCAGATAATAAGTAAGGTTCTTGTGCTATCAACCAAGCTTCAGCTACCGCAGCATCACGTGCAAATTGATACACCTCCAATACTAATAGATTAAAAATCAAAATCTGCATTAGAAAATTAAAAAATAAAATAAAAAATGGTCAAGAGTCTTTCCTTAACCAATGGGAAGGGAGCATTGCCAGCTGAATCGGCAAATAAGCCAATGCTTGTGGAAATATCGCTTAAAAAACAAAGCTACAGCTGCTTCGAGCCTCAAACTCGAGGATGAATTGGCCCTCCAATCCTTCTTTGCTTACAAATGTATGGTAATAAAAGGAGCGATTCATTTGCAGTCTCACGAAAGAGTATGAAGGTTACACAAAGGCTGGAAAAGCAAGTCGCGCTAACGCTACAGACTTCAGACCAATACAATTTCTTCATTAGAACAACTAACAGACATACACATACACAATCGTAGCAAGTTACGTCCGGATTCTCTATTTCCGTCCCAACACGCTCAAACTAAAGGCAGAGGTGCATACTGCGCTATATTGTGTTGTCAGTAGAGAAATAGAGAGGAGAAATAGGTAGAGAAATCAGTAAAAGATGAAGAGTACACTCAACCTGTATTTGATGACCCTCTTGGAAGTATTGAAGCACATAATGTGCAATGCATTTCCGTATATATACAAACGAATCAAAAAAGGATACTGCGGTACAGTGACAGCTCGTGGGTAATTACCTTCTTTGTCGATAGCCAGGCAGCTATAAAAGCAATAGCTGTTCCAGCAATAAAATCGAAGCTTATAAAATGGTATCGCAAAGGGCTCAAGGTTCTTGAAACTCTGCAGGGTCCCTGGATATGAAAGGATTCCAACCAATAAGGGAGCAGACGGACGAATCAGCAAGACAAGGTTGCAGCAGCTCTTTCTGGATAGTATATCCCATACAAGCATGTAACCAAAAATAACATTTAGGGAGACAGTTTAGCAAAGTACTTAAATCGTATGGGTGGGCAGAGACTATTCTCCATTTTCTCTGTACTTGTCCACCTCTCTCACAAAGACGAAAACTCCATTTGGGAGAGTTCTACTATAATGATCTAAGCGATCTAAAAAACACGGACATAAGACTTCTCCTACGCTTCATCAGAAGCCTCAACTGCTTCAACGAGTATGAAGAATAAGAATAATAAGAATTCGATTCATGTGGTATCACAATGGACCTCATAATGGGCTGAGTCTGTCGGCTATTCGACAGCCACTTCAACCCAACCTAACCCATGGGTGAGATTCACAACACACTTCATCAGTTAAAAAAAGCACTCGGTGTTGTAACTCAAAATTGTTGTAAACTTGTCCATTGATAAGTCCCTCACTTCTTTAGCCCACGAAAGAATTGTCGTTAGCCTATAACACTTTTGTACGTCCTATCCAAATCCTGTATTACGAGTTCAGAGAGCATTTATATGCCTTGTGGAGAGAAGTGCGGTCGCAACAATGTAGCAGGAAACTGTGCTTTAAGCTTGAAGCAGGACCAAAAAATTATAAGGTAGGCGAACGCCAGATGGACAGCCATAAATACGTGTTTTCCAACAAGAAAGTTCTGACCAACCTTGAACAAAGGCAGGACCGAGAGATTGATGCGAAAGAATAGAAGACCCCTTTCTACACTTGAAGGAATTATGACGTGGGCACAATACTCTCCGGTATGTACCACATAACGAAAATTTGGCTGTTGGAGCTCTTGCGAGGCTGTGGTAATGATAGCGTTTTCGACAAGCTCTCCAGCACATCGACAGACAAGATGTTAAACTTCATTAAGGCCGCAGGATTGTTTGTATACACCACTAATTACGGCACGTTGTATTCAATACGGTTATTTTGGTGTAGATGCCAATTTTTACGAAGTCACAATTGAAAAATTTTCAATACAAATATCGGAACCTAGAATGCATTTAAGTGGAAGGTTAAAAATGCGCTTTAATCAGTCCTAGTGTTTTTTTATTTTGTTGTTTGTACTTACTTAACTGCAAGTTCTCCCAGCGTTCTTCCCACCGGTGAAGTAAAGCGTTTCGGCTATTGGTTAGCTGCAATAGGCGATCCTTGATATCAGCCGATGCATAATGATTTCTTGATAGCAACTCTTTACCCAGCGATAAACAAGCCGAGAAGTTATCCTCTCTCGTATCAATTTCTGCCTTTAGACTCTGATGGTTATTCATTAGCAGCTCTACACCGGATACATCACGTGGTTTCTCGGATGTGTTCATTTGACGTACAACGTCTTCCATCCAAATCATCAATATTCTAACCATATTAAAGAATCGGAATAGATCACCAGTATCGGCCAGTTTCATTTTCCTTGCATCACACATCGCTTGTAAATTGGACCATGCTTGTAGCACCTCCTGTTCCCGATTTGTGATCTCCTTCGCCTTATCACCGGCGTACGAGTCTTGTAGCTTAGCTGATTCCTCTTGGATTTGTTGTACTTGTGAGTAGAGAGTCATAAGGTCTTGCATGAAATTGTGATGTTTCCGTTGCAGGGCTGATACTGAACCGGCATCACGTCCCAGTTCGTCTGAAACACCATGCTGTTTCTCAACAATGCGGCTAAGAACGTCCTTACAGTCGTGGAAGAATTTATGCAACTCTCTAGATGCAGCCAACATTTGTGTGCGTGTCTCGATTAATTCCAGAAGATCTTGCCATGATTCGTTAAGGCTATCCTTCCATTCGGCGATAGTAGCTGCGTCAGAGTGGCCGGCCTTAATTAAATCGTCCGCAATTCCATTTGCCTTGGCAACTCTTTCTCCGCCTACAGATTCAGTATCTCGTGCGAATTCCTTGAAGCGTTCAGATAGCAGCGTAACATGGTCGTAATCCTGTCCTAGTTCTGAAGAGCCTGCAACAACCTCACGATCCGTAATCCATTGCTCCAAATCATCGACTTCCCTGTTCAACATGAATAACTGGAGTGCTTCATTCAATCTTGCGCGTCTTTCACCGGCCAGGTCTTTTAATCCAGCGTAGAGTTTGTCTAACTGTGACTGCTTCACAGCTACACTATCACCGAATGGAATGTCTTCGGTGGTCAACTGGCGGGCAACCTCTCCCAACTGACGAATAGTGTTGGCGTAGTCCTCCACTGATTGTTCAAGATTCTCGTGCTTCTTCATGAAGTTTTGTGCGCTGATCTCATCTTTGCCACGATCCTCGACCATCATGTACAACTCCTGTTCACTCATCCATGATTCAGCTTCCTGCGCATCAAAGAAGTACTGCTGCACTTTCTCCGACTGTTCCAATTGCTTGCGGCGGTTATCAATGGCGTCTTTAAGTTCTTGCCATTTCTGTGTAAGCTCTTTGATTAGTTTTTCGAATTTGTCGGCGTCTTCGTGGCCCTCGTCGATCAGTTTTCTTCCATTGGTACAAATGCCCATTATTCTCGGCTCGTGATTATCAATTTCAGTGCCCAGAGATTGGTTCTTCTTCTTCAACACGTGCACGTTAAACAGCGAGTTGCCGTAATCGGTCGAATTTGCAACCGGTAATTTCTCGTCAATCCATAATTTCTCATCTTCAACGTCACGACAGAACTGGAAGGCTTCCTTCTTCTTTTCCAATTGAACCTGGCGTTCGACTAAAGGAGCCTTAATGCGTTCGAATCGTTCCAATACAGCAGTTTTTTTAGTCATAATTGGTTCAATTTTCTCATCTGGAATGGTTTTCTGAAGGTATTCAGTCTGCTTATCGATCTCTTCAACCTGCCGGGCTTTTACAGCCATTTGAGTCTGGATGACTTGTTGTTTTTGCATTAGAATGTTCACAGATGTCAAATCGTTTCCTGTGTCTGCATTTACAATCTGCTTTTCTAGGTCAGTAATATAGGAATCGATATCATCGCATGTCTGCTGTACAAGAACTTCCCGGTTGGCGTCGAAGAGCATAGCTCCTTTCTCCTTAGTGTGGGTCTCCAAATCTTCAAACTGCTTAGAAAGCTCTTTTAGTTTCGGCTCGATAACTTCTTTGAACTCTGGCTTTTCCTTCATTAAATCTTGTGCAGCTTTTTCGGCTTCAAAAAGTCGCTCTTTGTTTGCTGCAATTTCAGCCTCGAACGCTTGATGACGAGTCCATTTGGAATGAATTGTCTTAGCACTGCGGTACGACTCATCTTGAGAGGTAACGTACTTTTCTTGTACCCATTCAGTGAGTTCCTCCAAATCTTGGAGGAATTCATGAAGTTTGACTTGATTGCGGAGTTTTTCGTGTTGGTCAATTGCCCGTACTCGGTTACCATCGCGTCGTTCTCCAATAACTTCGGCTCTCTTGTGGATCTTGTCCGAATCGAAATGCTGTTTTTCTACTAGAGTATCAGACACCTGAATAAGAGTGTTGATCTTGTCGTCATTAGCATCCATGGTGGTCAGGAATGCCTCGTGACGCTTTAATTGATTCTCGGCCTGCTCCAAGTTTACTGGAGTATCATCCTTGCTGAGGAAATGCTCCTGTTGACTAAGTAAGACTTCTGTTTGACGAGCATCCCTATTAAATAATTGTTGGTCCAAGCTCTGCGAAAGCAATACCTGACGATTCTCCCACATTTGGTGGAGTTCCTCCCATCCTTCTTTCAAAGCATTCAAACGTTCCCTAAGGAACATGTATTGTGGGTCCTCAGTAGTTCCTGGCTCGGAAGTCAATCTTTCACCGTATTCCATCATATTCTTATAATCTTCAGTATAATTATCGATCTCCTCACGAATCGATTGATGCTGATTAAGCAGCTTCTCAGCCTCGGGAAGTGAAGCGGGAGTATCTTCGGAAGCAACATCTGTTTGTGTTTTTGTCAACCAAGTCTGGAAGTGATCCAAGTCACGTAAGAAACGATGCAAATCGCCGGCTTCCTCCAATTTCGAGTCACGATCTTTAAGCATTTGTGTAAGTTGCTCCCATATAAGTTGAATCTGAGCAATGCGTTCGCGAATTATTTTAGCCTCTTCTGGATGTTCGGCCTCAATGCTATCAGCCTCCTTGCTCAAACTTGTCAATTTAGCTTGAATGGCAGCCAGATCGCGTTCCATTCCACTTAAACGACGTTGCAAAGTCATAACACCGGTCAAGTCCATTTCCAATGAATCTGTTTCCGTAAGTATTCTCTTCTTATCTTCAATCCATGAGATTGTCTCGCGGCACTCAATATAGAACGTTTGTACTCCATGTGCGGATTTGAGATCATCTCTCTTCGCCTCTGCTTTTTCCCTCAAACTCGACCATTCTTGGTTCAAGTGATTTTGACGAGCAAGGATCTCATTTGAATTGGGATGCTCGACATGCAAGAGCTGCCTGGCCAATTGATTGACAACAGCAACTCTTGAGGCATTAGCATTCATTTCTTTGTCGAATCCGTCGTAGCGGTGCTTCATGATTTCAACGTCTTCAATGTCCTTACCAGGAGTCATGGTGTCCAACATTTTGGTCTTTTCGTTAATCCATTGCTCTACTCCATCGGCCTCCGACATGAGCTTGTACAAACTGAGGGCATCCAATAGACGCTGCTTTCTCAACTTAGCCAATTCAGACAACTCAGCAAATCTTGAATCAATGGCTTTGGTGCGCTCGTTGACTTTCTCCTTTTCTGGTGGATTCAATGTTAGTTTATCAGCATTCTTGTGTAAAGCTTGTATGGCTTCCTCATAGCTTGCCAACTCATCAGCAACAACTTTGTGTTTTTTAAGCAGAGATTGAACATTGGCTTCATCTCGACCAACATCTTCGCTGGACACAAGTCTCAACGTGTCTAACATACAATTATCAATATCATCTGCGTCGGCGAACAGTTGGAAGTATTCAACAGCATCTTCCAATCTTTGGCGCCTGTACTTGGTGAGATCCAACAGATGATCCCACTTTGAAAGGATTTCC
Organism: Cheilosia grossa; assembly: GCA_963082955.1. Classification (NCBI taxonomy): domain Eukaryota; kingdom Metazoa; phylum Arthropoda; class Insecta; order Diptera; family Syrphidae; genus Cheilosia; species Cheilosia grossa. The sequence continues at coordinate 26,870,203 of OY720145.1, read as the reverse complement.
TTCAAACGATCTTTAATACGATCGGCCCCAAAGTGACCCTCGGTTATCAGTTCTGCTCCAACCTTGGCAACATTTTGCAATTGGTTGTCATGTGATGTGATCTCGGACTCTAATGCCTTATGCTTGCTTAGAAGCAAATTAACTGTGGTCAAATCATGACCCACTTCATCATTACTAACAATTTGTTCTTTTTCTTTGATCCAGTTCTCTTCATCGGCTGTGTCCCAATAAAATTGCCACAATTTGCGGCTTTCCTCCAAGCGACTGCGTCTGTCTACTGCCAGACGCACCAATTCGGCATAAGCATCTTCCAATTGTTGAACACGGCTAACAATTATCTCGGGGTCGCATGGTTTGTACGAATCTGGATCGTCGCTAAGGAATTTCTGCGAATTCTGTACTACTACTTTGACACGTTCGCCAAGTACATTGATGTCTGCCTCTACCAAAGCATGCTTTTGCAAAAGATCCTCCACTCCCATTAAATGCTTGCCATAGTCGTCCGTAAGCAACAACTGTTTAATCTCCTCCATATTGTCTAAGATATAGAGCATCTCCTGGAAATTCTGTTGTAGCTGCAAAGAGATCTCCAATCGCATACGACGAGCACGCAACAACTCTAGCAAGTAATTCCACAACCGCATGACATTTTCCTTTCTCAGCAGTATACGCTTAATATCATGAAACCTCTCTGCCTCGAGCTCATCACAAACAGCCACTACTGCTTGAACACGCTCCTCGTAAGCAAATATGTCTGTTTCAATAGCTTCGTGCTTTTTAGCTGCCGCTTCAACGGCTGCCAAATCAAAGCCGAAATTATCCTGACTTACTAGCCTTTGGTTCTCTGAAAGCCAAGTCTCACGCATAGATGCTTTGCGATCAAATCGAGCCGCAAGCTGCTCCAATTTTTCCTGTCGAATGAGCTCCTCGCGTAGAGCTAGTTCACGTTCATGTTCAGCCTTTTCAAGTCGCTCCCATGCTTTGTTTATATCGGATATCATCTTACCCTCTTTGGGAGTGTAAGGTTTCTGGTTGTTGGCCCTCATCTTTGACTGGAGAGTGAACAAAAGCACTTCCAAGTTGCCTTTTTCTACAAATTTAGGTGGTTTTTCTACTGTACGGTAGTTGGAGAACTGCGACAACTGGCCCTGAACTCCTGCCAGAGAGTTTTCAAACTCACGATCACCCAAGGACACGATAGTTGTTTCGATCCACTTCAAAAGATCACTGGTGAAACGCTCGTAGTCATTGATCATCTTATCGTTTTCCATGGCAATGCCGACGACCTTACCAATACGTTTGCCTTGCACTGTTTCCTGCTTCAGTTTGCTGAAGTAATGGTAGTATGTGACCACGTAGGTGATGATCGACTTTTCGTCGGGATGTTCGACAAACACATCTTCAGCGTCGAGCAACTTTGCCAAACCCAGCTTATCTTCGGCCACATTGAACGCGTTGTTTAGATTATGAATTGGGTTCGATTTAGACAGTTTCTCGAACTGAATCAGATCGGGACGATGTTTGTGAATGATTGCATTAAACGCAAGACCATCGCGCCAGGAAGTTGTGAAATTACGCACATTGACATTGTGATATCCGGCAGTTTTCATTTGACACCACAGCAAAAGAGCATCTTTAGCCGATTTTGTTTCCTTGTTGTCGACCTCTTCAATTGTGATATCTTGAATCTAAATTGGATATATAAAAAAAACAAAATGATTAGTCCTGTTGGAACCAGTTATTATGCGTAAATTTTTTATATATATTATTTCTTGTCAAACAAATGGTTGCCCTGTTAAGGAAGAGAGACTATTACCAAAATAAAACATGTGCTTGAATTACATATTAATAATATCTGTTGTTTTATAAAATAAGGTTTTGCTTGGATTTTGGACTTGAAATTCAGTCCACAGTTCTATGGCACAACTGCATTACGTGATGGAAGCTTTCACGGCGATTGAAGGCCAGGCGAAATCTGTTGGCCTTGAAGTAAATAAGCACAAGACAAGTATCTGTCCAAAGGCAAGGGCAAAACGTCACTATTGATAGCAACAATTTTGAAGTAGTTAAGAAGTTCATCTCGAAGTAAACATTAACTCCACGAGTGTCATAGATCTGACGTAACCTTTGCTACGCACATTTTCCAAAACGATTGGGCTCAAAACTTCTAACTAGATGGCGAAATTTATGCTTTTAAACGTATGCGTTAAACGATAAGCAGAAAGGGAGAGCTAATACTGGGCTCCTTCTTCAAAAGATTATTTTAGTCATGTATGCGAGGAGGGCAAATGGCGTTGAAGATACAACCGCAAACTCTATAAGCTGTACGAAGACGTGGATCTTCTCCAAAAAGCCAAAATACGTCGACTAACATTGGCGAGTCTAGATCGAGCTAAGAAGATCTTCGAACCTTGGCCCCTCAGGTTCAAGACGACAAGGAAGATCTAACCTCCGTTTTCAAGACCAATCCATCGCAGATGCCGGAGCGTTTGGTCTGTAAAACTAGAAGCAGCGTGCCCGGAAGCCCGGAGGATGGAAGGCTGCAGTGTATCAGACAGAGATGGGAACCCAAGTATTCAAGATTATAGTTCTCAACATTTTTCTCAGTCAATTTTAATTTTAGCACTCATTTAAAATTTCAGTTTGTTCAGTTTGTTCCTAAATATTAAACTGCACTTGCAAACTTTCTTTTTTTGACGGATCTCTAAAAATTGAATAGGGCTTTTCAATTCGTAGACTAGCTGGAGATGCTTCCATCGACTTTCGGATACTCGAAACTGCTGATTTTATCCGGATTTGATACTCTCAGACCAACAGACTAACAGAGTTATAAGAAATCCCTCCGCGGTTGTCAAGTGCAGGGTGCGCTCAAATGTCAAAGAATATTCCGCCGAACATCAACATGTTGGAAAGCACCCTTTGCTAATCTGGTCCATTTGTTGGATCGGATTACAGCTGAATATCACTAAGACGTAGTCCACTTTTTTCATCACGGGGCCCCTGGCGACGATGCGGAGTATTCCCTTCCCTCGTTATACCATTGCCCTCCCGTCTTTGATTATATAAAGGGTGATTTTTTAGCTGGTTTGGTTTTGGCAACACTGGTTTTGACAGCTGACGTGTGTTTAGTACCTTGTGTCACTGTCAAACAGCTTCAGTTTGGTTTGCAATTTAACCATGGATCGTCTTACAAATGAACAACGCTTGCAAATTATTGAATTTTACTATCAAAATTCGTGCTCGGTTCGAAATGTTCATCGCGCGCTGCTTCCATTTTATGATCGGCATTCTCGACCTTCTGAGCAGTCTATTCGGAAGATTGTGACCAAATTTCGCACCAAATTTACTTTGTTGGACATTAAACCACCAACACGTTTACGTACTGTGCGTAGTGAAGAAAATATTGCGGCCGTATCAGCTAGTGTGACAGAAGACCGCGAAATGTCGATTCGGCGCCGTTCCCAGCAGTTAGGCCTTTATTACAGCACTACGTGGAAAATTTTGCGGAAGGATTTGGGCGTAAAGCCTTTTAAGATACAGCTGGTGCAAGAACTAAAGCCAGCCGACCTACCACAACGCCGAATTTTTGGTGAATGGGCTCTTGGAAAGCTGGCCGAGGATCCGCTTTTTTATCGAAAAATTGTGTTCAGCGATGAGGCTCATTTTTGGTTGAATGGGTACGTAAATAAGCAAAATTGCCGCATTTGGAGTGAAGATCAGCCAGAAGCATTGCAACAGCTACCAATGCATCCCGAAAAAGCCACTGTTTGGTGCGGTTTATGGGCCGGCGGCATTATTGGGCCATATTTCTTCAAAGATGATGCGAATCGCAGCGTTACTGTCAATGGTGAACGCTACCGAGCGATGATAACAAACTTTTTTTTGCCCGAAATGGAAGTTCTTGACTTGCATGATATGTGGTTTCAACAAGACGGTGCCACATGCCACACAGCACGCGAAACAATGGCGCAATTGCGAGGCGAGTTTGGTGAACAGTTAATTTCACGTTTCGGGCCGGTCAATTGGCCGCCTAGATCGTGCGATTTGACACCATTAGATTATTTTTTGTGGGGGTATGCCAAGGCTAATGTGTATAGGGACAAGCCCGCTTCGATTGACGCACTGAAAGCCAACATCCATGCATTCATTCGTGAGATACCGGCCGATATGTGTGAAAGAGTATGCCAAAATTGGACTCAGCGGATGGGCTACCTGAGACGCAGCCGCGGTCAACATTTGCATGAAATTATCTTTAAACATTAAATTGCAAGGTTCAAACTATCGATTCAAATAAATATTTCATTCATTTTTTCAAATTTCTAAACCTCTTAAAAAATCACCCTTTACTTGGATGTTCTTTCTATTTATGATCTACGTTTTGCTTGGTTATTTTTTCTATACTTGTATAGGGCCTCTTTTTAGGCGACTTTATCATTTTGGGTATCGGTCTAATACGTCTAATGAAATTCTAATGTATTGATGCACTGCATAGGCACAGAAGCTTTTACAATATTCCTAAAATGGATTGCATAAAACAACTTCCTAAACTGTTGAGGAATATATCAATATAATGAAATGATATGGGTAATAATTTCGACTTTAATTTAATTACACAAAAATAGGATAAAAATTACCTGGAATCGTAATATGATTGTCCAAATCAATCCCAAATTGAGCGATGCATTGCCATCTACAATATCATGCGAACCGATATTCTCCAAATGCACTCGTTGATCTCTCAAAAATTGCAACGCTTTATCCACATTTTCTAAGCAGTGAATTCGCATTTTACCCTTTGTAGGTTTCGGTAACCTCTCACCAGATAGCACCTCCAGCAGCTTGATCAGGCTTTTACCATCTCTCATATCTACATAGAGATCAGCTATTCGACAATTCACTCGACACAAATGCGAGTTTACCCATTTGGTGAAGGTTTTCTTCTGAACTGTTTCACGTTCAACAGCAAGGGCTTTGATGCGTGAACGTTCAAACAGGCGTGAACTGGAATTCCCTCCATCGTATTCGTATTCGTCAATGTACTCGGAGCCAGGACCCTGGCTAGGATCCCAACGAACAATTGATATGTCCGTAGTCATTTCAAACGCTTCAAGTTCTCGAAATATTTAGCTCTTAAATTCTGTCTTCTGTTTTTTTTTGTTTTGTTTTTATATGTGGCTTAATTTGTTTAACGTCGGTCGTAACTGCAAATAAAAATAAAAAACAAATATGTAAATTGATTGAATTATGAAAGCAGAAAACATTTTAGGACCGTAAATACATAATAATAACTCTTTCATCCTTTGTCAGAGAATTTCAAAGTAGTAGACGACTACTTTCTATACATGAGCTCCACTATTCCTTTGCAAAATTACATCAACGCCAAGATCAAACTAAGAATCAACTCCCCCCAATCGCTGTTTCTTCGGGCTAAAAATGCCATCTAAGAACCCTTCTCTGAAAGAACCAAATAGATATAATATAACACCCGACCCCGATCATCCCGGTCCTGCTACTGTATGATGCAGAAGCATGGACTCTGTCCAAAACGAATGAGCCTCCTGTTTCCAGAGGGCGGATGAACCTCCTGTTTTCAGAGGGCAATATTCGCTGCAGTGTGTATCAATGGAGTGTGGAGAATAAGATTTAATGACGAATTGTTGAGGATACAACGGCTGAGATGACTTGGGCACGTGGAGCTTGGAGCTAGCTAGGGACCGACACGGCTAGGGGGCTTTGTTTGGTTGAGGCCGTGCACTACCCGGAAATTGCTCTAATGGAAATTTTCAAAAATATTCACTACATACAGGTTGACTTGCTAGGTACATGATTTAAATAAGATCTTTTCACAATTTTACGATGTAAGCTGCTCCATTCCATAATAAATTTTTATCATTGACTCTCTACGACAGTTTAATAAAGCTGATGGAACAAATAGCATCACTGAACTTGCCCATTAAACCGTGATGATTGACAAGACATCTGTCAACTGTCTGTCGAAATCTCTACGCCCACATGTTCGCGCTCTTCTTCTGTAGAACCACCAAATTAGTTTTTAAGTTTCATTAAAGAATTATTTATATATATAACATATATCGAACTGGTCAGTCTTTTCTTTACCCATAAAACACAACAGAAGGGAAACTAGGTCGAACACCACCAAATACAAAAGAGATAACCAGATTGGTTAAGAACGGGTGTGAGGATAGCTGAAAACGAGTATTTACGATGACAACAGAGTTATGGAAGCCTTTCCTAGATGAAAGGCAGAAATAATCATTAAAGGGGAAGGGGTGGAAATTTGTAGAAAACAGAGTGGGACAATGCTGAATTTCACTCTCTTATTTAGCAAGCATTCAGATTCGGAGCAAATCTTTAAAGAAGGGATAACTCGATAATGACGCCGCGATAAGATAATTCTAGTAAAGATAACAACAATATGGTAAAAGACTTATAGCACAAGATGGTTAAATTTAATCCCGTATAGGCTGCAGCCACGCAGTGAGCTCACCAGAATGTCGATTTTGATACGATTTCATATGTCGCTCAATCTTTCGATCAATCGCTAAGTCGCTAGTCGCTCACAGTAGGGCGGAAGACGAAGCCTCAAATATTCATAGTCCATATTAACACCTTAAAAATCAACCACAAAACTACAATTTAAAAACTCTACAGGTACTTGTTAGCTATACAGATTTATCAAGTTTATGTATATAATTAGTGTACCGCTTTAGCTGTTTACTATGCTTTCTGGTGACGTCTAGACGGTGCCCGGACAAATCAACTTAGCTGATAACAAATGCGTGTTAATATGTGGTTAATGTGAGTTGGCGACATAATTCTTCAAAAGATTAATATTTTGTGGACGTCAGGTCTATTCGGCAGAATCCTTTATCCATTTATTCTGTTATTCTATTCTGTTTTAAATTTCCATACAAAAGTTCAAACTGTCTAAAATGTTTTGTATTTATAATTTTCATTTTTGTTTGGCCGAAAACACCGATCACTTTAGCTGGAACAAAGATTCAATAGTAACCCATTTAATCTTCCTGATACGCTTTATAATTCAAATTCACTCTTTTCAGCCGGCATACAAACAGAGCTGTTTGTTTTGAGGTTCGTAACAGATTTCAATTTTCGAAGTTCCGTAGAAGAGTTCCAAAAAAGTTCGAAACCCAGAATACGATTTATAAAAGATCTTTTATGGTCGAAATCTTGAGTCATAACAGAAAATTCATAACAGAAATTTCAAAATAATACTACTGAGGATTGCAGAATATTCCCCTTTCTGTCCCGCTTTAATTTACACTGGGAATAAAAGTTTAAGGTCAGAGTTTCGGCTGCAATGAGGAGTTGCCTCATAATAGTTTATGGCGGCAAACGATTCAGATTCCTATTTGTCTAGCTTAATGCGTGAACGCAACGAATCCGAGGGGCGAGGGGAGGGGGTATATCAATCAGTAGCCTGGCTCATGGTAATTATATTTTTCTGCCGCTAGGAGCGTTTCTAGGCAGTGGACCGCGCATTGTGCGTGCAAGATTTTTACAAAAACAGTGAAACGGCAGTTTCGGCACTTAAAGAAATCACCAAGAATACCCCTCATTCGAAAATTGGTCAACAAAATTTAAGATATTTCTTCAACACTGGGCGACCAAGTAACCCTGAACGGTAGAATACGTGGAGAGTGCCTGTTAATCACACTGTTCTTGTCAAATCCAAAGCTTTTTATTCGTAAGCGAGCAAGTGCAAAAAAGGGAGTGTGTTTTTGACCACACACCAAAAGTGAAACTTCTCTCGCTAAATGTGGATATGTAAGGTATGTTAAATTGAATTGTGCTAAGAAATTTAATTTAAAAACCAGCTCTTTATAATATAATATAATCTTTACAGCGCAGTTGAAGTGTGGAAAAGATAAAACAATTCCAGTACTTAGAAGCCAGAGAAATATAAAAAGCAGAGAAAAACAAACGAAAGAAATTGTTTGCAATCAAGGCAACTTATTATTAAGTTAGGAATATTTTAGTTCACCAGTTGCATTTTTATTATTGGATATAAGCATCCGCCCAATGCCAGCCTCCCCCACCTATCGTTTTGTTGTTGGCTCTATTTTTCATATGGAACTTCTTTTAGTTACCATCTCTCAAATGCCTTATTTGCTTTCTTGGTGCGTCTTGGTCATTAACGTAAGTGCTACCTACTTTACTTTGTGTAGAGCTTAGCTCTGAAGTGTTAGTGACTCAAAAAAAGTATTGACTGTATTTAGTTGCATTGTCTAACTGATCTGCATACTTTTCCGGTGTTTTACTATCTTCAATATTCTCTCCCTTCAATAAATCAGTTTTCTTGAACGTTTATTTTTTTAAATTGATTCTGTAAAATTTTCCTATAATCCTGTGCATATGTTTTGTTAATCATGTGATAACTTTTCACATTGAAACCTTGGGAGCATTTTGTCTCAATTCATATCGTTTTAGTGATTTATTGATGTGATAATTACAGAAAATTAACATAATGAATAATACGTTATTTTTTAGCATTCTTGGGCTCGAAAGTTTGCGTAATCTTTCTATGATAAGATTTTTCGTTGGTTCAGTGTGATTCAAGTTAATCATATTATATGCTTTAACAAGATCAGATTTTAAATTATGTTTTCGTGAATACGAAAATAATGTAGGTACCTACACGGGGCAGAAAGACCTCGCTACGCACCAAAAGAACAATAGTGAAATAAGTTTGAGATCTGGACAGAAATGCTTAAAGGTTCTAAGTGAAGGGATTTAAATGGTCGTGAATTTTAAGTCTTAGAGGAATGCAGCGAAAAAAAAGCGATTGCTTTTGTTATAGGCGTATATCACTGTAATGTCTACCGGGAATTAGAAGTACGGTTTTTGGCCAGGCTAAAGCATTCTCTCCAAATAATATTTGTGTAGGCTTGGGACTTGGGAGTATGTCACAGTTGTTTAGGCATTTTTTTAGAAACCTTCTGTCGGATCCATCATTTCTTTAGCTTGCGTTCTTATTATTTCCATCAATACCCCCAGACTTATGAGACCGAATTTAGGACTGACAGCTTGGCTTTAATATAAAGTTCGGTGCCCTACAACACTGAGTTTAAAAAAATTATGATAGATGGATCAATTGTATCTTATTTCAAACAACTATAGACAACTTTTTTGTTCATTACTTGAAAAATACGTCTGAATTTCTGCCTCTAGTTTTAATTTGTTAGATATAAGGCACAGAGGATCAATGTTTATATGCCGAACTTCAAACCGAGGGACTTATGTTCGATCCACGGAGAAAGACATATCACATCTAACGATGTTTTCCCCACTTAAAATATTGCCGCCATTTTAAAAATCAGTAGGCAGGTTCGACTTTAAATTAATTTCTAAAAGACATGTTTTTGTTAAACAGGCGAATATTGTTTTTGCCGAATTCTTTATATAAACTTATCAACGTCTGACAAACATTCTAGAGTATACTACTGTCCACAAAAAGCTTTTCAATTCAGCCGTTTGGACTCACCATTAAACTCACCATTGTAACACAAATAAAAACAAAAAATTCACAAAAACGAAGAGTTAGAACAACCTAGGTCCAGGTTCTTATCAATAATATAATACATAACTACCACATATCTTGTTTATCATAAAACAACTGCCATTTGTGGCCGCGGTACTTAAACTTGCGTGTACGAAATTATCGGAAAATGTAAATATGACTCGGACATAACTAAAAAGTCGAACATTATTGTTCAACTGTATTAACTGTGTTAAATATTTAGTTTAATAGACAAATCTGTATGAAGTACGCCTACTACTTCTGTCAAGGGACACAGGCAAGCCAATGGAAGAGTATAAAGTTATACGTTAAATTTAGTTTAAATTATTGACAAATCATAAATCATTATGTTTTATGTCCATTTGTGCCACATTTGTGCTCAGGGTTTATTATAAAGAACAATACAAAATCAAATTCCATAAATAATGTAATATTACAAATTTAAAATAAACAAAAACATTCGAAAGCAAATCAAACACTTATTTATAAAGAAATAACAAAATTACAAAAACCATAAGCTGGCAACACCAAAACATTCTTCATCATCCTAATAAACAAATAAAAAAGTGCAGTTGTCGACGACTAAACAAGGTCCTGTTTGCGAATCAGCTTAATAGGTAGATTTTGATTTAAATACACACGTAAACGAAATCTTCCCAGGCGACATCGGTCAGGGACTTTGGGTAGGACTGGCTGGTGGGGTAGTCCTGGGGTCGAATTACCGCATCCATGAGCGAGCCATACGTCACTGAATTTTGTGAGTTTTACAATATAGCAAAAGAATAACAAATTCAGTCACATAATAATCGATCACGGATGCGGTAATTCAATCCCAGATAATATGTATTTCCGTGATGAAGGCAGAATTTCTTTATACATCCCATTTCCTATTTTATTACCAACAAAATTACAAAATAAACGTGAAGCACATACTCACGTGACTAATCTAGTTTAATAAAATATATATTATACTGAGCGCCTACTTTGCCATTTTAGTTGAAATTTGTGAATCATTTTTATTTGGTATAAATAAATATCTATTCACTTAAATTCGTTTTTTATTTGGTATCAGCTGTGATTCATTTGGTTTTAATTCTGTATGTCTATATTTTTGATGTTGATACAAAAACCAAAATCGTCTGCTTCCTATTCAAGTAAAGAGAGGAAGAAAAACAAATCAATAACTTGAGTGAAATAATTCATTTTCATACATCATACAATTTAGTCTCGCATGAAAGTAGGAGAACAATATATATATATATATGTACGTTTAGTTGTCAAAGGAATAGGATACATACATTGAAATTAAATATCTAAACAATGAGTGACATCATGCTAAAAGTTTTGACCCCCTATGCTGTGTGGGTGTGGGATGTTCAAATCTTTAAACAATATTTATGTTCTCTGTACTACTCTCTATTCGTTGTTTGCATTTGATACAATGACCACGTTCCAATCGCACACAGTACCACTAAGAAAACATTGGAAATGGAACGTTTACTTTTGACATAAACTGAGTAGAGTACCTATAAATGTGAATTTTGTGATTTTTTACTTCATTAAAAAAGTGCACGAATGGGTCGCACGAAATTTCTTTAAAAGTTTGTTATTTTTTTATTTCAATAGGTAGGTAGGTTAAAATATGAGAGTCGATGCTAGAAATAGTGTTAAAAAATTCCACTTTTGGGTTTTTCATCCGATGTGGCAGAATTTATCAAATAACAATGAGTATTTATAAGTAGAAACTCTAGAAACAGGCATCTGTCGCAACTTCTATTAGAGAGTTTTAAGCGTCTACTATACTACTTTGAAAGCTTTTTGCTTTACAAGTTTTATGAGTAAAAGGACAGGCGGAGTAAGAGTTTCTGTTTTCAGATCTGTTAGGGCATTGTGAAATTTTAAGGTGCATATTCAATATGGTTAAAAATAAGTTTTGCGTAGCTGTTATTGTATTTTTAGTGGAAGTGGGGCATTGAGATTATTAGAAATAATTAAAAAGTGTTTTACCAGTTCGAATTTTTTGAGAAAAAATAAGTACTGGATCTTATTTAGAATACTTATATTATCTTAGATATGTATTGTGATCAAAACCTTTTTGTAAAATTATGCAGACAAAACAGTAACAATGTTTAGTTTGAAAAATACTAGGTATTGCTTAACTATTTACCTGAAAATTTAAATATTGTTGTGGATCATTTGGTTTTTATGGTTTTATCCAACTCGAAAATGGGGTCTTTGAGATATAATCAGTTTCTAAGATTAGCGTTTTTGGTGATTCGAATTCAAAATTAAGGACACAATAATTTAATCAATAATCAACTTACTCTAAGAAAGCATTTTGATCAAAATCGTTAGTGCCGTTTTTAGGTAAAATAAAATTTTAAAAAAGCCTTTGTTTTTTTTTAAAAAAAATCCCTTGTATGATAATATAGTGACAAAATTCGTTTGGCTTTAAGTTTTAAATGATCATTTTTTGTTTTTGTACAATCGTTACATTAGAAACATGCGTTATTCGAATTTTTAGCAAAAAACTGAGTATGCATTCAGGTTAAGCTCACCTACTTAAGCTCAAATATCAATTTTTGTGCAGTTCCATTAATATTGAGGCTACTTTGCAAAGAAAAAGTGTCCAGTTTGCAGCACTCAAAAAGTGGGGAAAAAGCAGTTTCTCTTACAATTAACGACTTCGATGCGATTTGCAGTGGCTTAATGGTCAGTGTGTTGGACTCACACAAAACGAATGATTGTGAAAAGCTACGCCTAGGGTCCTAACGGACCTGTTGCGATAACCATTTATCGTTATTTAATGCTCGAATGCAACCTCTGCTCAGCGACATTTAAGCTTTGACATGCCCACACATTTTATTGCATGGATATTGTTCTTTCTTTCTATGAAACATCGCTCGTGGAGACGCTCTATTACGGTCTGAAGGTACGAGTATATAATCATCATTGCAGAAACCCCTTTTTTGGTGTGCACACTAGAGCAGGTGTCAATTTACGTCAGATCCGTTTCATTTCTCGAAATTACTTTTTTGCCAAATCTTGTCCAAGTCCATTATGCGGTAGCAGAATGACACGTAGCTAGCAGACTGTTTTCAAAGCCCCATCTAACCCAGACTATTTTCATCCATATTTTCAAATAAAAATTAATAAATCACAAAGTGGTAAGGAACTCTATTGACCGTCTGAGTGTAGGATATCTAATCGATTGTCCTGACTTCATAATCGTAAACAAAGAGATTGACGGTTCCAGACCGATTAAGCGGGATATCATTTAAGGCCGCACTGAACTATGTATGTATACCTACATGTCTTTTGCTGTCCAGTATCTGAGTTGTGTGTAAGTGTAATGTTAAACATAACTTTACCAGAATGAATGCTCAGCCTAAAGTTGCCTGATTATCCCTATACCAACTACACGAACCATCTCAGAAATACAACAAATTAATCACATTTTTGCAGCTTGTATCCGCGCTTGGCACTTGAAAATAAAGTTTGCGTCCAAAATTGGAGACAAAAATTACCAACTGGAGCTAAAAATAAGCAAAATAATTTAAGGCCGAAATATTTGTCAAAATGAAGGGAATAAACGCATTCAGTATTTGTACATTCAGCGATCGTGTACATGTAGTCAGTGTTCAATTGAAGTCGAGTTTCTTTTTTGTATTTCGTAAAAAAATTAGGTACCAAAGGGAATAAAAAATTACTACCTATGTGACCAAGACAAAAAATACAAATCTACTCAGTTATGCTCAAGGCCATAGCTCAGGTTTGACAGCAACTTTAGTTCTCCTTCTTATTAAAAATTGGTCGAGCCAAAAACGCAGTTCCGAGCTTTACTTCCGATCCTTGTAACGTTTCTCGAAATTTAGAACCTGGAACCCCTTGCTCAGTAGCACAACACCTGACACCACTGCCTCCACGATACTAGGTATAGTGAGAAGAAATGTCACAAAGCATCACGATGGGCAGATTATGTTTTCTTGTATTTTATGAAAATCCTCACACTGTTCATTTCTGTAGGAGAGCAGAGAAAACATTATCGAACAACAGGTAAGAATCCAACTACAACGAACTGTAATACCTACTGCTCTTAAAAGTACCTTGACAACTAGTGACGTTTATTTACAAAGTTGTGAAATTCAATTTATCGCACCAAATACAAAAAGGAAAAGATTAGAAAGTTATCTATTACTGCATATTTTTGAAAGTGGAGACTTCGCCAATTGACTTGACAGCAATAAAGGCGAGGCGTATCTTATGTTACGGTTAAACGGTCAATGAAAAGTGTCGACTAATTACGTCATTAGTAGTGCGCGGGGTTTATGCTGACGTCAGAATGGATCAATTAAATAACCAAAACAAAACAAGTTGCAGTCTAGCTAATATTTATCATCTTCGGACTTATAACGCATATGAACTCCTATTTTTCACAATAAATAGATAAAACGATTGCAGTTAAAAATACAAATTAAATAGAAAATAAAAGAAAAGGTATCTATAGATTACCAGCAGTGAATGCACAAGTGCATAGTACAATACCTACGAAATCTGGGTGCGGAGAACAAGGTTTGGAGTCCCAACTCAGGAAAATGCTTTAGCTGACGACAGTGTCTTTTCTTTTCAGTCGAGGACCACTTAAAAATCTTTATTATTTCTGTATTTAGCAACAAATTGAAGTATGTAGGACGTGGGTACATAATAACTTATTCATTTCGCTAGATCGAAATCAAAAATATACTGATTTTTGTTTTTTAATATTGTTCCGACCACTTAAGTTCATAAATCTAAGAACACGCTCGCAAATCCCCAATATTATTAAGTTCATTCGTTGATGATGAATACATCCTCATATAGGTTATAATAAAACATACCTATTCCGGAATTTGCGCAAGTATCTATACCACTGCAAATTACCTGTCAAAAGTACGGTGCGCCGACTAATTGTATTTCTGAATTTATATGATCTCCAATAAACACAATTTTAAAAGTACATAACCCAACCACCTTTCAATTATAAAAACAAAAAAAAAAATTAAACACAGTTGAATAGATAGGTAGGTACCTACTTTATAATACAAATGCAAGATCCCAGTATATACAAGACTGACTACAAGTCCATACATTAATGAATGGGAGGGGAGTGCAAAAAATGACCTAATATTAATTAAGAACAATTTAATGTATAATGCCTCATAATACTGCACTCAATGAGATTTAGCTAGGGTTAGATTTCCTTTTCTGAACACTTATTCCGGCAAGTATATGTATATCTTTTAATTAAATTAAGTGGTTAATTGGTTAAAACTGTAGTCGCTAGTCAATATCAAATTGTACATGTGAATGCTGGTGATGATATAATACTTTATTTAGAACATTTTCCATTTCGTTCCACATTTCATGTTCGTCATTCGTCTCCCTTCTTCTCAAGTAAACATCAAACAGTCTAAAATCGAATGAGCGAGATCTAAAGAAATCAAATCATTCATTCTCTCCACTCTCCAAGGAGAGATTCTCTATTTCCAAAGGATACACAGGAAGAAATACCATTTTCAATGTTTTTGCTATGATTATCCATATCCTACCTACAATGATGTCATCGCATATTCAGCTAGCTTTCTTTATTGTTTTTCTCAACACAATTATATTTTGTTGCTCTGTTCTCAATTGTTCCTTTCCTATTAGACTAGGGCGTTGTCCACAACTTTTTTTTTGTTTTTTTTTCACTGCACCCTTCAACACATCACAACTCACCGAAAATGAAAATTATGTAGGTATTCCAGGTTTTTTCGACGTGTGCAATTAGTAAGTATATTATTCAATTGTTTCTATGTTTTTCGGGAATCAATCTCGAGTAGACTTTAGTAAAACACATAACACACAGGAACACAGATTTATATATACACTCCGTAATTCTTCAATAGCTACTAAATATAATTATTTTTTCTTCGCTCGGGAATGCACTAACATACGTAGAGTTAGAACATAGGAGAAGCCTTGCTGCGATGACTGAATTCGATTAATCGGCGCTGGCTGAAAGTGAGTGACCGATACTGTACCGACCTATTACTCTTCAATGAGAATGGAATGGAAATGGAAAGAATCGATCGAAAAAACACCGAAATAGATGAAGCCAACGTACAGTATAGATACAGAAACGGAGAGAATGACGGAACCTGAATATGGGTGCGTTCAATAGGGACAATATAAATCTGTCTTTTCAGTTAACTATTGCACTAGGTGTGTTTTATTGAACATCTATCTAAAGCCTGAACTACATCGAAACAAGAGTGGGAAAAAGTACAAAAAAGTGAAAAACTCGAAACTAATCGAAAACACATGCATATTTATATGACATCTATGAGAAAAGTCTGAACTATGACAGCTCAGAGCTTTTTTAGTTTACATTTAAAATTTCCAGAAGCAGTAATAAGCAAATTTAGCCGAGTTAAGTGAAAAAAGAACTTTTCCTTGCGAAACTGACAGCAATTATGAATTATATGATGGAAGCGTGATCTAGCGGAAAGTCTTGAAGGTATTCGTTGAGTGTATTTGTTTCTTGAGTTTTGCGAAAAGTTCGACCATGTTCAAGCTTTCCACGAAGTGAAAATTTTAAATTGAGAAGAAATATACAGAGCACACTATGCGATGATGCAGTACATCCGATTTTTTCAATTTTTTTGTACATTTTTCCACTTTTGTTTCGATGTAGTTCAGGCTTAAACAAAGCAAAGTTATACTGCTTTTTCAAAATCACACATTCCTAACACGGAGGATTAAAGAGATAGCCAATACTAAATAGCCGTCTGACTGAAAGGGTCAGCACTCCCTAACACTTAAATACACGTGACACGTCGGCCATCTTATACCATGATCCCACCAACGTGATTTAGCCAATGTGATTTATAAAAATCACGAAAGGATAAATCACGTAATTTATGAGATGATTTAGCTAAATCACGTTGGTGGAACATGGTATTATTAACGTAGTTGGAATGATGGGAACCAAAGACAAACGATACTTAGACCCACAACTCACAATCCTCTTGCCACTGGCCAACTATTTTTTTTTTTTTTTTAATTCGCCATTTTGTTTTCCTAGAATCCGTGTGACAAAGCAAAAACATACATAAAACGAGTAATAAATGCAGCCAACCGTTACCTACCGTGTCGATATGTGATAGAGTTCGGGAATTTTTACATTGCTGATGCCATTGGTTGGTTATTATGTTTAGTTTAAAGGCGAATAAATTATTTTGTCAGATTGGTTTTTAAACATATGTACATAAATAATTTACAAAAATAGATCAGCTGAAAAAGTAAAAGAGCAAAAGGAGTAAATAACACAGTTTCGATGCGTGTTTTGTGGTAAGTAGCGTGAACTTAGGGTAACGGAAATGAAAAGTTTAGGGCAAGTTTGGGGGATAGCCAAAAACAGATGGTTCGCGTTAATGCCTTTGCTATGTTCTCTGATAGAAACGCGAACCGACAAACACCTTAACGTATAGACGCGCGATGCGTGACTTAAAGGCTTTTAGAAATGTTTTACGACAAGGCACCCACCGTGTAAATCCCGACTAAAACTATTGTGATCTAACAAAAACAATGTGCTCAGCTTGCAAGAATATGGCAATTTGGCAGCCGTGTTTTTAGCTGTCATGTCATTATGTGTCATGTTTTTATCGTGCGTACCTTCTACCTTCTACTACGAGTCCGAACTGTATAAGGATTTTCTTTCTTTTATTTCTTGTTGTCTTCAACATTTGGTGTGTCGTGTATTAGTTTGTTTGAATAAATAAGATTAAATTGGTATAAATTGTGTAATTGGCCACTGTCCTATCAAATTAGATAGTTCAACGGGATCGAAATCTAATTTTCAAATAAATCTGTGAAATATATATATTTGGTGCTGGTCGCGAATTGTTCATACGCGGTCGCGAAATTCAAGGCAAAAACAGAAGTACCTTAAGGAAAAGTGTATTTTGTGTTCATCTCATTTACAGCCAGACACAAATAAGCAATACGTGGCGATAAGTAAATGCAAATGAAATTGTTCTATATGTACCTATATGGTGTGCAACTACATCGGTTCGCACAAAACTTCTGAACACAAGAAATAAATCCACCACAATAATTAATTTATTATCGTCCGACCAAAGACAGCTTGTGGCATAATAAAATATATTCTTTTCTTTAATCGGTCATCAAATATTCAATAAACCGGAATAGAGCTTAAATTATAAACAAATATAAAGAGTTTTAGTAAAGATAACAATCATGACAGAGATAGCAGGAAAACTAGTGCCTGAGAAAGCTGACCCAGAAATGAAGGGTTGGCTGCACAAATGGACAAATTACTTGAAGGGTTACCAGCGACGTTGGTTTGTTTTGTCGAACGGAGTCCTCTCATACTACAGGTATGAACTCGAGTGCTTCCAAGCTATATTTTTTTTTTGTTCATGATGTTTCGTTTGTTTTCGCAATCATCGCAAAGAAAATCCAATTCTAGAAATCAGGCGGAGATGTCTCACACTTGTCGCGGTACAATTTCATTGCACGGAGCCTTGATACATACCGTGGATTCATGTACATTTGTCATTTCCAATGGAGGAACACAGACGTTTCATATAAAGGCGGCCAATGAAGTTGAGCGTCAAAGTTGGGTTACAGCGTTGGAATTAGCTAAGGCAAAGGCCATGTAGGTTTTTTTCCTTTCATTGTGTGTATATCTGATTCTAATTATTGTTTTTAATATCTTCTAATTAAAGACGGGCTATGGAAAGTGATGAGGACGAAGATGACACGATTTTACTCGTTGCGCCGAGTCAAGAGATAAACGTAGCTGTAAAGGAATTGTCAGAAAGGTAAGTGACGTGAAGCGTGTCGCTTGCAGGGACTGTCCGAGCCCATTTTGCACTCTTTGTAATTTGCGCACCTCATTTCTGGTCATTAGCTAATTAATTAATTTCCTGATTGAATACCTACCCACGGAGTAGAATTTTATTTATTCCGAAATTTGTATCTACTCTCATAATATAATCTAATCTAAATCCAGTCTTTGTAATCTTTATACATGCAATCAAGACAGATTACTCCTTTTAGGGTTTGACTTAACAAACAAAAAGTAGAATGTTTTCTCTTTCACAATCTAAGCAAGAAAAATTCTGTGAGCCGTTCTTCCTTCCTGTTAGGTTTATTATTTTTTTATTTGATTTGATTCTTTTTTAAGCTTCAGCTAAATTATTTAGCTAAAGCTTGAAAATAAGAAAAATTATATCACATGTAATTTTAAATATAGCACTATTTTCAGATTTTAAGTCATTTGGAAAATCATTGCAATTTTTTCCCTTTGATAGTTATTATTTTTATTTGAAAGGGGTTGTTGTACTACGACCTCTTGGTCTATTTTACAATGTACACCGGAGATGTACTCAACTGAATATGTTCAACAAATGCTGTTTGTAATATGTCTTCCTCCGCAGTTTAACTTTACTAGAGAAAAATAACGCGATTTGTGAAACGGTTTATAATAACTTATTTATTTTCATAATATTCCGTAAAAGCATTTTATTTTATTGGCTCATCAGATTAGGTTCAATGTCAATGACTTCAGTTTGTGATCTTTAGCGATAACGTATCGACGTAACTTTTTCTTTTTTTTAATTGAGAGTGACTTCCGCTGTTTTTGTTTTGTAAAATGGGTCTTGCGAAGCAATTGAACGACTTTGAAAAAATCCAAATAAAGGCGTGTTTGGAAAATGGCCTAAAATGAGCGAAATTGCTAAAAAAAAATGGTCGAAGCAAAAATGTTGTTATCAATTCGATTAGCAATGAATCCCGTAATGGAATTAATGTGAAGGAAGTGTTCAATACGCGACAAGAGCAGCAGATAGAAGACTAATCATCAGAACTGCTTCAAATTCTGAACGTTCTGCTGCCAAAATCAGGAAAGAATGCGGAGTTTTTACAAGTCTGGAAAAAGTAAAATGGATTATTCGGATGCAAACATTTGAAGGCTAGAAGTAAAAAAACAAACGCCTCTCAATGATGTGCGTAAAGGTGCACGTCTTCGGTTTGCTCGAGAGAATATGACGGTGAAACAAGTAGTTTCAGACTGTCGTGTTTTCCGACGAAAAAAAGTTCAACCTAGATGGACCCAATGGCTACAATTACTATTTTCAAGATCTGCTAAAGGAGGAACGTGTGTTGAGTCGTCACCACACCTGTGGAGGTGGCGAAGATGTGAAATTGCTTGAGTGGCCGCCGTACTCACCGAACATTAAAATTATTGAGAACGTTTGGGGGCAGTTGTCCCGAAAAGTTTATGAGACCGGGAGACAATTTAACGATTCTGCTACCCTGATTGAAGCCATTAAAAAAGCTTGGTCTACGATTTAGCTTAGGGATATTGGAAAATATTATAAGTCTTTGCCAAACCGTATGTATGAAGTTATTTTGAACAAAGGAGGGAGTACAAAATACTGAATAATCCTGAAATTTATGTAACATACTAACAAGAAACAAAGCTGTAATTTTTTTTTTAATTTCAAATATCTGAACTTATTCAGTTGAGCTTTTTTGTTATGTTTTTGAAAAAAGTAAATAATAGAATTATGTACGTGTGTTAGACACCGCATACTTTAGTGTTTCATTAATAATTAATTAACTTATGAAAAAAAGGAAAATATTTCATTAAAATCGGTAAGTTGGTTGAAGAGACATTGCCAAATTTTGAGCCTATTCAGTTGAGCGGGATGGTACTTGAATATTCCCTAATAAGAGTTCCCCTCAAACTACCATTCATTTCGGAATCATTTTAGATTGCCTTGTACTCTATTTAGTCCAGTTTGCTTTAAGAATCTGATGATGAGAGCTGGCTCCAGTGACTGTATTTCCTCATCGAATAATTGGTACCTGCCCACGAATTTTAGTATTTTGTGGGTCAATGCCCCGCATGATCCCAGCAATTGTTTTGGGATTTCACTGGACTCATTGTTTCACGAATTAATACAGAGACCTTCTTCAGATATATACAGTTTCCTGAAGTGGTTCTTGAGTCTACAATGCCCCTTTATTTTTGTCTGTTGCCAAACTGAGACCGCGCTCATCCATCCAGAGGATTGTTCATTGCATGACTTGGTTCAACTTTCTTGCCGTTATCACTGCCTCGATGTCGTCTGCGTACTCAACGAGGAAGGTGTCTTCGGGCATCTCCATCCGCAGCATGTCGTCATAGGAGATATTCCAGAGGTCTGGTCCCAGAATTGATCCCTGTGCTGCTCCAGATGTTACTTCCTTCCTTCGTGGGCCTTCTGTGGTCTCGTAGATCAGCTCCCGATCCCTGAGATAGTCCTTCACCATATTTAATAGATAAGCTGGGAATCTATTTTCTAACGCATTTAGTATATCGCTCAACCTAGCTGAATTGAATGGGTTTCTTACGTCCAGGGTTGCCAGCAAAACGATCTTCTTAGAGCGGTGGCTTCCCTGTTGGGCGGTTTGGACAGCCTTCACCACTTCTTCAATAGCTCCGACCATAGAGCGTCCATTCCTGAACCCATACTGCCTTTCTGCCAAGTCTCCTGCTCTTTGTACTGAATCTGTGAGTCGAGATTTCAGTAACTTTTCAATGAGCTTCCCCGCAGTGTCCAGCATACATAGGGCCTGTACGCAGATGGGGAGTATGGGTCTCCTTTTCCTTTGCTGATTAGTACCAGTCTTTGTTTTTTTCCACTTTTTTGGGAAGGCTCCTTCTTCAAGACAACTGTTGTACATATTGAGCAGCAGGTTAGGGCATGTTTGGGCCGTCACGTCTATTGCTTCCTTTGGAATTCCGTCTGGGCCGGGTGAATACCCCGTTATAAAGCCTATTAGGACACAGAGATTTTTGGTCATGCCGATGCAAGCTTGGGAATCTTTTCGGAAATATGGTCACATAAGTATGAATAATATTCAAAGGGCATTACAATATATTATTTTAATAAATTCCTTCATGGTGAAACTCGCTTATATATACGTGTACACATACTTTAATAACTTCAATCTCTTTTTTAGGCTGGAGAATCTTCGCACTTGCTCTGATTTGATTACAAAGCATGGATTAGCATTGCAACGTGCCCTAGCTGATCTGGAGAGCGGTGATGATTTCGCAAATCGAAGTAAAATTGTCAACGAACGTGCTACATTGTTTCGCATTACTTCGAATGCCATGATAAATGTAAGTAAACACATTAAATACATCATTTATCTAAAAAAAATAATGATTGAACATCCAAAGTTTCCGTACACTTTTTAAGTAATTGTTATGAAATGAGGAGAATGAAACTTATGTCATTCGAAAGGAACTGTGTCATAGATGTGCACAAACAAAAAATTGTTGGTAGGATGTCGCCATCAGGACTGGTAAAATTAATGTCGTTTTCCATTGGGACAGAAAAAGCACTTTTTTCAGATTCAGAGCAGTTTTTCTGCTCTCGAAATCAGCTGTCTGTCAGATTTCATGTTCCATTGACCGCATTGAGAGTCAGAGCAATTTAGCGAATCTCGATATCTGAGCGAGATTTACACCTACTTACAATAACACCAAGACATTTGTTATTTGTCAAACTTTAAAGTGTGTTATTATTTACGTTTTTAGACGGCAAGTCTGTAAAAAATAGAAAAAAATTACATTTGGCCGCTGCAATGGATTTTGAATAGGTTTTTATAAACACAAATTATAATTTAAGTACATCAGATTTTAAAACACGCACCACAAGATAAGCAAAGGAAGAAAAATCTCGTTTAATATTCCATTTTTCACGGAAAATCAGAAATCTGAGAGCAAAATCTGAAAATCCCAATGGAAAACGACATAAGTTAAGAATTTCCCATACAAAATGCTTAACAGTTAATTGAACCCATTTTGGTGATATTCAATTTGTCGCCGCTATTTTGTCATAGTCTTTTCGAAGGAATGCAATTTAGCTACCTCTAGAAGTAAGCAATTGTGTACCTAAATTGAATTCAGGGGCATATATCTGCGAGGTGTTGACGACGCGTCAACCGCGGTTTGTTTAAATAATTTTGATTACGGAAAAGAACATTTTTCGACATAAATTGTTCCCCCTAGATTTTCATAGTGACATAAAAATATTAATCATGAGTAGAACTATTTTCAAACCTGCGTATTTTTTTCGATTTCTAGAAGATATCTAGATGAATAGATGAATTGTGGTACGTTTTTTTGTATTTCATATAAAAGGTAGGGTCGATTTTCGACCACAAGCGAAACTAGTATTAATGGTTGCTTCACCTTGCTTCACCTAGGGGCCTGAATTCGACCGTATGAAATCTATATATTTCCACGCAAAAACAATATTAGTTATGTAATGAGCAATATATTTGACTTGAGTGCATCAGACAAAATACATTTACCTGTTTTTTTTTTGTTTAATATTATGTAACTCAATTTGATGAGCGATGTTAGTAAAACATGAGTGAAACGTTATTTTTCCATTGTTAAAACACAGCATACTTCGTGGCATCAACTCGACCTTCCTCTGTTGTCTTCCCAATTCCCATACAAAAAAAAATGCAAATACAAATACGTAACGCACTTCGTTCGTATGTGTATTCGAGTAAGTTAGTACGTTTTTGCTCTGCCAAAAAGAGAAATGAAAGCTACAAAAGAAAATAGTTCGAAAAGGAATAAAAAACAGTTGTAATTTTAATAACTAAAGAAGTACTAGCTGTAAAAATGCACAAGTAAGTTAACTAGCAGACGTCAGTCAGCGTACAATTTGGGGTAACTGCGATGTAACTGGTTCGTAACTTTCACGCAGGCTTCTTCAATACGGGGATTGATTAATTGACTTTGACTTGACTTTCCCTTCACTGTATCCAACTATATAACATTCTTGTATACATTGAGTTACGTGACAGTTAAAAAAGTGGAGCTGTATTTGCTTCACGAATTAATATATCTTTACAAATAATAATAGCTCTATATAGGGCCTTTGGCGATATCCGTGGAATGCCCAAGGAACCCATTTTAAGCACAATAAAGCATATCAATAATAATATTAAACGTGAAATTGAATATTTGTTTGCATGTTCCTAAACAGAAAACGGTTGAAGGGATTTTTACAATTTTTTTTTTTTGTTTAACTTTTGACAGGTTCGTGCAAGGTAGGTAGGTAGGTAGGTAGGAGTGGCGGTTTTTATATTTTAAAAACCCAAGTAGTACTATACGCCGTTTTGTTACCACAACTCATTTGACCTGGTTGTTTACGATTGTCGAATAGGAGAGTTTAGATCCAGCCTGTGGAATTCAAAAAGGTTATCATTTCTCTAATACTACTTTTCGAGACCTCCTCAAGGGTTCGTGCAAACAGAAGTATCTTATTTTATTTATAAACGCAAAATAATAATTCGACTATGTAATTTTACCCAAAAAAAGTAAACTTGTCCTTTGTATATTTTCCTGGAATTAATTACAGTTCTTTGAGCTCTCTATAATCCGTGGCCGTGGCACTTACCATACCAAAAACAAAATTTTTCCTAACCTCAAAACTTGAAATTTGGTAAATGAACGTATTTAACTTGTCCGAACCATTTTACACTATTTCTCGACACTCAATGGTTGACAAATTTTATACAATGATGTTGTTTGAAGAAATTGCGAAATGTGGGCGGGACTTTAGACAGGGATATGTAAATACTTGCAACGTTTTAAGCAACAAAGTTCATAGGCAAGGGCAAATCCGGTCGGGTACAGCTAGTCGTATCTTAATGAAAAAAAAAGCAATCGCTTTTAAAAATTATTTCGACAATGTTTAATTTAATTGTTTATCCATTTAAAATTTTGTTGCATGCAACTTTTTCTCAAAAATTTAAAAAAAATTTGAATATAGTATCCGCAGGCACACATACCTACTTAGGGTAAATTATGATCCCTTATCTGAAGGTACTGAAGCTATACTTGTAAAAGGATCTAGAAATAATCATGATCCTTTTTGATAAATGTTGTCAAAATGCACTCTCCACATGAAAATTTCACTTGGCAGTACGCAGTTCGAGTGGAAAATAGTGCTTCCAAAACTGAGTTGTAGGTGGCGATACTAAAATCTCTCCACAGCTATTTCACTTGGTTTTTATTGTCCGTCGGATTAATGTTTTTTTGACATTTCAGTGTGAAAAATGATTTGTAGGAAAGCGGTTTAGAAATTTATTGGAATTTCAGATGTTTCCTTAAGTTTCTCACTTATAAAATAGTTTTTTCATAAAATATAGGCGAAAATGTTAGGTGTACAAAAATGTTGGTGGCATGGATGACCTTTTCCTTTAGCAGGGTACCTCAAGAATATTTTTCTACCCAGCTATGCTAAAAAAAAGCCAGCAGATGAATCCACGGATCTTTGAAAATATGTATAATTTTCATGCACTGTTTAAATTTGACGGCTCTCCTTATTATATTAAAAACCGGATATTATTTGCCAAATTGAAAACTATCAAAATTGTCATGAACAAAATACAAAACATTTTTTTTTTTGTATGTAAGGTTCACTGGAAAGGTAAATCATCGAAGGGCATTCCAGAGGTAGTAGGTACGCTCTAAAACACCTCCCGAGTGCACTGACTTTTGTCATACCGAATTTTATGAATTATTAGAAAAATCGTAAACGAAAAATACCTTCTGAACTTTTTTGTTAGAAAATAATACGGAATTTCTTTGACTTAGCTAGATCAAGAGGATTTATCCGCCTTAATCTCCTGATTACATTGTCTGTATTTAATAACTCGGTTATTTCTAAGCTAACGTGGTTGAGAAGCTTACTTCTGTGCATTTAAGCAACTTGTTTAACTTCTTTTTCAACTATTTCATTTTCGCACAATATTTAACAAGTATTGGCTTTCCTAACACTATAATCGTGTCCTGATAAACAGCCGCGTTACATTTTAAATATATTCATTAGGAAATCACAGTTTTTGTAAAATTTGCGAAGTGCCTTTTCAAACTAAGAAAAGGGAAAAAGTAGAAGAAAATTGTATCAGGATCCAAATTATCGTAAAACGGTCGGTGACCAACGGCACACATTAAAATCCGATTCGGAACGTTCCCTAGCGACATTTCGGGAATAAACCGCACAAAATCAAGGCACTGAACTTCCGGGCTTCGGGGGAATTGGTAGCTTTAAAAATGCATGCCTGGGAAACAGAATGCACAAACTATGAGGCTGTATGCGTTTCCAAGGAAAGTTATGGATGAAATATATTATTGCATACCTAAAGTCTACAAATAGTAGGTACGTGTACGAAATTCTGAAAAAGGTTCCATAGGCGATAAAAAGTGTCCTGAATTTTCGTAAAAAGGAGTCTGCTTTGGACTATTTTGGAAAACTGGGATCCCAGTTTGGAAGAAAGGTTCAATCGGACCCTAAGAGGTCCCAAAGGTAACCCTGCGTCCATTGCATAAATTCCGACTTCAATAAAATCTCCAATTGGTCGCAACAGAATTCGCAGCTTAAAAAGACTAAGAAGTCGAAATGTATTGTCATATCAAGGAAACCTTTAAGCATGTCATTCTTTTCACCTATCTACCTTAATGATGGTCCGATTGAATATGTTGACACTGCAAAAAATGTTGGTATGTTAACCTAGAGTTAACTCTTTCAAGGCGACTCAATACTTTACTCCCATAAAAAGTCAGTACTTTACTCCCTGTTAGCTAAGACCTTTTGTATTTTAAGGTAATTTGCTACTGTCAGACAATTTGCAGCTCATTGTGAGATAACAGTTTACTATACGCCGTTATGTTGTCAAATAATATTTTTAATAAAATATTCAAAAATCTACACTTTCAGGCTTGCACCGATTACCTAAAAACAGCTGAAGCTCAGGGACAAAAATGGTCAAAAATGCTGCAACATGAACGCGAAAAACGACAAAGCCTGGAAGAAATGGTTGAGCAATTGGCAAAACAACACACCCAGCTAGAACAAGCAGCACATCGTATTATCCCAAGTAAGTATGTAACTAACAACTAAAAGTAAACTTTATTCTCAAATCGAAATAAGTCAAATATGCAATTGGCCCAAGAGGTTCAACTAGGACCATAGGAACCTTCTCACAATCATATCGTTCTACAATTTTAATTACTCATGCGTCCGACTGAGAGATGACTTAAAGTGTTAAAGTCAACAACATTATCGGTGCTATTCTTGATTGAATTGAACATTCGTAAAGAAAAGCCAACATTATTCCTTTGCATGGATACTTGTTTTTGAGTTAAGAATTTTTGTAATGCTTAGAACCTTTCAATGCTCATCGCAGGTTTACAGACATGAATTTTCTAATACATTAATCCATTGCGTCACTTGCAAACTTTATAAAATTTTACACCCATCTGGGTGGTATAAATAAAACGTTGCAATTGTTTTTACTAAAAAAAGTTGAAATCGTAGCATTTGCTAATTTTTGTATGAATAATCCGTGATAGTTACTAATAATCATTCCAGGCTACATTTTTCGAGCTCACAGTGGTGAAATTTTCCAAACAAAATTGTACATTGTGAGCTGCAAAGTATTTAGTGTGAAGGTTAAAAATGATTATTAGTGAGGCACAATAACTGATTTGAGTTAACCTCAACTTTAGATTTTTTTTACTCAGATCGGTATTCGAATAAAAGGAAAATTCAAAGTCGTCTATTTGACTGACCTAGACTTCTTGCTAAATATTATGTAGAAACAAAAACGAGTCCATGGATTTCAATAGAAAGAGACTTGGGGCTTAAACGAATCGGACAACAATAAATTTGTGGCATACAATTTCAACAGAAATTAAATTAAACGGAGAATGACGCTCTGCCAATCGCTATTTCTTTGGGCAGCACGAGATTCAACGAAGAACTATACTTACTGCAGTGGTATATGCACTGGCTATTGGGATTAAGCTGACAACTTTCTATTTAAAACAAACTGCTAATTTATACAAACAGGACGTAGAGAAGTCAGTCTTGGGTACGAACAGGTTAAATATAGTACTGAGACACACTAGAAGTACAGTACGTCAAAAATAGACAGTTACATATATGTTTATCAAGAAGCTGCTGATATAAAGGATTATAGTTGAAAGTGCTGCTCTAAGGTAAACATTGTAAACAGTCATATAAACATTAGTGTGAAGTTATCGCCGCTTTGCTTGAGTCGTCGCTCTTAATTCACTATTTCAAAGAGTTTAAAAGGGGTAGTATTCAGGATTGGTTGTATTCAAATATCTACCTCCGTTTTTGACAATTTGTGTTTACAGTTCCCCTACCCCTTAAAATTTGCGACCAAACGCCGGAATAACTCCCGCGTAATTAACGTCCTTATATTCTTAAAAAAAAAAAATAGCTCTCACGGGCTTTATTTCTTCTTTGAAGCGGTTATAAGGTCCACACGAAGAAGCATTAACACCCACAGTTGTTAATTGTTATTGCCATTCAGAATTGTCATAAAGGCCCACACTAGAGAATGAATCTAGTTTGCATTCGACATATTTTTACAGTAGACCCCACAAATCATGCAAATTTTTATGAATTATAAATTTGTCAAGTTTTTTCTTATTTTCTTTTTTGTAAAATATAAATAATGGTAAATGGTGTTGACTGCGTTTACAACTGGAATAACAACTCACAAGAGAAAGGCAACGCTTAGACTAAACAACAGGGTATTTAAATTCGCTCCTATTACAACTTTCGATACCGAAGGTTGGGCAACACTTTGGAAGGTTGGGCAACACTCCTCTTTAAAATTATGCGAGAATTTATTTATATAATGCCCGAGATGAACAAATTGCCTCGACGACCCTACAGTTAGAGATATTCTGGCAACTATATTTGTTTATTGGTAAAGGGATTTTGGAAAGTGTGTGTTGTTTGCGAAAGCTGCCAGTTGATTATAGGTAAGGCCGATAATTTTTACTTTACTGAAACGTGATATATATCCAAATTAGTTTGATCCAAACACGGCAGCACGTGAATGCACATCATCATTTAAAAAGCTACAGCAAGTGACTTCGTTCGAGTCAAAGTTTTCCCTACGTTACAGTCTTATATCAGTTATAGTGAGTGAGTTACCTTGTTGTTTTTTTTTTTTTAAACCAGGTCATAAAAGACTTACCAAACAAAATAAGTTGTAAACCTGATTTTTTAACTTTCTCTTTTACGTAGTAAAAGTAAGATATTGTATTCGTACAAAATTTCGAACTTGAAGAGTAACACAAAAAAAAAGCGGGTCGCCAAATTCTGTCCGTCTGTTTGGTTCAATCTTCGGATTTGGAGTTTGTGGACCTACAGTTTTTTTTTTATTTTTGCACGGTAACCTCAATATTAATGATACTTCCCATAAAAAATATGTACCGTTTGATTTGTTCGATAACGGCTCTAACTATTTCAACCAAAATTGATATTTGAGCTTAAGTAGGATAGGTTAACATGACTACCTACTCAGTTAAAAATCTAATAATGGTACATACTTTTGAAATTTGGACATATCTCGAAAACGGTCCATACGATTGTAACAAAAATTCATTTCTAAGGTAATACGGTCATTTCTAATTTAATAGCAAAATCTGTTTTTCTCTATATAATCGTACAATGGATTTTTGAAAAAAGACATTTCTTAAAAATGCTGTTTTCCTTAGTTTACCTGAAAAGGGCTAAAACGATGTTGATGAAAATGCATAGGTACAAAGAATAAAATTTATGTTTCAACATTATTGCGTCCGTAATTTTCAATTCGAAACACCGAAAACTCTAATTCTAAAAACTGCTCATATCTTGAAAACTCCATTTTGGATTTCGATAAAACTTTAAAAATCAAATAATGCTTATATTTCCAAAAGTATTTAATACTCAGTTTTCAGCTAAATAGTTAAGCAATAGTATTTTTCAAACCAAACATTGCAATATTGGTTATACTGTTTTTTCTGTCAAATTTAATAAAAACCGCTCTAACGATTTTGATCAAATTTGAATCCGACTTCGTTCATGTGACAACAACGGGAACGTATGCAGCGGTTGATACGTAGAACCCAATTTTCGATGACTCGGCCGTACATTTCGACCGATACGGCCGCTATTTCTTTTTCAATATTGGCCATGAATTAGTCTAACGTCGGCGACTTGTTGGCATCCAAAGACCAATGATTTAATGAAGCCCCATAAAAAAAGTCTATAGTTAAATCACACGATCTCGGCGACCAATAGACGGTCCGCTACCAATATTCAAAGACTTCGGAAAGAGGATTCGAAAATAGCAACCGACTAGAATGGGCAATTGACTCAGCCTCTTAAATGAAATATCATCAAAAAACGTGATTTCCAAAAGAACTGTGTTACTAAGCTCAGCAATAAGAAGAACTGTAGCAACGAATCCACAGTTCACAGACTGAGCAATTACACAACAAAGTGGTACACGGATGGGTTGAGAACTAATGAGGGGACTGGAGCGGGAGTATTTGGGCCAGGCTGCTATGATGTCACTTAATTCCTACACATTAAATCCAAACTTGTATGGGAAGGCCTACAAAAACTTAATGAACTTGGTAGGAGAAACAAAATAACCCTCTGCTGGGTGCCTGGCCAGGGTAATGAAATGGCCGACTCCCTAGCAAGAAAGGGAGCATCAGAAACTTTAATAGGTCCTGAACAATTCTGCGGAATAGGGGATCACACGCTCAAAGAAGAATTTAAGCAACTAGAGAAAGAAAACAGGCCAAGAACCTGGAATAACACTCAAGGCATGAGACAGGCCAAGAAACTTCTGGGGCAGTACAACCAGAAGAGATTCCAAGCTTTCATCGGCATTAGTAAAAATAACCGGGAGAGAGTGCTATAGGACGAATTTCTTCCACCAAGGATAAGGAAGAGTACAAGAACCTCTAAAATGATTCCGAAAGGAATTATGCTGTCAGGGGAACTCTTATGAGGGAATATACCTCTCTGAGTCGTAAGCAGGGGTATAATAGACCAAAAGGTCGCAGTACAGAAACCCCTTTCAAATAATAAATAAACAGGTCAGAAAACAGAAACTGATACTACCACTGTCCTTTTACTCAAAAATCTTGTAACACATAAAAGAAAATAGTACAGTAACCGCTAATCAGAGTTTGCGACAAATGCCTGTTACCTACTTAAGCTTCAACTTTAAAAAAAAAATCACATTGTTATTTGATATAACTGCCGTATCAGATGAATAATCCAAAAGTGGATTTTATTTAACACTATTCGTATATGTCATGAACCGTTTCTTTTATCTAGCATCGGTTCTCAGATCTTTACCTATACCTATCTAATAAAACGAGAAAACAACCAACCAAACTCTTGATCAACGATAAAGTTTCGGTCGGCCCAGTCGTGCACTTTATTTATATATAAATAGAGTCTATTCTACTGCAGCTGCAAACTTGAAATTTCAGCACATCTCTCATTGCAGTAAACACTCCCTGTTCATTAATTTATGTACCTATTAACTAAACGTGTCAAAGTTCGGCGGCCATTGCACGGAGTTTCAAAGTATGCTTATTTTTGCTACATGAATAGTTGCATATTTTTAAAGTGTGCTTTAAACCATCCCACGTTTTCGCAACATCCCATTTTCTTCAATGTCAAAACCGTGGGAATATGTTCACGATGAATGAAGAACCGCCGCTTTGCGGAATGCTTTATTATTAGACATCTATGTTTTATTTACTTACAAGACTAAAGCTTTCAAAAGCATTTGTATTTCTATTCTGGTTGTCGTATCGCATAAAAAACATGGTTCTATATATTGTGACAAAAACAATTCACAGTGTGTATGGTAACGTGCGACTACATTCCGTAAGTTGCAAACAACTATCAAATCGCAATCATTTGTAAAATTATTACGCACCAAAGTTCATGCAAGCTATCCTAAGCTATGCCCAGCCACAGTCATTATTGCACTAGGGGCTATTATGAACACAACGTGACGTATGAGGTATGTCTGGAATGGAACCCAATTATCGGATGAATTCGAAAAGTCAACTAGATTCACCCCAGTTCAGATTTGATGAAACCCTCTATATTCGTTTTCATTTTGTTACAAAACTTTTCCATTCATTCCACTACTGTAACTTTTAGGCTTTTTCATTAATTCCTTTTAAGTTTAAGGTACTCTTGAAAGCTTAGAATCCTACCGCTGCTCTCACTGTAACCATTCTGCACCTTGAATACTTTCACTAAACGAGTCCGACGCCCTTTTCATGTTTTATACATTTTGTTTTTACTCTACATACATACACTGTGTATTTAAACCTTTAAACGTTTTCGCATTTATTTTACTCTAACTTAAAAAAGCAGGGGAATATTCGTACTGTACTTTACGTTCCTGATGAATGAAAAAAGGTCGTAGAACGCTCAATATGCTCTTATTGTTAGATATATGTGTATAATGTATCCCTACGAGTTATTGATTTTTCCTTCTTCCCCAAAACACAGAACTACAGAGATTTTGTTGACCCAATAACATTGTAGGAATCAGGATAAACCGTTCGTCTCACTCATAAGATATGCACTTTGATTGCTAACAATTTTTGTGAAAATATATGATTGCAGAGTGTCGAGAGTGTGTCGATTCAATTTTTAATACGTGAAGTAAATGTTTAAATAAATTTAAGGTTCTCAAATTGTACGCAGCAGTTCGTGTTCTGCTCACATTGCACAACTCAGTTTATTGTTGATTGATTCTCCAGCAATAAAAATCAATCTTAATAAGTTTTATCAATATGTGTGTCTTGTCTAAATAATTTCTCGAGCTTCGATTCGTTCTTATTGAAGACGTTGCCCCTTCTTTCGAAGAGATCAACTTTTCTGCATATTATAAAGATACTGGAATAAAATAGGCATACGATTGTTCAATGTGCATTGGAAATGATACAAATAAAACATTCTTCAATTGTGAGTTGATTTCTTACACTTTAGCTCAACATTCCGTATGGTTGCCTCAGTATTAGTGCGTGTGAAAACCCTGCTTGATTATGCCTATTAAACTTTTGACTGAGTAAGTGAGTAAACCACAAATTTTACAAAATATTTGATTTAATCTCAAAGAGTGGTGTTGTCAACCCAAACCAAAATACTAAACACTTGTATACTTACCTTATGAGGCTCGATTGCAGATGAGTTAGTCGGCAAACTATCAGACTTCAGGAACTTAATCGTTATTTTGAGTTTTTCCTTTTGACTTGTTTGAAAATAAATGTTGTAACATATATTTGTACACAAGAGTACCTTACAAGTAACAATAAAAATGAATCAGCTTAGTAATCAGTTTTAGTAAATAAAAGGGCCATTTCTGATATTGGATTTTCTGTCTTATACGGATTGTCGAAATATATTTTATCATCATTTTATCTGTGTGATCTAGATATAATGAGTAATTTATATAGGAAAACATTATCATTTCCAAATCCAATGCTTAAATGTTCTCCATTACAAGGTCGCAGCTCGCAGGTGATTTTGATATACAGAAGCGATGCAAGAGCAAATTACAAAAAGAGTGCAAGCTAATTACACCTTGTGACTTGTGCGTTGTGACCTTTCTGTCGACTGAATGAGAATGTCAACCGAGATAAAAAAAAAAAGACTGAAAGACCATCCGTCACTTAACCAAACTACATATAGCCGTGGAGGTACACTGTTTCAAATTCACGCTCGCTTCTGTCAGGCCGCTGACCTGTGACTGAGAGTAATGTGTTATGAATGTTTTTTGATTAGTTGAGTGAGTTGAATTAAGTTGGCTTGCACATTGGCAAAGACTATCCAAACAGCTTTCATTACCTTTGATGCACCTACCCGATTTGCCCCGCAAATTTAGACCAAAATCCTCTCGCGCTTATTTTCCCTGGCTGGGAATGCGTGTTATTAATGGCCTCTGGGTGGCAAACAATTTGTAAATGTATTAAACAATAAATGTAAAAAGAATAAATGTTGAGTATGTTTCTTAAGATAGCTTTACTTCTTCACTATCCATCTTTGGCGGCAAAAAATGTTCATCTTTTCACATTTCAGTTTTTTTTTAATTTTCTTTATATGAATAATATTTTTGACAGCTACCTTTGGGGGCTTTTCCAAAAATAGGTTAACAGCAAGCAAGTTAACCCCAATTTTCCACTAGGGCAAAAGTGAATTTTAGAAAATATTCCCGAACATTGGTTGGTGTTTTCAAACTTATTTATTTAGCGCCATATTTGTACACAATCAAAATTCGCTTGGAAATTCTGTAGTTGATCAACACTGAACAGCGTTGAATGATGTTACCTAGGAACAGTGAAAATGCAAATGCTATTCATGTTAAAAAAAAAAACATTTAATATCGGAAAGCAAATTCCAAAAAATACGAACTAAAAGATTTGATTTGATTTCCGATTTCAGATTTCTCGTATTCAATCGAACGTAAGAACACAAATTGTTTTGTTAATTGTTGGTATTCGCATGCTCTATTTCTTTTTCTATAGATATATTCTTTCATAAACTTTTTAACAATGTATTTTGAAATGTCCACTGATATTTTTATAAACCTCTCAACTCTAAATTATTAATTAATAAAAATACGTTTCCTCTTTGGAATACAAAAAGGGATCAAAACCTTTTTTACTGTGCTGAGGATTTCACATAAATAAAAATACGGGGATGGCCTTTAACAAAAAAAGACGAGTACATAGTTAAATTTGAGAGCAATAGTATACAGGTAGACCCTTACTATACACGGGGGTAACGTTCCTGAAAAATATCGTGTTCAACAAAATCGTGCTAAACGAAACAAGAAAACAGCGCAAAAGAGGAGCTACGTTCCATAATCTAAAAAAAGACGGAAACATTTTTTTATTTAAAATTTATTTGTTCATACATAACAAACTAAACAAAAAGTTTTATAAAGTTAACACCATTAAAACTAATCACTGCTTAAGTCCTCCATGCCGTGTGTGAGTTTCATTAATGTTGTTCTTTTAGTTTAAAAAATCTGTTATTTTCGCTCGATTGGTACAACGCTTTTTGTTCGTTTCCTTATAAGGTGACATGCATAATGCTAACTCTCTCTCTTTAATTTCACCTGCCTTATGCATAAGGTATAAAGTGTATGTATTTATGTACATATTAACAAAACTTGTATGTTCTTCGCATATGCGTATGAACATAATAGAAACAACTTATCGATAAAAAAAAATGGTTTCAGAAACCGTGTAAAAAAAGGCTTTGAACCGCGTTAAACAAAAATATGTCGCATGAAAATGTTTTCACCCTTTCACCGCAATTTCGATTCTCGTTCTACGAAAACCTGAAACCAAACCTCAAAGTTCCTGCTCTTATTTGCAAGTGAATGTTTTAAGTGAGAGTGTGAAAATGTGTAACCTTATACCTATAATGTTTGAAAGCGAATGTGAAACAATTTATTTGATTCACCAGAATTGATCCGCAGATCGCAGGCGTCGCGTCGTGAATATCAAGAGTTTCGTCTCGAAAACACTTGTGGTAAATGCTGACCAGATAAGAATGAGAGGAAATTAAATTTAAATTAAAAAACAACGGTCGCCTCGGCTTTGCTGGCAGTACTTCCAGCGTTCGGTCCAATTTTCGATAACCTTGAGCTCGTCCAAGTGGCTCGTTAGCGTAAACTAAGAACTTGACCCAGCCCCAAACAAAATAATGGTGTCGAGTCGCATGATTGTGACCAGTCGACATATTTCTCCTTCACAGTGTTGTTGGAACCACAGCTTGTATTTATATCGACTTTGTCCATGTCCGGTCACACGAAGTCGTTTAAAATCTCTATTTTTTTCTTTATAATTTTCGCGTAAAACGATGCATGATGAAGGGGCAAACGTTACTGAAAACAGCTGAATGCCATTGGTAACTTTGACAACTGCTTGTAGTTCAATCATTACTAACTCTTCCCCAAAATCGGATTCATCAAAAAGTCGTTCGTTTAATTTCGAATCACTTTCATTTCTAGATGAATCCACTAATTAAAATTAGCCATCTCTTCGAGTTTATCAGACATTTTAACGACTTTTCTTCGTACCACTTTTTTGATTTCTTGAATTGTGTATCTGTCATTTTTTTCGCAGCGGCTTAGTGGTTAGTGTGTTGGACTACTAAGCGAGGGGTCCCAGGTTCGAATCCCGCAAAAACCCAAATTCCAGCTTTGGGTTTTTTCCACTGCGTCACCTCTCGCGAACGTCTGAAAAACATCCGAGGGTATAACTGTCTTGAAAGAGCTTCTCAATTAGCTGTTTGGAATCGGCATAATATTGTAGATCCCTTCCATTCGTTCAAAAAAAAAAAATGAAAAACTCACCAAAAATGAATGGTTGTGAGAAGCTAGGCCTTGGGTCCCTTCGGACCCGTTGCGCCAACTATTTATTTATTTATTATCTGTCATTTTTTCATAGATTACTCCCCAAAACAAAACTAATATTAGGTTATAACTATAAAGTGGGTTTTATGTCGACTGCAATTAACAAAACACTTGTATGGACATAGGAAAAATATATTTGTTGTTGATTTGAAATGTCAAAATCGATGAGTAAAATCAGTGAATAAAAAGAGTGTCATATTTTAGAATTCGTAATGTTTTTATTTGTAGCCCCATTAGAATTGGGATATCATACTAAATTTGGTGTCTTAAATTTAGGAAAAAATATAACCCAATTTCTCATAAATAGCCCAATCTTCCAAGCCTGCATACGTCGGTATTTTGGTGGTCACACCGAGATGCACTTTGCACTTTGAATCCCCCTTTTATTCTACGAAAGAGTATGTATTACAATTCATAACCTCGGCCCTCGGCGGCACCAGTTTTCTGGATTCAAAGTTCAAGTTAGAAATATGTACGGAACTATAAAGTGTATGGTAAAAGTGACGTCAAAGTCCACCTATACTAAGTACTAAATAAGTATAACGTACCTATCTAACCGAATTATGAGTATAGTGAATGAACACTGAAAGAAATTGGAAGAGAACAGAGAACTGACAAACGAGTGAGAAATGAATTGAGCATTGAGCTTTCCAAAGCTCCGCTCGCATCACTCGTAAATGTAAACGTACCTTTCTCTTCACCCAGCCCAGTGACACTGACAGTACGTTTACTTTGCTACGTACGGCGACCAACCATAACCAACCGCGAAAAAAATATCAGAAAAATCATCAAAAACCTGTCAATTGATGTCATTGTGTGAAATGAAAAATAAAAACAGTGTTGATTTTTTTCCTTCAAGTTCGTAATTGCCTCTCACATGAGTTTTGATTGTCCGTTTATCGTTAAATTTATCATCCAGGGGCAAATTAAAATCAAACTCAACTAACACTATGCAGATACAGATACAGTTGTTCGGTTTCCAATCCAACCGATGACATTTAGTTCGTCTCGCGTAAGTTTCGCTCTCACACACACAACTCGTCATCGTCAGCCTTCAACTTTTTCTCAACGTTTTTTCATCTTGCTTTTATTTTTGTATCAAAATAATTTAATATCCTCTGATTTCATTGAGTGTATGTATAGATATGCTTGTGGGTTCACAATCTGCGTTTTGAGTTCGATTCTAAATTCCGTACAATTACTATTATGTACTATACAGTGCGTGTGGCTGATAAATTTATTTGTTCGTATGAAATGTGCCATCGAGTAACAGCAACAACAAGCAGTTCCTTTATTTAAAATTCTGATAACTTCACTCATATAACACTGTCAATTGCAATATTAAACGTACATGTAGTCAAAAATTATGTGGCAATCATTTAATGGGTTACATGATTAGCGGCACGGTTATTAAATTTTATAGTAGACACCTACTTAAACCAAAATAAATGCGAAAGAAAGTGAACTGTTTCTTGTAATGAAATCCGAAAAAGTAAACAAAGCAATGCGACTACACATTTTGCAGATAAGAAATCAATTTTGTTGGTACATTTAATCCACGAAAAAAAGGTGTGCAAACTTCGAAATAACAATCCACAAGCAGTATAGTTTCTTTATTGGTTTGCTAAAAATTGAATTTAATTTGATATGAGTTTTATGTCTGTATTCAGCTGATGAAGTGTATAATTATATGTGCTTCTTTCGTGTGTGTTTTTTTCCAGATTCAGCGACATCAGATGACGATGATATTGAATTTTATGATGCACAGGAAGATAATTCACAAATAGATGAGACAGCTGAAGATACATCGTTCATATTAAAGATACAGACACGACGTCTTTCTCGTGAACGAACAGGGAGTTCATCGGAAAGTGAAGAAGTTAAAGCTGGTACACAGCAGGTAAGAACGTAAGAGATGTAGAAAAGCATAATGGGAATTTTTTGTGATTGCTCCTCTACCTCATTTGAGTGTTATTTTTTCTTGTTAATTTTGATCGTGTAAGCACTTGAAGAAGCTATAAATTGACATAAATTGTAATTATTGTTTGTATAGGTAGATACACTCTAAACGTGACAAACAGTTTAGCGTAGCGTCGCTTTTATCTATCTGACATACCACGAGACAATTCTCTATTTGGCCTTTATTGATACATATTGTTAGGCCTCGCTGCTGAATCGCTACAAATTCACGTGTACACATTTCGACAACCGAAGGCGTATGAGTTTCGATATACCTACATATTCTTTGTTAATGTCATTAATGCTCAAGTTCACCATTCGTCAGCATCTTTCAAAAACTCAAGTTTTATATGTGTGAATTTAAGAACAGGGGCAAGGTTTATCGAAAAACTGTCAAAGTTCTTTGGAGCATGTGAACGTATTCACATTGGGCACATTTAAAAGCCTAGTTATCTTAAGTCGACTAGATTGGTCTGGACTAGATTGGTTATTTAGATTGGTCGGGAACGTTACTTTTCCAACGCCAGCCACATAGGTATGCGAAATGTTAACTTAGTAGGTACTCAGTCACGAATTTCTTGACTAGATTCGTTGGCTACCCCTCCATAAACGTCAACTGAAATAGCTGTTCATATGACTGAACCAAGCCAACCAAAACTGAGATACATCAAGTCAGGCAGCTCAGAGTGTTAGACTTACTAAACTGGATACTTGAACGTCCCCATTTACTTTAATTTTGCATTTATTTATGTAGTAGCTGTAGTTTGTGGCTATTGCTTCGTCTCACTTTAAACAGCAGGAAGTTTTTGAACGACGTTATTGTAAACAAGTTGTAATTCTCTCGGAAATGTATTAAATTACAGCTTATTGTCAAGTAATTCGTGATTCGAAAGACCTTTTTTTTCTGCATATACCTATACAAATTTCTTGGTCGGTTCTTTGTAAAAATGTATGCTTTAGTTATAGACACAATGGTTGGCTGCTTCACAAAAAGTGGTCAAAAATAGTACAAGAGTATGTACATACAAGAGAACTCTTGTATTATTTTTGACCACTTTTTGTGAAGCAGCCAACCATTGTGTCCGCTTGTCAACTTTTATTATAACCAATTTAATTTTCAATACCAGTTTCCGATAGTGTGCTTCATTCGTATAATAAAAATGGATGTTCGTCGGAATAATAGCCTTCGAAACCATTTGAATGATCACACTGAAATTTTGACACATACAATCGACTCCGCTTAATTGAAACACTAATTTTACACAATTATTTGTTCACTTCAGCGGTATTTTTTCTTTAGCGAACTTCGGATAACTGATAAAACAAAAATTACCGGAGAGCTTAAAAACAATTTCACTATCCAGACTAAAAATGCAAAAAAAAAAACCAACAGCATTTTTAATATGCCAATATTTTATTAAAAAAAAAAAAAAAAACAGAAACGAAACTGCAAAAACGTGTAAAAACATAAGATTTTAGGGATGGGCGCATACAGGTATTCAACAGCCTTGTTTATTAGAATTTGTGTAGTTATGTAGTGTATAAGATTTATTCAGCCTTTATACACCCTCCCAAAAAATTGTTTATGAAAACTTTTTCCATGTATGTTAGTTATACAGGGTGGAATCGGCTAAGGGGATAGTTTGATAGTTGACAATCAAATTCATAGATTTACGTCCACGTAGGGTTATAATCAAATTGACAATCGCGGTCAATTTTATGTGACAGCTATTTAGGTGACGCTTTCATACAATTGTGTCATTTTCATAGGTATGCATTGTATCTCGGCTTTAACTCCAAATAAATAAAATACTTTGGTGAAATAAGAATAGGTAGGTATATTAAATAAATTAACATAAAAAACTTCACTTCATTGGAACTTCTCTACAGAAATGAAGAACGTAATTACAAAGATGTCCAATTATTAGAAGAAACCTAAGAAATAAAGCAAATATCTTGGAACTTCCAAACCCGATGTAAGAATTCATGTTTATAAATATTCATTGTTGATGGTAGCATTTAGTTTTGAAGAACGTTCCTTATTAAAAGAAGTGGAAACATGTAAAGGATCCGTATTTGCTCTTTATTAGCTTGAGACCGTAAAAAACAAAAACATGTATCCTAATTTGTGAACATATTATTATTCTTAAGTTTACATAAATTTTTCACAATAAAAAAGAAATACTACGAATATGTATCAGCAGCTCGGAATGGCAGCGTCAGTAAGGAAGTGACGTTAAAAACCCAGTGCTGCCAACAATCAATTAATTTTTAGTGATTGCCTTACGCAGAGTAAAGAAGAGTTGATAATTAAAAGCGACAATCAACTATCACCTTAACGGATTCCAGCACAGGGCTTCCGTCACAAAAAGTACTAAAGAGGAGCAATCTATTACATTCATCTGTCCGAAAATATTGTCAATTTCCATTGGGATTTTCAGATTTTGCTCTCAGATTTCAGATTTTTCGTGCCCAAATGGAACGTAAAACGAGGATTTTTCTTTCTTTGCATTTGTGGATTGTGGTGGTGCGTGTTTTAAAAGTCAGCTGCTCTTAAATTGTAATTTGTGTTTATAGAAATCTATTTAATTTTTGTTGATATCCATTGCAGCCGCCAAATGTAAATTTTGCTCTATTTCACAGACTTTGTCGTTCTGTAAAAACGTAAAATAACACACTTTAAAGTTTGAAAAATGACAAATGTTTTGGGGTTAGTGTAAGTAGGTGTATATCTCGCTCGGAAATCGGGATTCGCAAAATTGCTCTGACTCTGAAAAAAGTGCTTTTTCTGTACCAATGGAAAACAACATAAGAAAAACTTAGCTGCCTGTGAAATATACAAATTCAAATATATAAACAGAAATTATGTCCAAATTGTTGTTGCCGTTTGCATATAAAAATGTAAAAGTTTAAAGAAAACGTTCAGAGAATTGGGACTTGGGATTAAAAGGAAATCTATATAAATATAAAACTAAGTTGATATTTTGTGTGTTTACTCACGTGTAACTCACGTTATTTTCAACCAATTTATTTGGTTTTTCTTTTAAACTATTCAGAAAAACAATGAGAAGGACAAACAAAACTTTGAGTGGATGGAAGAGGTTATGAAAGTTTGTATGGGGAAATGCACTTTGAAACGAAAAGACTGGATAGAAAAAGGGGTAGTGTCACCAATACAACAAAAATTATTTAAAATGTTAAATTTTTTAATTCTTTGGATGTTCCGGGTGAAATTGAAAGTCAGCTCAGTTATAATTTTGTTGCGCAACCTCAATGTTCCAAAAGTTTGCAACGGAACGCAACCGCAATGATTGACGTGTCGGCCAACCTTCCGCTTTTTCACTAAAGTGCTTTATGGTACACGGCATGGGAATTTAAGATTGTTGGCGGAAATATCCACCGATTGTCCTTGCAACTTATTATTTGTCATAGTGAATGCAGAGGTACGGGGAATTTAAGATGCTTAAATACGATTGGCAAATCGTTCTGAATAAGCGGAATCCGCGGAATGAGAATGTTTGCCTTTGAATTTTCCCCTCAAAATCGTCGCTTCCATGACATTTGATTTTAGATTCTACAAATCTAAACAAACGCCGTCCGTTGCAAAGTTTCGGTGTATTGAGGTTGCGCATCAAAGTTAGCCGACTTTCAATTGCAATTACGTTCTTTAAACGGCTAAGAAACAACACAACCTTTCGTTACAGAATATAATTCAAAAATTTAATAATTCAGTTTGGGTATTACATAAAATAGCGTAATACCTATATAAGTAATTAGTTAATTAGTTAAGAGTTAGGTCAGCCTATAATGAGAGTTGGTGACGAACTGGCTTGTAAGGTAGTCGCATGTAGGTTCATAGAGTGCATTGAATGTACATTTTACATGATGGTTTAGTGTTGTCGTAGTGTCTGGTTAATACTCTTTACCTTTTTGTCCCATATTGCAAGATATGTGTGTAGGCACCGCCACGTGGCAAACGTTTGACAGGAAACTTCCCTGCTATATCCCCAATTCTATGGCGTCGCGGTTGATAGTAAGTCGTGGCCCAGGTCCACCACGGACTGTAGTTTAGTTAGTTTGTCTGAAATGCCGTGGTAAATTGTTTTCATGAAACATTTGAACATCTGCTAACGTGTCCCAAATAATCGATTGACATGCACATATTTGTGAACATCATTTTATCTTCTATCGTAGTAATTCGAAGAGACGAACGGTTTTTATCTTTCTAAAATGTTATTTATACAGTAAGAGTTAGTTTTCCATATTTTGAGAGTAATATACACAAAGTTTGCTTTTACGCTCTTCTCATTAATTTTTCGCACCTGACATGCATTTAAACTTTGCGTCATTTCTAGATATTTAGCCTCATTTACAGAATTGGGACCATGGTGTAATGGATGTTGGTTTAGGGATTGCGACATGCAAAATATGTGTGAAATGAGTAACAGAGTAACTGGGAGAAGTGACAGGAAAATCGCCAAAAATAGAAGGCAGGATGTATGGTAATAAATGCGGTTGCGCATGGCTAACAGCTCGCTGCGCATAGACTTATAAGGGTTGGATAACAGTTAACCTAGGAAGATAACACTATAAGGTACCTAACGAAATAACATTCGTCGGACATTCACAATAACTAGTCTTCTGGCATTGGCAGCATGACATTACACCTCATTAAGGTTCGCTTAATTTATAGGTATAATCTCTTTGATTTCGAATACAAAGAGTTCGCATCTGGTAAGTCGTTTTGGATTAATATATAATTTATGCAGAAACGATCCAAGAACAATTGAGCACCGCCTCGATTTGCGTTAATAGGATAGCAATTTCTTTAAACGTGTGGTAGCACCGTGTCCTCTGTTGAGCCGTATATTGATTGGACCAACGTATTCCACGCCAGAATTGAAGGATATCCTACTTGGTTGCAAGCGATGTTTTAGTTAGCTTCCCATCAGAGCTGTTGTTTTTTTATGCGCTTTAGTTTTTGTACTTCGATCACCAATTATCCAGTACTTTAACCTCAAAATGGATAAAAGTGATGTCGGCAATGGATAGACATGCCGAATATGGTATTGCTTAATCAAAAGGGCGAACATGATGCGTTGACTGCTAAGTATCATAGTCATACGATGAAATTTGAAGCGGACCTCCGCGGACCCGCAGCAGTTCGTCGCTCACGGTAACTGATCTTGCTATTGCTTCAAATCGGATTCTTGTGGTTTAGACATCTCAGTTCTTTACCATATTCTATTTGTTGTACCGAACGCCGGCTGATAATAGCCTTTGAAGTTCGATTGTTGGCAAAACGCCAAACTTCCGCTGTTTGGTTGGTCACAAATATTTTTTTATATTTAAAATCCTACTTTGCTTTCCGGGTCCAAATTCAAAAATAGCCATGTGCTATTTAACCGTCTTCGTTCCAAATATATTGACTTTCCTTCCCGAAATATTTTTTTACAAAGCAACAACTTCGAATGCAATTTTCATAAAAAGCTGAAGAAACCCCTAAATTTGTGTCTAAATCGTTGGTGTTCGTTTATTCATCACATAACCAATAATTTTCTTGTGGTTGCTGGTGTCTTTTACTACCATTGATACGCTTCGTCTATATCCAACAAAACGTATATCTCCTATTGTATGGACAACTTGTTTTCCGAATAAAAAAAAAATGTGTCAGTTTATTGTACGTAAGTATTTGGAATTACATATTCTGTATTTCTGATAACTCAAAAACTGGTAACTGAAAAATGAGACTCTTGTTTTAACTATACGAAAGACTGCTCTATTAGTAACGCTACTAAGACTTCTAATATTTTTAACCTGCAGGTCTTAGTTGTTCCTCAGAACGATCAAGAGAAAGACACTGTGGACAGAATGGATCAACAACCAAATATAGTATTAAAAGGCAGATTCGGTAGTACGGTCAGCTTAAATCGTGTAATTAAAAATCGACGCACTAGAGTTCCTGACAAACCCAATTATCCTCTCAATTTGTGGTCTATCATGAAGAATTGTATTGGCAAAGAGCTCTCTAAGATACCGATGCCTGTAAATTTTAACGAACCGCTTTCGATGTTGCAAAGGTACGCTTCATCTTCACACCTGGCAACCCTGGCAAATATTTAAATCGTTTCCTATTTTTTATTTAAGGCTAACGGAAGACTACGAATATGCCGATTTGTTGGACAAAGCAGCACAATGTAGCGATCCGTGCG
Organism: Cheilosia grossa; assembly: GCA_963082955.1. NCBI lineage: Eukaryota > Metazoa > Arthropoda > Insecta > Diptera > Syrphidae > Cheilosia > Cheilosia grossa. Next base: position 26,826,064 of record OY720145.1, on the reverse strand, counting down.
AGCAGTTGGCATTTGTGGCGGCATTTTCCATTTCAAGTTATTCCACTACAGCAAATAGAACAGGAAAGCCCTTTAACCCATTGCTTGGCGAAACGTACGAGTGTGATCGTATGGATGATTTAGGATGGCGTGTAATAGCTGAACAAGTCTCTCATCACCCACCGATGGCAGCGATCCACTGCGAAGGCAAAGTATGGAATTGTTGGCAAGAATTTACCATGACCAGTAAATTTAGGGGAAAATATCTTCAAGTGATTCCAATGGGTAATGCATATGTAGATTTTGCGTCCGGCCATAAGTACTCATGGAGAAAAGTAAAACTAAAACGATCTACATCTAATGAATGAATATATTTATATGTTCTTTTGATCTTTAGGTGACCACTACAGTCCATAATATAATAGTGGGTAAACTTTGGATAGATAATCATGGAGAGACGGAGATAATTGGCCAAAACAAGGCTAAGGGTCTTAAGTGTCATTTAAAATATATTCCATACTCATACTTCACTAGAGATGCGCAACGAAAGGTTAAGGGACTCATTATGGATGAAAAGAATGAGGTAAAATGGGTATTACGTGGGATTTGGGATAATAAAATCGAAATTGCGCCCGTGCTTTCAACATCGGGCTCGTTAGAGAGTCCTGTCTATAAAACAGGAAGTTACAAGACCGTCTGGACCAGAAGACCACCGCCAGACGATAGTGAAAAGTATGTACACTATAAATTTATACCTGTTTTATATTTATCTTAATCTATGTTCTCCTCCTCGTTATAGGTATTACAATTTTACCACACTGGCTAGTCAATTAAATGAAATGGAAGAAGGTATTGCACCCACCGATTCTCGCCTTCGGCCAGATCAGAGGTTAATGGAGGATGGTCGGTGGGATGAGAGTAATGCGGAAAAGATGAGGTAATCACGCGGTTTTATAAATAAATAAGTTTTGTGTCATTAGTTGCTGGGTGTAAGATGGACTTAAGTGGGAGTGTTTCAATTCAACGTGTTCTGTACTTCCACAAAATTAAATTTTATCTAAAAGTGGAATTTGCGTAAGGTCTTATCAGTGACTGCCAACTATGGTAATATTTAATACCAAAATGAGTGGGAGGAAAGTTCGTTAAATTAATCAAAGAAAAAACAAACCGAAAGCCGTAGCAAAACTTAACAACTCAATAAATTGAAACAGTTTCAAGACATTCACTTCATTTTAAGTAGGTAGACACTTCATTACTGCCCTCAAATCTTGAAAAATAAAATGAATGAAAGCTTAATAATTACTAACTGAGTGAGTATTTCTTCAACTGTAGGAAAACTTTTAGTTCAGAGGACTAACGAAAAATTGACCCAGGTAGACCAATCCTTTAGGAAAATTCAGTATTGTTCCTTTCATCGCAAAATTCAGCATAGTTTCTTTCATCGCTCATAAATAAGATCCCGAGATAAACTTTTCCATCTACTTCAATGGGAATCCAGTAACATGCTGAACAGGTGTTCAGGGGAACGGCATCACTTCAAATTTTTTAGAATTTGATCCTCTTAGACCTGTGAAAAATACACCAGAACGCAATCAGTAGTTGCGAAGATTTTTCTATTTAAAGGCAGTTTACTTCAATTTAAGTCGAACAGAAGTACACAAAATTTAATTATTTGATAATGATTATAAACAGTAATATAAATGGACGTTTTTTAAGAAGCATAAGAAGAGTTAGCAGGTTTTTTCAATTTATAATTTGTAATTTTATTACAGATTGGAAGAAAAACAGCGTATCAAACGAAGATCACGTGAATCTGATGCTGAAAACGCAGCTGCTCAAGGACGACCCTACCCGCCTTATGAACCCATCTGGTTTGTTAAACAACAGGAGGTTGGTACCGAAAATGTTGTACATATTTATAAAGGCAACTACTGGGAGCATAAAATGAAACAAGACTGGAGTGTATGTCCAGATCTCTTTTAATAAACAAACTCAAAGGAAGGCAAACTATAGCAAATTTTTTGAAAGCTTAAATTGATAGCATACAATTAGTAACATCAGTTCCCTATACGCGCATTGACATTTTTGCGCGCCATCACGCTCCACATATATCCATGATTAGTAACACGTTTTAGTTCCAGTGTTCAGCGTAGATTCAACGCTTTAGTGGTGTTCGTTATAATTATTAATTTTTAAGAACCATTATAGAAATATATTTCAAAACGAATGAAAATATAATTTTTAAAAATCGTTCTATATTTTTGTTTGTTACACAATAAAAAAAGGCTTACTCATTATGATTTCTATTAAATTATCGTATTATTTTCATAGTTATATGTGTACATAAACATATTGTTATTTTGAAAACCTTAACGAAAAAGAAGGAGACCGGCTATTTGAAGATACACCTACCTAAATTAATATACACACAAGAAAATACATATAAAGCTACCTACTAACACTGTAAATTATTATTTGTTATCTAAATGAAAATCATTGTTAAAATTGAAGGGAATTTGGCTGATGAATTCCCCTTTGAAAAAAAGCTATTTATACGCCTGTATATAATATAATACAATAAAACTAAGAATACCAAATCAAATGATTTTACTTCCTTTTTACGGGCTCCCGACCCGTACTACTGCAAACTTCCAAACTATCCAAACCAAGCGCTCTGGCATCCGCGATGGGTTGGTCTTTAAAACGGGGGTTCGGTCTTCCTTGTCGCCTCGAACCAAGGAGCTGGGATTCGAAGATCCTCTTAGCTGGATCATTATTGGCCATTCGCTCAATGTGACCGAGCTTTTATGAATACATCCACATCTAGGTACCAGCTCATAGAGTTCTCAGAAGGCTAGTATATTAAAACCATTTGCATGCATGCATTTTTTGCCAGATCCACAGTAAACGAAACCCTCTAAACTGCGCCAACTATAGAGTCTCCTTTACATCGCATACAAGATACTGTCTGCCGTATTGTGTGAACGGCTGAAAACATTTTTCAACCAACTGATTGAACCCTATCAGTTCGGTTTTAGGCCCAATAAGTCCACAACCGACCAAATATTTACACTACGGGAGCTCCTGGAGAAAACCCAAGAAGTCCAATTGGATATCCACCACCTGTTTATCGAATTTAAGGCCGCATATTAAAGCATTTATAGAGACGAGCCATACAGAGCATCCCTGCCAAACTTGTCAGACTAATGACGATGGAGAACGCTCGGAAACAATCTCAACGAGACCTTTGATGTCAAAATAGGATTTAGACAAGAGACGCACTGTCATGTGAATTTTCCACCATCATTCTTGAGAAAATTGTGCGAAACTCGCAAGCAAACACAAGGGGCACAATTTTCCAAATGTCTGTGCAACTACTTGCATATGCTGACGACATCGACATCATTGGCAGAACACAGCGAACTGTCTATAGCGCGTTTGTAAGTATCAGTACAGAAGCGTCAAAAATGGGTTGTCGTGATTGAGGTAAAAAAAAATATATGCTGCCAACAAGAAGGGAAACACAACATCGACGAATCGCACAGGGAACTCTACGAGCTGTACAGTGACATCGACCTTGTGTTATGTGGTATTCGATTGGGCTCCTTCAGATTTGCTCTCATATTTCAGATTTCGTGTGTCTAATCGAACACAAAAACGTCAGTTGCTCTTTTTTGTGCTGATATTAGTGCGATTTGAATGTGTGTCGAGTTCGATACTTTTCTACGCGTTTTTCACTGGTTAAATTTCATATGAAGACATTCGAAATTTGCGCCCAGATTGATGTCTAAATATTTATACATAAATAATTTACAAAAATAGATCCACAAAAACATCACGAAAACGTAAACAATCTCCACCAGTTCTGTCATACTCAAACACAATCGGAAATCGGAAAAAAAATTGTTTTTTTTTCATATCAATGGAAAATTAAAAACGAATGGACATCAACGCTCCGGAACACTGAATTTAAAAAAATATTTTTTTTTAAATATGTATGTACATTGAAGACAAAAAAAACTTAAAATACATTTCGTCTTATAAGTCGAACAAGGAAGTAAGTTTACTTCGGAGGGAATTCCATCCAATCCTGATGCAGGCTTTCCATTGTTCAGATGATTGGGCGCCTCCAGTACATCTTCCAGAGTTATGAATGTATTGAAAATATCATTTTGAAAATTTGTAAAACTGAACAGAAAACAGTGTTCTCTCTATATTCCTTGTAGGAAGATGTTTTTGTTTTAAATCCAGTTCCATAGTCTTGATGCAGTGCTTACGAAATATACCCCTTAATAATTTACTGGATTTGTATAATCACCTTTTTTTTAAACGGAATTATATAGCTTATATTATTATATTATTATTATAGCTTTTTTTGAAATTTTGCGGGCTGTCTTCATGTTCAAAGATTCAATTCTGTTGTTCAGTTTCTGTAGAATTCGAAAGGAATTCTATATTCTCCTTACTTAAATTGTTTTTGTGAGATCAAGTGGTCCATCTGAATCAAACTGAATTCTAAGAGATGTTTGTGTAGTTTTTAAAAGTGCTCTAAAGTATGAAGTATGTAAATATAAAGATTGCGTGCTTGGGTCCCTGCGGAAATGCATTTTTTCCCCTTGACTGCTTTCCAAGCGCCTGATAAAGATTGGACTGTATGAATCTCCGAAATATTCTGCTGCTCGATTCCATTCTTTTGCTTGTCATGTTCTTCTAAATTCTTTGTTAGCTTAAGCATAAAGTCCTTTAAAAACAAGAACGTTGTGTATTCGAAGCAATTTAAGGAAAGCAATCGACTGGTTTCTTGCCTTTATAGAGTCTTTGTCGAAATACTTTTGTTTGCTGCTTCCGTCCTTCCTCGGAAGTTTTTAGATTTGGCGCAGCTTTCCTGATGATGGCTGTTAGCTGGTCAATTGTATCGATTGTGCAAGGATTGACAAGTGTATTGTTTAAAATAGTTCGGAAAAGGTTTATCGTATTTTCATTGGAAAACAGTTTGGCTGTGGAAGTAAATACGGCCGTACTGTTCATATTTCGATTTGGAACCACTTCAAATTCGATTTCCAATGGCATATAATCCGAGCATATCTTTTTATACTATTTGGAAGTCTGGAAGTATATTTGATCGCCGAAATAAAACGCGGTTTCAACTAAGAAAATTGTCTTTTTATTAAAACTCGTATGAAGTTCGACCTATCCGGTTGAGCCGTCTAACAATGAGTGAACGAGTTCGTCGACGTTACCTCACGACGTTGACGGGCCAGCGTCGATCTGTCAGTTTGCCTGACAGGTGCTGCCAGGCGTAGTTGCTTGGCAGGCCTAAAACCCCCGCCAAATTATATATCGTACCAAGCTCAAGTAACATCGCTGTAATCTATCATCTACAGAACTTCCGTTCAAAAATTGACAGTATACAAATATGAGATAGTCACAGCCAGAAATGAATTAATAATTAATGTTCAAAATGGAAAAATAATTTCCATTTTTCTGAAATCAAGAGCAGTCATGTGATTAATTTTGCATTTTTTTGATTTATTGAAAAACTTTGACCCACACGGATTACAGTTCGGAATTTTGTTTTAACTATCAACTTATTCCCAATATGAATGGTATCTACATAGGTCCAATTTTCTCAGCATTCGCTGCAACAGCCTTTTTGCTTACAGCTCTAACGACTTTTACTTACTTACTCTAGAGTTGGCGGTGCTTCAAGGCAGTAACTATAGCAAGCCTCGCAAGTTACCCCGGCTTCTTCAACTTGGCTTCAACTTAGCTAAGTCTATTTTTTGCTTTCCTTAGAGGGAATTCACCAAGTTCAATCTATGCCCCTAGGGGCATAGGGGCTGTCCTATATTTTACGGATGCTAGATATGAATTGATATTTCATTGTTGATTGCTAGTTTTTGCCAGACTTTTTTGTCTGCAGAAATAAATTATTAAAACATGACTGTACAAAATGATAATAAACTTTAATTAATCGTATTATGTACGAATTGTTTTATCTATGGAATGAATTGCAGAGCAGGAAAAAACATTAATGACTTCGATAGTATACTGTTTCCATCCCCCAATTCTAAAAGTATAATAGGAAATTAATTTACTACTTATATCAAGTATGTGTGTGTACTGTACCTTTCACCAATTTCTGAGACCGAATTACGACATCTGAACGCTCAATATCTTTTCGATCCAACATTCTCTTAAAAAGAGTGTACAACTGCCTCTGCGCGGAAGCTTTGGACAACTCGTAGAGCTCTTCAATCATTTTCTCTGTGTATCCCTATCATCAGATCGATATACAATTTAGCAGAGAGTATTTCAAAACAAATGTGAAAAGCAAAAGACTTACCTCATATTTACTTAAATTTGCCGCTTTAGCATCACGTTTGAGTAAATCGTAGATCAAAAGCAGCTCTACATATGCTTTAGTTGGCGGAACTCTTTTTTTCCCTGATATCGGCTGTCGAATGTTGTACTTTCCATATCCATCATCATAGTTTTGGAGGAAATTATCCAAATTTTCTATAGGTGAATGCTGGTCCTGCTCATCGACTTCTTTGTTGATATCTCGTGTGAGAGAAAGTGGAAGCAAGTCAAGGATATTGTCATTAAGTTCGTCTATCAAATGAATAAAAATTAGTTCCGATCAATATTAAATGTATCAATATACCATCAACAATGGTGTCCTGTCGTTCTTTTTGCCCTCCCAACCATTTGATGAACGTCGAATCGGAATCAAATACAAGTTTTGTACTTGTTTCTGGTTCCACAGATGGAGTTATGCCGTTATTTCTTTGGTTAGCATTGAGCAGATCTACTAAAAGGGGGGCATATAACCCGGGCTTATGTTTATGAGTAGGAACTGGCTTCACTGTCGTTGGTGTGTGGCTAGGCCCATGAGTAGATGACCACCAACTTGGCGACTGGAACCACGAGGATGTTGGATTTTTTGTGGTGGTCTTTGCAGTTGTTGTGGTTGGAATGGGTGACGTCCTTTCTATTAATTCCTCTTCGGCAAAGAATGGAGGTTCAATGGTTGTCGTTATCAGTGGTTCATACTGTAGAAGATCAATGTAGTAAGCTAAAGCTTGCATAGTCGCTGGAAGGTAGTTCTCCAATAAATTTCCTTCGGCTGCATTGATTGGACTAACCTAGAAATTGTTCAAAATATGTTAAATATATTAAATTTCTTAACAAATCAACTTTTGAAATACAAATGAAACTAGAAGTTTTCCAAAGAGCTAGTCGATCGAAAGTATTAGGAAAGATTGACAAATATCCGGGTAAACGAATGGTTGTGAAAAACTAGCTCAAGGTTTTTTATGTATGGACTTGTTGTTCCAACTAATTTCTTTGTTCATTCAGTTACTAATGTATTTTATGTTGAGGTTACCAATATTAAAAAAAGGAACACACAACTTAATTACAGACTAAAACTTATAAGGACCTGTTGCGCTAATCATTTTTACTTAATTTATTTAAATTTTGATAGGCGTACACAACAATAACTGCGTTTCATTCTTTCACTGCATGAACACATTTATCTTCTCAGCCAGCCTTTGACAAGAACAATCCTCTCTCTTGCTGGTTACAACACCATATGTTTGTCCTAATGTGTTTTTAGTACCTATATAAAACATCTCATTTAAATGGTTCTACTAACCGAACAAATTTTATTATTTGCCTTTTAAAATATATAATAAAATAACTAACCATTAATGCAAAAATATGGTGTTTCCCATTGCATACCGCTGGGCCCCTGTTGTTGAGCCAACACATTTAAATATTAACCTACTATTTATTAACCGCCTTTTGATACGTAGCCTTAAGTCAAATTGTATACAAAAAACAAAAAGCTTACACAATACGAAACTACCACTTCATTTGCACCCCCACACGCCCATCGGCATATTCAGTTTATAGCTGCGAATGCAAATTCGATCACTAAAATATTCCAGTCAAAAATAAAAACATGCCCTAACAGATCAGAAATAAACTTTTGCTACACTTGACATTGTACTCAACAATCGTCCTATGGGTAAGAGCTAAATATAGCTTATAACTTTGCAACCAGAACTTGCGAAAATTGTCTGTTACTGGGAGCTTTAATCTAAACAAAAACTCACATTGTTATATGATTCACCCAAAAGTGGATTTTACCCACCTAACTAATAAAATAAAAATAATAAAAACATCCAAACTTTTGAAGAAAGAGAAAGTTTCGTATACCCAGTCGTATACTTTATCTTTATATGAAGTCCTTGCTTCTCTTATACAATATACTTACATGTTGTGTAGTATAAAAATAGTAAGTAGATTTTAAGAAAACCATCATTACATTAATACGTGAACATCCAAAGTATTTATTTCGAAATGAGGAGAATGAAACTTATATCATTCGAAAGGTAGTATGCCGTTGATGTGCACAAACAATATGTCGCCATTAAGACTGGTAAAATGAAGTTAAGAATTCCCCATACAAAAGCTTCTCAGTTAATTGAATGCATTTTGATGACATTTAATTTGTCGCCGCCATATTACCATACTTATGTATTCAAATATAAATCAGATTAGATTATTCAAATATAAAAAATTTAGTGTGAAGGTTAAAAATGATTATTAGTAAGGCCATAGGGCGACTTTTTTATGATGTATAGATGTCGCTTTTTCGTTCATAAAAAAGCAACGTAAATGTCGAAAATTGTGGCACGTTTTTTAGTAGGTACCCATTACATACTTATAAAAGGTAGGGTCGATTTTTTATCTCAAGCAAGACTAGTGTCAATAATTGAGCGAAAGTTAGTGCAAGTTGCTTAGTTAAAAGCTGCTTGCAACTATTTCGAAGTTAAATAATAAGACATGAGTTGACTCTATTATGTACAGGAAAACATGGGTTAAGTCTGAAGTCCTTAAATTCATAAAAAGTTAGTTTTGAGCCCGAACTTAGCAAGCGCGCTGTTCGTTTTGACAAGCTAAATAATGCATAAGGTAAATCTAAGTTTATGAATGCCTGAAAGTAGCATTTCAAATTCTTACAATGATATGACTTAAGGCAAAATTTAAGCTCACGCATTCATCCACGTAGTGTTTCAAATTGGATAAGCTTAGTTCAACTTTAGGTATAATGGTCAGAACTTAAATGCTTGTATTCTTAAAATGAATTAATTATTTAATTAGGGGCTTTAGTACTCAAAATAGGACTAACGCACTTTGATTAAGCATTTCTGAACTTATGTGGTATTGAATTGGGCACTCTGAGACCACATTTTTTGCTCTAAGCCACTTTTTATGTTCGATTGTTACGAAAAATTAACAATCATCTGACTTCAGAACACTTGCCAATCTGGATTTATTTCTCAGAGATGCTTCGGATTTACCTACCAATGCAAGAGCGTTTACGTTTGACAAGTACTAATAGAGTTTGTTTACGTTTTCGTGAATTTTTTCAACTGCAAAGAAAAACATTGCACTGTGGTTCGTTATTTTCTAATTATTTATGTACAAAGGTTAAGAAAATTTAATACAAAATTTAACCAGTGAAAACACAAATATGAAAAAAAAGAGCAAGTGACGTTTTTATGTTCGATTATCCACCTGAAATCTGAATTCTGAGAGTGAATCTGAAGAAGCCCAATCGAGTACCGCATTCATTGATTTTTGTCAACAGAAAGACTTGATCTGACACTGATTTGCATGGAAAATATAGCCACTGTGAATTACTCAAATTTAGAGTAGAAACTAAAAATGGTTAATGGTAAGGCGCCCTTTGTATTTAAATTGTTTTAAAGTAAAATTATTTAGGTTTCACCTAATGTCCTACTTACTAATTTCATAGCTAATATCGTCAATATCGTTTGAACACTAGTTGCTTTTAATTTATTCATATTTCCATTAAACATAGCCCAATGCTCACTGGTTCTTTCCTTACGCACTCGAAAGATTAATGGATTTACTATTTACACTTCTATTTAATTGCTGCTCGAGAAAAAATTTATTTACAATTTAAGGAACACAAATCATCAATTGAACACAAGCAATCACTTTTAAACCGCCAAGAACCCAATATGGACTAACGTTTTAAATTCATATTGAAATTCCGTATCACACAACAGGCAGCGAGTTTAGCAAACATCTACCACCAATACCAAAGGTTAACATACTTTCATGCTATATACGACGGAATCTACAAAAAAAAAAAGGCATAACAAGCTTACATATAACTACCGAAAAGTGGGATGGATACTCAAATTGTATACAAAAAACCTGTAGCAGTTGTTTATCGTCTTTGGGCTAAAATACTCCACACCATATAAATGTACATACCTATACTCATTTGTTGTATTTCGTCCCGCTTTCAAGGGATAATAATAATAAACACGATACGCAAGTGCATACAAAATGATAAAAATGGTACTACATTAACTGCAATGCCGGAATGCCTAGGTATGCATACATACTTAGAATGCGAGGTAATGCATTTACATACAATTCAGATGACAACAATACAGGGTGTTTCATGACTACTTACGAAAGGCACTCACCTGTAGTTGTTCAAAAAATGTGTCCGGATGTTTGATCTCCATTCCTGTACGGCAATATACGATAGTAATTCTGATTCTTTTCTTTGTCATAGCTTTCTAATTCTGCATGCGTTAAAAGTGTATTATTTTCTCATACTCGTACATGCGCTGCATGTTTTCTAACGAGGCATCAACATGCGCTTAAAATGAATTTAATTCTTCCATTTTTTATTGTATTTAAAAAACTTGTGTATTGAAAATGTTATATAATGTATCCAAGGCAGTCTTATCAAAATTGGTTGACAAGTCCGTCGCTTAACGGAGTTTGATTAGACCACAGTAGCTTTTACGGTCATTAAATATTAGTCTGTATTATAAGAGACGGGAAATGTATTCACAGCATTTCTAAATTGTTCGGAATGTAAAAGTTCAGAAATTAAAAATTGTTCTGAAAACAAATTTGCGACCGAATCGAGCCACACCCTATATTAATATCGTTCCAGTTTTAGGCGCAGAGGCTTAATGGTTAATGTACTGGACTACTAAGCTAGGGCCTCGAGGCTCAGTTTCGATCACCGATTTGCCTCACTGCGCCACCTCTCGCGATCGTCTGACGAACAGTCGAGAGTATAATACATTCTGCATTTATACCATAACACACGCGCAATTTTGCACGAGACGGGACAGATAATGCGTTCGTCCGTAGTCAATGCTAATAAAGGCGTAAGAATGAGATCACAAATCAAATGCTAAAGTGTCATGGATGTTCTACCCATAATTATAAATACGTAAAGCGGAAATAAACAAAAGCTCCGGCGACAAACATTCTTGCAATCAATTGAAAACATTTCTTTTTCCGATTTAAAGCGTGTGAAATGAGAGTTGTATTTAGTTTCAGTACCTAAATTAAACCAAAAATTCATCAGTCAGTTATACGAAATAAATAAACAACTGTCCGTTCATAGCATCTGGAAGCCATTTTATTTTATAGGAAAGGTCGACTTCGAAAGCCATCGCTATAAAAATATCATAACTCCTACCACGTAAACAAGATGGCCAACCAAATTATTTGTCACGTTTTTTTGTGTGTTTATATAATGCTGTCCGCTGTTCCTTTCGCAGTCACACGGCTATTTTGTATTGGACATCCCATTAATGTAATATAACTCTACTGGGAAAGCTTCTCTATTCAGATTTCAGGCGCTCGGCTTCGGCTTAAAATTTTAGGCAAAACGAATGATTGTGAAAAGACAAGCCTAGTGTCTATTGTTAATAAAACATCAATTGTTGGAGTTTTCGATACCATCGTTCGGTTCTTTTCAAAAACAATCGATTAATCGATAAACAATCGATAGTGTTACCTATTTAATAAATAATAAATAAAATAAGTTTGGTAAATAACAAAATTTAAAATATTTTAAAATACATTTTCAGATTCAATAAAAAAAACTAAACATTTTTCAAACATTGCACAAATTTTTAATTTTTTTAAAAAGGCATATAATTATTTATTTTTTCAAAATTGTTGTTTTTGTAAGAAAAACACACAACAAAAACATGTTTTCCAAACTATCAATATTTTTTTTTCAAACAATCGATATTCCCAATCGATTAATCGATTAATATATTCATGTTTTATAAGATAACACTACTAAGGTCCTTACGGACCTGTTTAGTCTCTATTTTATTTTAATGTGTAAGATTGAGCAGAACAGAAGATTAAGGACCATAGTAGTTTCACTCGTTGTTTTATTTCTTTTATTATAATTTTCTAGTTATTGCATTCTGTTCAACAAGTACAACACAATCTAAAGTGTAAAATATGGATATAAACTACAAACGAATAAAAAGCGCTTGCTAACAGTGTTTTCCGATATGTATGAAGTAATTTAGAACCGTATTAATTCAGTATCTAAGCTTTGACAATGCTTTATAATCAATCATTACCAGGGCCCGAATTTTCATGCCATGCTCTAAGAAAACAAAAAAAAAAAAATGCGTATAAAATATGCATTTAAAATGACTAAATATGCCATAAAAAATCGAAAATATTACATAAAATATCCGAAACTTAAATAATATTAAAAAAAAGATGAAAATAAAGCAGTTTTTTATTCATAGAAACTTTTCACAGGAAAAAGTAGGTACGTTAATAAAATTCAGGTAAGTTTAGGTGTGATTTTTTTTTATTTTTCAGCATCTATCTCAGCAAAGAAAAGTAAAGTAGTATCTATAGACAACAATTACTACAAATACATTTTACTTGATATATTTGAGATTCACTAAGCATTATCACAAGTGGAAGTCGTTGGATATCAGCAGCTTATGTTGGAACCTTTCTGGTGACGTGTGTGTTAAGGTGACGTGAAATTAAGCCAAACCAAATAAAAATTCCCTCCAAACAGTTATCCTAACCAGGGGGTCACATTCCAATTTAAAAATGAAACCGAATTGATGCCCAATTGGTTTTCTTTTTCAGTAACTAAATAAAACCAAATTACCAATTACCTGCGAGAAGGTTCAACTTCAGTTCAACGGAAAATACTGGAAGGTTTTTTTTTTTTTTTTGTTGTACGGACCAAGGTTCAAGTGCCAGGCCCCACACTCACCGACCAGCCAAGAAAGCAAGAAAGGAAACTTCCTGACAGTAACGACCCGATGGCAAGAGTTTGGGAATTTTGGTTTAATTTCGTTTTGCTTAACGAAAGTGGCGTTTACTATTTTTCGCAAAAACACCTCCCACTACTATATTTCTGTAACACCCTGTGTACACTGTACATCCATCCGCACGGCCGATAACGATAACTTGTACAAGCTTGTAAATATAGGTAAGAGTAAAAAGTAAATCTGCTGTGTCTGCAATTTAGACACAGCGACACAAATTTCGATAATTAAGGGAAACGGGTTCTCTCAATATGGAATTTCTTCTCGGGTAGGTAAGGGTTGACCGACGACTGAGGACAAGAAAAGCAAAGTGGATTTACTTGTTTAATTTAGAAAACAAAAATGCAAAAACATTAGAAAAACATTAACATATTATAAATCATTGTCAGATCTGTTTGCGATAAACTCTACTCGTTCTGGTTTTTCTGAACTGAAGCTGTTGGCTGGTATTTTGTTCCCTGATTATTATAATGGAGTTCGTTGTGTTAGAATTAAATGACAATTAATACAGTGATTATATAGAAGAATTGATATTATTCTTTAATGAACTCTAATTGCCTTGCAATTATGTACCTACTTTACAACTCTTTATATGTAAAAGTGTGTTTCATGATTGGGAAAAATGCTGCATTAATTTTGGTTAATCGAATGGACCTTGATTTACTGCCCTGTTTGCTTTGAAGAACCTATTAAATGTGTTTGCGACTAATTACTTATCCTACAAGACGAGTTATCCCCAACTTTAATTATGTGGGCAACCCATATCTATTTTCGAAGGTAGTGGTTTCGTTCGAAAACCGTATTATGTCATTGCTCTAAAGCCAATACTAATAAAGGGTGATTTTTTAGCTGGTTTGGTTTTGGCAACACTGGTTTTGACAGCTGACGTGTGTTTAGTACCTTGTGTCACTGTCAAACAGCTTCAGTTTGGTTTGCAATTTAACCATGGATCGTCTTACAAATGAACAACGCTTGCAAATTATTGAATTTTACTATCAAAATTCGTGCTCGGTTCGAAATGTTCATCGCGCGCTGCTTCCATTTTATGATCGGCATTCTCGACCTTCTGAGCAGTCTATTCGGAAGATTGTGACCAAATTTCGCACCAAATTTACTTTGTTGGACATTAAACCACCAACACGTTTACGTACTGTGCGTAGTGAAGAAAATATTGCGGCCGTATCAGCTAGTGTGACAGAAGACCGCGAAATGTCGATTCGGCGCCGTTCCCAGCAGTTAGGCCTTTGTAACAGCACTACGTGGAAAATTTTGCGGAAGGATTTGGGCGTACCTAAAGCCTTTTAAGATACAGCTGGTGCAAGAACTAAAGCCAAACGCCGAATTTTTGGTGAATGGGCTCTTGGAAAGCTGGCCGAGGATCCGCTTTTTTATCGAAAAATTGTGTTCAGCGATGAGGCTCATTTTTGGTTGAATGGGTACGTAAATAAGCAAAATTGCCGCATTTGGAGTGAAGATCAGCCAGAAGCATTGCAACAGCTACCAATGCATCCCGAAAAAGCCACTGTTTGGTGCGGTTTATGGGCCGGCGGCATTATTGGGCCATATTTCTTCAAAGATGATGCGAATCGCAGCGTTACTGTCAATGGTGAACGCTACCGAGCGATGATAACAAACTTTTTTTTGCCCGAAATGGAAGTTCTTGACTTGCATGATATGTGGTTTCAACAAGACGGTGCCACATGCCACATAGCACGCGAAACAATGGGGCAATTGCGAGGCGAGTTTGGTGAACAGTTAATTTCACGTTTCGGGCCGGTCAATTGGCCGCCTAGATCGTGCGATTTGACACCATTAGATTATTTTTTGTGGGGGTATGCCAAGGCTAATGTGTATAGGGACAAGCCCGCTTCGATTGACGCACTGGAAGCCAACATCCATGCATTCATTCGTGAGATACCGGCCGATATGTGTGAAAGAGTATGCCAAAATTGGACTCAGCGGATGGGCTACCTGAGACGCAGCCGCGGTCAACATTTGCATGAAATTATCTTTAAACATTAAATTGCAAGGTTCAAACTATCGATTCAAATAAATATTTCATTCATTTTTTCGAATTTTTTGTGTTTTTTTTTTAAAAAAAAGTTCTAAACCTCTTAAAAAATCACCCTTTACTATCGAATCGTTTCATTCTGATTCAGTTCGATTTAGTTTGATTTCGTTTGCCTCCGACAGGAGTGAGCAGACGGGAACCTAATAGAAACTAATCGGTTTATACGGTTTTTAAAAAGACTGAATGGATATTATTTTTACACAAATTTAACGTTAGTGGCATTTACGCCTTCTACCACGAATTCACAACTTAGTTTAAATAAATAACTAACTTCTCGCAGCGGTTCGTTTTGTGCGAGTTTTTCATTTTTGCAACGAATGGAAGGGATCTAAACGATTTTATGCCGATTCCAATCTTCTAATTGAGAAGCTCTTTCATGACAGTTATGCTCTCGGATGTTTGTCAGACATTCGCGAGAGGTGGCGCATGGGAATGGAACGCGGACCTCTCGCTTAGTAGTCCAACACACTAACCACTAAGCCACTGCGCCTTATTCATTTTACACTTTCAAAAATTGTATAGTGTTCCAAGTTCTAATGAATTCGAGCATTCTTCCCTTGTTTTGGTTCTTCTATATAAGATGGCAACTACTTCTATAATTCGATTTTTCTTGATATGAACGGCATATGTTCACGAGAATCGGAACCGATTAAGTGTGAAACGAGCCAACCATTACGACTGAGTCAAGTAAAGTTTTGCGGCGAATTATCATCCTCGTTGTCTATAATACTTGGGCAGTTTTAATAGTGGAAACTTTTCGTTTTCCTAATATATTTAAATATATTTTTTAATTAATCACTTTTTAACATTTTCCAAACATAGTCGCAGAATTTTGTTTTACTGAGCACAGGTTTAGAAAATATTCTTTTATGTTTCATTTACATTTTTTCTTTCAGTTTTATTTTTTTAATTCAATTTCTTTGTATACTTTTAACTAACCATTTTGAATTAATTTAATTTGTTTTTTGTTTTATATTTTTTTATTTTGTTTGTTTTATTTCTTTAAATTGGAATTATTGTATCAAAACTATACAAAACTGAATTTGAAAAGCAGCATTTTTGATTGAGAAGTCAAAATATTGCAAAGCTGAATTTCAAGCCGCTCCCAACAAAATGTCCAGCAGAGTTTACTAGCATTGTCCCACTAGAAAAATCTGACCTACCCTTAACTGTACTTCCCGAAGCACTGAAAAGTATGATCGCGGGTGTATACGAACATTAAGACTAGGGGTGTGCCAAACCGATCATTTTTCAAACCGAGTTAAACCGGTTTAGATGCAGCGTGATGAAACTGCACACCACACTGTGACACGAAGTGGATGCAATTTCTTCTCATGGAGTATCTGTGGGTTGGAAGCACTCTATATTCGACAATTTTTTTAGTTTATGTTGCCGTTTAAGTCGAAATGGGCCTCGTCAGACATAAAAAGACAGTTCAATATGTTCCGTCCTCTTCCAGCATTTTAAGCATCTTCTGGCAAAATTCCAGGCGAATCGGCAAGTTTGTTGGCCATTTGAATTTTATATGGGAATAAGTCCAAATCATTGTGCATAATTGACTGCAATGGCTGTCTGCTTATACCCATTTGAGCAGATAAGCTTCTTGTCGAAACCCTTGGATTGTTTTGTATGGCAGCAGCGATTGTTTCCTCCGTCCGAACTGAAGGGTTTCGATGGTAAGGTATTCTTTCGACTGTCCCATGCTCGGCAAAATTGTTAACAAGTCTCATTATGGTCCATCTTCTCGGAGGATTCCCAAACGTGCGCCTATCCTCTCTTTGAACCGAAACTACGCACTCCAGTGCGTGATAGCGGCGGACAATCCAAATTCTTGTTTCAGTGTTAAATCTAAAAATCAATCGGCAAAATAAAAAAAAAATAATTAACCAGATTCATTGAATAGAAGAAAAGTTATTCATTTTTTTTTGTGGTAGCGGCTTTCATCAGCCACCCTGTATGGTGCTCCGCTTAGAGTATGTTCATCGTCGCCTGGCCGGCAGCATTGCCAACAGATTTCTTGGACAACAGAACCTACCGCTCGAGAAATGTTACCCTTGCATCATGAAATACGTATGGGGGCCATGCTGTCCCCCTGCAACCCCGCTGCTTGGGTTGACTGTTGATTTATGGGGTGGGTACGAGGTTAGGTACTCGTATATGCAAAGTTTCTTTAAGCCCAAGGGAAACGTGGATACAAAATTACAGAATTTGCATTTTAAGACTTGTTTCCATTACTTGCGGAGCAAAATCAAGAAATTTTTATTGTAGTATCACTTGTGGTCGAAAATAAATAGTAAAATAGTTTTACAATTTTTGATGTTTTTTCTAATCTATATAAAAATAAAAATCGATCGTGGTGTGTTCGGATGCTTAAAACTTAAAACGCCTGAACCAAATTGGATACTTCCTTCCGCGGGTTTACTCGTTTTTGTTTTTGCTACGCGAAGGTTTAGGAAATAGGTCGATTTCCATTGGAATGGGTCGATTCGTTTTGTTTTAAATTGCATATTTTTCGTTCGTTTGCTTTTTTCACCTTTGCTATTTCAAAGGTAAATTATTGATTAGTGAAAACTTTATGTGCGAAATACTTATACAAAGTGACGATCATTTACATTTCGATATTTATTACGATGCCAAGAGGCAATGGTAACATTGGTTCGCGATCTCATCCGCTACCGAAATGCAGTGCACGACAACGGAAGGTGAACGTGCTATTTAAAGGAAATCAATTTGAATCAGAATGATTGAAAATCGCGCCAGATAGTCAGAAGAGCTTACAATGAGCAAAAACGATTGAGAAGAAGATATGTTCGTGCTCGGCAAAGTGATAAAGCAAGATTACAACGTGCGACTTTTGAACGACAACGTCGAAAACAACAAATCCTTCCGGGAGGGGCTTCCTTAAACATGCAAATAAACTTAAATCCTGTTTGAAACATTTCAAAGCAATCAGTTATGGCAACGGTTGAAATATTGTAAATTGATCATATGGGTTGTGTGCACGATTGCGCAGAAACGATCATAAAAGCACAAAAATAAAACATATTGACAGATTTCCGCAACAGTAATCGTCGCTTTGGTGGGCTTTTGGCGGGCGACTTCCGACAAACTCTTCCCGAGATTCCGAAATCAACTGCGGCGAATGAATTAAACGCATCAAGTCGTGGTATTATATAGTTCTTAAACTATTGGTTTAATCTTTAAACTGTTTGAAGGAACTTATTTACAGGTATTATTTATCAGCTTTGTATTTCACCACATGCAGCTTTAGAAAGATCTAGAAAATAGTCAATTTTGAGTTTTTTAAAACAGACCTCAATTGGTTCCCTGTGTAGGTACTAGGGGGTGGACACAGTGAACCACCGTGTAGTTCGCAGTAACCCTATAGTGTTTATTTATTATTTCATAAGAAAAATAAAGAACAAAAACAAGCAATTGGTCAAAATCAATTTTTATTCAACATTTACATTAAAAAACAATACAAAAGTAATAACAACAATAAAAGATTTTATATCACAAAACTTATAACTAACGAAAAATAAAAGTAGCGAAAGGTAGATGCGGATAGGTCGTTTGCTAAATGAAAATACGGAATTCTGAAGCCTGGAAGTGCTACCATGTTTACCATGGTTCACTGTGTACGACTATGAGCTGATTCACTGTTGGACATAGTGACTTCTTGGAGAAAAGTATTTTTACAAAAAAACACTTTTCACGCACTGTGCTCGGTGGGCGATTTTTCCCATAGGATATAATTTTTTTTATGTGTATATATGTACTGAAATGTAATATGTATTGCACAACTGACATCTATTAAGCCAATACAAATAGTCTATACCGACATTCAGCTACCAATTAAAACAAAAGGGAACGCTTTTGATCTCAAAAAATTAAATTGAATTTCGCACTGCACTACTGAAAGCTGGCTCAACACAAAATGATCTGCCGGCTGTCATATAAAGGCTGGAGCATGTCAATATTTCGTTTACGTAGGTTCTGCCAAGTAAACTAAAGGCCCGTGTTCACTAGAGCTCATAATTTGTTTTTTTTTTATTTCATTTTAGGCCACCTTCCCCTACTCGATTTTATTCTAATTACGTCAAATATTGGACGGGACAAAGTCCGTCGGGACAGCTTGTCTAGATATAAAAAGAGAAATTAAGTGAAAAAATTAAAATGAATAAAATAGATTTCAAAGAAATAGTACTTGACGGATTTTGTTTTTGTTTCACATGTAAAATCAACTTAATTCCTGGGTATTAAAAAACGATAAAGTCCTTAATTGTAAATAACGCCTTCATCCTAAGTTCTTGTCTTTAACTCCTCTACAAAAAACGGAAAATATTCGACAAAGCATTGATCAACTAAGATCAGACTGGCAAACTCAAATATACGAAATATATTTTTCGAAAATTAGCTTTATGGAAATTATAAATTATAACAAGGAAGAGTTGATGCGGATGGTCTTGGCTGTAGTGGAGGGTGGAGGTTGTCAATATTTGATAGAAGAAGGAGAGAAACGTAGACAGATTAGTGGATTGGAAATAATTAGAGATACCAATAACTTGGCATAGACTTGAGTCGTTCAGTCGATCTATGATATGGTTAATTGTGTTCGATTCCAAATCCAAGTTCCATATTGTCGTCCTGGTAAAAGCCATAACAGATTAAAAGCAACGATTTTGTGACTTTCATCACCAAAGTGGCAACAGTTGGATACAAATGGGTATCTATTCAATACTTCGACATCGAAATGCTTATTATAAAAGGGGACAGACAAGTAGTGAGTCTTCTATACATAAAAAACAGTCTGTATTTTGTTGGTGACGCCATAACTTGAAAATTTCTGTACCGATTTGACTAATTTTCTTTTTCAAATGTGGGTAATAGTTTAGGGAAACTTTTATAGAGATAAAGATTAGAAAAGTTGTCCGGGTCACAGTCAGGAGGAGAACCAATTGGTGATAACGATTTTATTGAGTGTTCCATTAATCGATTGTATTGAACTTTACTAAGTGACTGATGACTGTTGTGTGAGTGCTTCTGTGTTGCATGCAATAATTTTCATATTCTCTGATGTTGTTTTCCAATGGAACAGATTCAGAGCAGTTTTTCTGCTGTCGAAATCAGCCGGCGGTCCGATTTCATGTTCCATTGGCCGCAAAAAATGCATTTTGCACTTACTTACACTAAGTAAAATCTGAAATATGAGAGCAAAATCTGAAAATTCCAATGGACGAGGACATTAAATGTCCATATTGCCATACTCTTTCAATTTGTTTCACTTGGATTACAAATTTTCCCTGTAAGTATAAGTTATTCTTATTTTGATGTATATAAATGCTCTATTTCAAAAAAAAAAAAAAAATCATTATATTTCTATATTGATATTGCATTTCTCTTTACTAAAGGTAAGATTAGACTGTATGCCAAGTGATCATAAAATGACAATTTCTGACAGTTCACCTTTCAAAATATGGTCATACATTGGCCGCGTTCCACTGCCCCATCTAGCGGGCATGATAAACTCCATATAGAAAAAATTTACATTTCACCATTTGCGCTAGATGCTAGCACTTTTTGTGAAATTTCTGGGAAATTTCTCAATCTAGCGCAAAATTACCCGCTGCATTGTGAAAAAAAAAACACTTGTCAAAGGAAATCGTTCAAACGGTTACAAAATAAAAAAAAACCAAACCGAGCAAGTGTAATTGTGATAAAACTGGTAATAACGTAATTAAAATAGGAATTCAGACAGTGTTTTCAACATATTGTATCATTTCTTTAATTGTAGTGTGGAAATAATTATGTGTGAAAGAGTGTCAAATGACATTTTGCCGCTGGCGCTATCGTTATATCGCGGGCGTTCCTTCATCTTCATATTTTGTGCTAGACGTCTAGCGGGCAGTGGAACCTAGTCAATGTAATGGGCATATCTCCTGTCCGAAAATCAAATTGCATTATGCTGTAGTGACATGAATGCCACATATGACCAGGCTGATATTGACAGACAAAAAAAAAAAAAGCATAAAGTGTAATGCCAGCATATAGCCTTATATGCCCATTTTAATTGAAATTTCGTTATGGCATTGATGGCATTTCTGATGAAAGAGCAAATATTTGTTGGCATCGGTGTTTGAGTTCGTGGAATTGTGATTTATTTTCATTTTCGTTCTCTTTTTGATAGTAAAGGTAAGATTAGATGGTATGCCAAGTGGTCATAAAATGCCAATTTCTGACAGTTCTCCTGTCAAAATATGGTCATACAATGTAATGGGCATATCTCATATGCTCGAATGACCTGAATGCCACATATGACCAGGCTGATTTTGACAGATAAAAATGCCCAAATAGCATATGGTGTAATGGGACAATAGGTACGAATGCCAGCATATAACCTTATATGCCCATATGCTTTTAATTGAAATTTCGTTATGGCATTAATGGCATTTTTGATGGAACAGGAACTATTTTGTTTTCATCGGTGTTTGAGTTCGTAGAATTGTGATTCATTTTAATTTTCGTTTTTTTTTTGGTAATAAATACCAAATGCATCAAATGACCATCAAGTCAAATGTGACCATATTGGTAAATTTGGTCATATAGTCTAATATACACTTTTGATAATCCTCACATTTTGTTCATTTGACGGCTAACCTGGTCATTTGCCTTTTGGCATTCATATGCTTAATTGGCATACAGTCTAATCTTAGCTTAAATAACAAATGCCTTAAATGACCATCAAGGCAAATATGACCATATTGGTAATTTTGGTCACATAGTCTAATATACAGTTTTGATAAACCTGACATTTTGTTCATTTGACAGCTAATCTGGTCATTTGCCTTTTCTTTTGGCATTCATATGCATAATTGGCATACAGTCGAATCTTAGCTTCAGTTTATAAGGCAGGCTTCCTCTAGGTGGATTCAGGAAGGAAACAAGTATCTTACCTATACCCATATATGGACATTGCCCTTGATAATTTATGTGGTATTCGGTTGGGCGCTCTCAGAGCACAGAGCAATCTTTTTCAGATTTCAGAGCACTTTTGCGAATCTAGATATTTTCTCATGTGGTATTCGTTTGGGCTTCTTCAGATTTGCCCTCAGATTTCAGATTTCGTGTACCTAATCGAACATAAAAACGCTCTTGCTCTTTTTTGTCTTGATATTCATGCGACTTGACTATGTGTAGTCTTCCACACTTTTCTATGCGCTTTCCATTCACTGGTTAAATTTTATATTAAAACATTTGAAATTTCCTTTCCGATTGATTTCTAAATATTTGTACACAAATGATTTACGAAAATAGATTCACCCGATGCAATGCCTTTCTTTGCTGTAGAAAAATTTGACTAAAATGTAAATAAACTCCACCAGGTGTCAAACCCAAATGCACTTGTATTGGTAAATCTGAAGCAAATCTGAGAAAATATCTAGATTCGCAAAAGTGCTCTGAAATCTGAAAAAGATTGTTTTTCTTTGTACCAAACGAACATAAAAATTGCTATGAGGGCAAAAAAGTGCGCTGAGAGCGCCCAATCGAATACCACATCAGTTTTGCATGAGATTTACCAATACAAGTGCATTTGAGTTTGACAATTGGTGGGGTTTGTTTACATTTGCGTGCATTTTTTCTTCCGAGAAAATCAAGAAAAAATCAAGTATTCACTTGAAAGATTAAGATGAAAGAATTTAAAGAAAATGCTAATATTTCGACAACAGGTTCAAAACTTTCCTACCTTAGAAGCTGCAACCAACCACAAGTCGGGTAGAACGCATCCCCGGACAACTCATCCCAGCCAAATTTCCCACCTAGCACCATCGACATCTCAACTCCGCAAATAATAGCATTACTCACCTTTAGTGGATAGTGTTACCATCAAACGAGCATTATGTTGAGTGTTGGTTAAAGTTTTTATGAAGTCTAAATTGTGGAATTTGGAATAACCTATTTTTTTTTTTTTTTTTTTTTAAACATCTGACTACGCCTAAGCGATGAAGGGGCACTTCAACCTGTAAGATCTTTTGTGCCATAGGGTCAGAGTAATTGTTAGGCTAGCAGGTTCTCCACTTTCCTAATAAAGTTAATTAAGCTGCTAACAGATGAGTTTTTCATCTTTTCAGGGCTTAGAAGTTCCCTGTAGAAGATAGTTCTTCTGATTCCACTTAGGGCTGGACACTCACAAATTATGTGTTCAGCTGTTTCGTCTGCTTCAAGACATAACCGACAGAGTGAGGAGTCGGTTAAATTAATTTTATTTAAATGATATCGTAGGTGGTGGTGTCCTGTTAGGAAACCTGTAAGGCTTTTGATATCATGCCTGTTTAGCTTTAAAACTTTGTCGGCGTTTTTATTGAACGGTTGAATCGCACGCTTGGCCTGTCTTAGACCTGGGATACTCTCCCAGTATGAAATACATTTTGTATGTTCCCATCTTTTGATGGCTGAATTTATAGACGATTTGGGAGTGCAGCAGAAAGGTTCAGGTCCTGTAAGAGGAGTTTCAGAACCAGTTCTGGCCATTTCGTCGGCTTTCTCGTTTCCCTCAAAACCCTGATGGCCCGGAATCCACCAAAGTTTGATTTTATTCCGGTGGCCAAGCGTTTGTAGGGCGTTGAAACAGCTTAGTACCGATTTGGAGTCAATGATGTTTGAGCTTAAGGCGTTAAAAGCTGCTTGACTGTCCGTGAATATATGGATGTGAATGCCTTTAATACCTGTGTTGTGTATGTGGCTAGCGCATTCCTGAATGGCGTGATGTTCAGCCTGGAACACGCTTGGGCAAGCCCCCATCGGTATTGAGACATTCTGGTTAGGTCCGTGGAAGCCAGCACCCACACCTGTTTCCATTTTAGAACCATCCGTATACCACTTTAGGCCATTTAGGCAAGTAGGTGGACTATTGCTAGCCCATGCTTCTCTGCTGGGTATCTCCGTGGAGAACCGCTTTTCGAGGCGGTCTGTTACCGCGCAGATCATGTCAAGTTCTGGAATTTCAGAGAACAAAACATTTAACTCAGGATGTTCACTGAGACTTGCCTCGTTCAGCTGGATCATACTTGCCGAACTGCGGATTGCCACTTTTTGTATGTGAATGTGGAGAGGTGATAGTCCTATTAGGGCTTCTATAGCCGCAGTAGGACAGGTGCGCATGGCTCCGGTTATACCGAGACATGCCAGTCGTTGCACCCTTCTAAGCTTCGCAATGGCAGTCTTTTGATTTGTTTTAGTCCACCAAACTAACGAAGCGTATGTAATGATGGGCCTGATCATCATTGTATAGATCCATTGGGTTATCTTTGGAGAGATTCCCCAAGTTTTACCATACATGCGACGGCATGCCCATAAAGCGTTTATTGCTTTTGTTACTTTGTTATTTATATGGGAGTTCCAACTTAGTGTTTTGTCAAGGATTACACCCAGATACTTAGCTTCGTTGGAGTACTCAATGATCGTCTCATTTATTGAAATTTGACCTAAGTTTATCTTTCTTCTTTTGGTAAAAGGAATTATGACAGCCTTACTGGGGTTAATCGAAAGACCTTCATGCATGCGTCGTGTGATTTCGTTTTCCTCTTTGCCCGTAATGATGATGACCAAGTCATCGGCGTAACCTATTGTGTTAAAGCCTAGATTGCTTAATTTGTAAAGCAGGTCGTCGATGACCAGTGACCACAAAAGGGGTGACAGAACCCCTCCTTGTGGGCAGCCTTTTATAGCTGATACCGATACTGAGGTTAGTCCTGACGAAGCAGTTATTTTGCGACCTTCTAGCATCGATCTGACCCATTTAATAGTAGGTTGGTCTATGTTTCTGAGGTGCAGAGCATTAGATATGGAGTCATATCCAGTGTTGTCAAAGGCACCCTCTATGTCAAGAAAAGCGCACAGTGCAATTTCTTTGCCACGGTAGGCGTTATTTATCTGCGTTGTTAAATTGAGCAGAGCACCTTCCGTAGATCTGTCCTTCTGGTACGCATATTGACAGGGGTGCAGAGGCATGTAATTAGTTATGCATTCTCTAATATGAACGTCAATTATTCTTTCCATCGTTTTAAGGAAAAACAATGTCAAGCTTATGGGACGGTACGATTTAGGCAGTTCGCTAGGTTTGTCGCCTGGTTTGGGGATAAATACCACGTTTACCTCCCTCCAAGTTTGTGGTATGTAACCCCAGTTGAAACTGAACCTAAATAAGGCAATCATGGTGGGTAGGAGGAAGTCCTGTCCTTTTTGTATAAGGGCTGGAAAGATACCGTCTAAACCTGGTGCCTTGTATGGTTTGAATGAGTTTATGGCCCATTTAACCTTCTCCTTATCCTTATGGAATAACCTATGGGGGAAGGAAGGAGGTAGGCACCAATTTTATGTAATGCTAGGTAGAAGATAAAAGGGTGGAAAATGCTTTATGTTTGTTGTACCTGAATGGAGTTATAAGGTTTCAAGACTTATTGTTTTTACTTTAGAGAATTTGAGAAAATAAGAGACGACGTTTTAAATAGTAAAGATGACACGAAAGTTGTATGGTTTAGTTGTGGTCTGTCCGTTATTTTGAATAGAAAAACTCGAATCACTTAAAAAACACGAATTTATTTTTAATTTAGAAATATGGTATTTGTTTCATATATATATATAATATACATAAGACTCCTTAGTTTAAGTTTAAATTTACATTGCCTACGTCAAATAGCTGTTCAGCGTTTAATACAATTCCACTTGTGAAACGGCCTGATCGACTAAATTTGAAAAGGACTGTTCCACTGTGGTGACAAGTCTTTTTGTGCCTTGTGTATTCCTTAAGTTTGATATCGACTTGGATGACGATTGCAATGGCAACAAGGCCATGCAAGATGCATCCCTGCCGAGAGTGTCCCGTGAGTATAAACTGCGTCCAGCTTGCATGAGGAAATTAATGCAATCATCTAAAAGTACCGGAAATGCCTCGGAAAACCTAACAATGGCTGGCAAAATTTTGCTGAACATCTCGACTTTAGCGTCATTTGACAACAGACCCAGTAACGTTATCACCGTACTCACACACAGCTTGGCTACACTGAGACTTTTTGGAATCGAATATCTCAAAACAAGATAGGACGTAAGGTCAATTGTAAAGATTTGGCGCTCCATTTCTGGCATACCGAGGATTTCATGAAGGAAATCTATGCAAATGTGCATGGATGGCACTCCTTGGACCGTCATACTAAGTAACTCGCGGGGATACGTTTGAAAGTGAACAAGTTTTGCTAGTGAGGGCTCTGAAATGAAAGCTTGATGAATGTAAGAACAAACAATACCACGAATTTCTCGTAAAGCCCAAGATGTTCCAAACTTGAAGATGTCATGCTTCGTTGTCATGCACGCTTCGATTAGGATATGAACTGCAGCACTTTCCTGTGATGCTATTAGAGCAGTTTTGAGTTCCTCGCGTTCTATTTCACTCTGCAACTGGCCGTTTTTGTCAAACATTGGTTTATCTTGGACATGTCGAGTCAATTGGGCTTTCGAAGCAGCCAAACTGGCTTGAAGAATACGCAGAATAATTATGAGCACATCAGGGCAGCGAAATACTTTCTCATTGCATCTATAGAAAAAAAGAAAAATTCCATAAATAATTTTCACAATAAATAAGAACAAATTTTACCTTAAGACATGCAATGGATCCAACAAAGTATTTTCATGCACAAAGTTATGGGTATACATAACAGTCGTCTGTGGCATTGCTGCATTAACCGTAATTGTCCACAGTCGCTTGGGCAGAACCGAATTCAATCGCAGCCATACTTTTCTGTATAGCTCCTGTATTTGACGAGGCACGTTGTCCTCTAACATTTTGTTAATATTTTGAACAAAAACTTTGGAAAACTTCCAAATCTCAGTCGGTGGGAGCTTTGACATTGCCCTGAGGATTTTCATTATTTTAGACGGGTTTACTTCTAATTCTTCGAATGCGTCTATTAAATGCTGTTCATTTATTTCAACTCCCATAAGCCATGTTGAGGTAGTTAGCGTATCCGAATTTGTACTTTCCTCGATCCAATCGTCGACCATACTGAGATGGGGAAAGTTTGATACTAACAAGCGCAAAAGCGGATGAAATAGTCCCACGTATTCATGTTGATATTTCTGTGCCTTCTGCAAGAGATACTTTATCGGCAATTCGGAAAGGAATTCATTCGAGTATGCTTTGGCTCTCCTTCCATTCAAAACGATCATGGACGTATTGGAAAGGCGAGTGTCCTCATACAAAACCAGATAGTAGAGGATCAGCAGTTGAGAGGTTAAGCTGCAAGTAATTTTAATGTGATCATCTTCATCTAATGGGTCTCCGTCATCATTTTTCGTCTCCCCATAGTCGTAGTGACTAGAATTGAAATTAAAGCTTGGCTTTAGCGATCTTGTGGCGGAGTTTTTAAATATCTTGAGGATCTCTTTCTCCGAAAGGGGTTTATGGAGGTAATCTGCAGAGAATTTTCCTCCACCACTCCCTTGGTTGGGTAAGATCAATGAATTTACATAAACTTCAATCAGTGCAGGCATCACCGGATGTAATGGTTTTTTGCTATTACAAATTTGTCTGTATATCCATGATTTGATGGTTACTTTGTGTTTAAGGAATGCTCTGGATTTGAGAAGCTGGTGTATGCAGTGTACGGGCAAGTAACCAGGGATGTTGGCATTCAAATTAAGCGTCACAGGAACTTTGACTGCATGCGCGGCAACTACTTGTTCTGTGAATAAGTCTTGCGTAAAGATTTGCTTCATTCTACTAGTGCTATTTGGACGAATAGGTATTTTCATCGAAAGTGTGGAGCAGACTAGCTCTCCGACTGCTGATATTTGACTACTGTGGAAATGAATGGCCATTAGCAGTAGCATTTCTCCAAATGATGAAGAGCTCCCCGAGTTGTTACTCAAATACGATTCCTCTTTTATCAACCACTGCATCCAATCTATAGCTTTTACTTCCAAATTCGGGCTAGAGATAAGCGAAGGGCATGCGATCAACATGCAAAGACCTAGGGAAACGAAGCGAATACCAGCTTGAGTGGGTAATGGTCGTGTTGCGATAAGCTGCATAATAAGTGCGATTTCTTCTTCGTTGAACCTGAAAAGAGGAAAGAAATTGCAATTGTAGCTGAAACTTAATTTAAAAAAACAAAACTCTCTATCTGGTATTACTCAATGAGTGTATGTCGTCAAGCTTTTCACTAACTGTCTTACAGATAGATTTCAGCTGAAGCAGTTAGCCTGACTTGTTGTGACATACTGGCTTCTCACAACTATTCCTTCCTGTGAACTTAAATTTTGAAACGAATGCAAGGGATCTAATATGTTTTGTGTGGTTAGTGGAAAGAACGTTAAAATGTTAATTGCATTTTCCGACGGCAGAAATTAGTAGAGCCCACCCATTCAACCCAAATCATAAAAGCTAAAAAAACACTTGCTTGATGTTTTAGTAAAATTGAGAGCCATATCAATAATTATTATAAGCTGTGAAAAAATTACTTACTTAATTCCCGCAATCCCTCTTAATGCACAGTACAGTCGGAGTAGTGCCGCAGCTTGTACAGTATAATCTTCACCACTTGTTGAATTATGTGACACATTTACTAACTGTTGCAATTGTTTTAAGAGCTCTTCCCTTACGAGATGCAACGCATCACCTTTCCTTTTTTGACTTGAACGTACAAAGCCTGCAAACCAGCCGCGGATTGCTTGATCATTTCCTAATAGCATTCCTGATATAAACGCAATCTAAAATACAACAATTACAATCGGATACACAATAGGATAGAGAACAATTTATTTACCAAATCCTGTGGATACTTTAAACTTAGTCTCAACATCAGCGATGGAACCTTCATTAAATCGACACATAGTGCTCTGGTGGATAAAGCTTGCTTTGGATTCATTTCACTTAAGGCATTTAGAACAGCCAGCTTAAGTTTCCCATCTGAATTATCTTCGTCACAATTTGTTACCAAATTCGAGACAACATCCCGGTAACAATCTGGGAAGTTTGCCACAACTGAGCACACGATACGTGGACCATTGTTCACATACAGCAAAACATCAATGAGCTCTTGAACATTTAAAAGTGATGGCAATTCAGCCAATGATATGCAAACTATATCGATGATTTCTTCCATGTAGATGCCATCCTCAAAAAGTTCCGAATGTTTAATGACGAATTCCCCTGATGGACGATTACTTGATAAAGTATACTCCATCAACTGTGCTTGGATGTAAAATATTTCGGAGAGTACGACTCTTACTTTCCGTGTAACATCAGCGCGTTCAAATCCTAGAGCGATTCCACTTTGTAATCCATACGAATGAAGACTATCTGACACCAATCCACCTTTTTGACGAGTCTGTTGTTCTTTCTTTAAGTCTATTTCGAGTTCATGATAATTTACTTGAAGAAATGCGACGATGTTGTTAACAACTTCGATTCCGACAAGGAGTGCCAATATTTGTTTACGTGAGTCCATGGATGATTTTGTGTTATCCAAAGGAGAAAGAAGACTCATTCGCACTAATGATGGCAGTATAGGTCGAATCTCATTTTGAGTATACGATGACAGTTCTGTTATATTTAGATTCTGCATAGCTTCGAAAACTCGACTGGACACTGCATTAATATTCATCTTTGTTAAATAAAATTTGTTTTGTAAGATAAGAATAATTTCGGCAAACAGAAACAACCAGCGGCGGTCGGTAAGCTTTACGAAAAACGTCAGTTTCTTTGGCATAGAAAATTTGAGATATCGAACTTGTATATTTTTAGCTCTGTTTGTTTATTGTCTTCTGTGAGTGCTAGCCAGGGTTACCTCAGGAGATTTTCAAAAAGTCGCAGAAGAAAGGGGATTTCATTCAAAAAGGGCAAACTGACTTGTCCACAAATGGGACAGAAAAAAAATTCAACATGCAAGTTATGGCTTCATAGCTAATTGCTAAACTTATGACAACAGCTGAAAAGTACGCATCCAGATCCCAATTAATTGTGAACTATTTCGTGAAGTATCTATTATGAGACATTTCGTGTTTCATATAAAAACGTGTTTTTTTTTTTTTTTCAAAATGGGGAAAAGTATCAACGAAATATAGAAATGGGTCAAATCTGGACAATTTTGGAAAAGTGGTCTCATTGGGGATAGAAGAAAAAAAGGGGGAAAATGCAACTTTAGTCGCATAAAATCAGCCCTGGTGCTAGGTAATTTGTTTTGTGTTATAATGAGGACGTTCGGTTTTCTAGTTTATGTGGTATTCCATTGGGCGCTCTCAGACTATTTTTTTTTGCTCTCAGAGCAATTTTTATCAGAGACAATACTGAGCCCCCAACTTCTGCCGATTTTCCATTACTTGCCTACAAGCTATATTTTTATAAGGTTGTGACGTTTTTTGCACTAGAATTGATACATAGAAATTCGTGTTGACAAATGTCACGAAACTTTAAAAATCCCAGGTCACCAACACACGTTCAAAAAAAGAGCACATTCGATGTTGGCAAAGCTGCGGGCAGCGTTCAAAGAATTTCATACGTTAAATTTGAAATTATTCGTTATACCATGTTCCCACCTAGCGAAATCGCGAGATTTCGTAAAATCTTTCCAAATCTCCGAGATTTCGCCATACATTATTGACGTGCCGAAATCTCGGGATTACAGCGAAATCTAGTCGAAATCCCTTTGAGTTCATCCGCCCGTGAGAGGTGATCAAACCGAACAAGCCTACAGCATGAACTTTGGTTTATTTTGTGTTCATTTGTTCATTGTGTACGTCAAAATAATAAGCGCCAAAACAATCAAAAAAATAAAAAATCAAACAGCTGTTTGCCAGCCACTTCAAAATTGACAGCTTATGACTTTTGAAATCACTTCAACTCGGTGGGAACGACTTACGAGATTTCAGTAAAAATTCATCGAAATCTCGCGATTTCAGTTTGGTGGGAACATGGTATTACGTGTTTTATGAAAAATCAACAATGAAGATGGGTTGAGGGAAAAATAGAAACATTTTGAGCAATTTTTCTTCGGTTATTCAAGAAAAATCCACTCCTGAAATCAAACACAGTATATTATTCGCCTTTTAAAAATATTTAATAACTAACCAATAGCATCCAGTAATGTAAAAATGTGGTACTCCCGAACTCTATCACATTCCCTCACGGTTGGCAGAGGTTGGCAGCATTTATTTTATATTTTTTGTATGTTTTTGCATTTCACACCTATTCTGAATTGACTTTACACCGATAGTAAAACAAAATGGCGAATTTAAAAAAAAAATTGGGGTGGCCAGCGGTAAGAGGTTGCGAGTTGGGGGTCTCAGTATTGTCTGTGATTTTTATATTCGATTGGTACAAAAAAAAAACAATCTTTTTCAGATTTCAGAGCACTTTTGCGAATCTGGTGTTGAGAACTACACATATTGAAATCGCACGAAATCAACACAAAAAAGAGCAAGTGACGTTTTTATCAGAGACCATTTTTGACGTCTTCTTTTTGGTTTCTGTCAAATGCAGCTTTAATTGTTTTACATTTTTGATCCGAGCTGTGGAGAGTGTTCGCAAACTGTATTCTACACCCAAACCTGTGCCAATTTTTTCCATTTTAATCTAAACGCTCACAAAAACCAAACAAATTTAATACAAAACACAGAACAATTAAACACCGCGACGCTCATAAAAGCAAGATGATTCGCGGTCGGCCATTAGCAACATGCTTTTTTGTTGATCACACATATTCACAGATGGGGGTTGAAATTACAAAAAAACAATGTAAACAAATGGGTTTTGGGGGGATAGACGTACGGAAGATATCCATCTCTTTTAATCATTCATCTCTGGTAATAACTCAGTGTTGGAATCAAGATCAGCGTTGCCACTTCAAAAACAGAGGAGCGGAGTAGATAATAACTTTCCGTAGTTTTTTATTATACAAAAACAAAGATCATTTGTTTAAAACTATATCAATAATCAATCAATCAATAATTAAAACTTTGAAAATACTCTAAAAGCCCAGGAGAGTCTGAGGGTGTCCAGCAACCGTTGCTGACATTTCCTTGCAAAAGTTAAGAACACTATCCATTAAGGAAAACGGTCAATTATGACACAGTACATAACACAATTCATCTCTGCTTTAAGTTTTGGAATTATTATTGTTTCTTGAGGAAACCAGAAGAAACAAATCTGGAATAAGGCTTGTATTTTTGGACTTCTCCATATGAAACCTTGATGCACTATGCCTTTCTCATGTTCGATTGCCAACAATTTTTATTTCTGGGGCAATGTTGAGAAATCTCAGTTTTTTCTCGGATTTACATATACTTTCACTTATACCTACCAATATTTGTGACACACAGCTGGCGGTAACGAATTGTTAGTCGTTGGAAGGATGTTTTTTTTTTTGCTGAATTATTAATTTTCACGAAACTTTACACATTTGGCCAAACTTCTTAAAATAACGTTAAATAGCTGTGCAAGCATAATTGGTACTGTGGCAGTATGTGTAAATCTGAAAAAAATATCGAGATCTGCAAAAAGTGCTCCGAATTGAAAAAAAGATTGATTTTTTTGCCCAATGGAACATGAAAAGTGATTTAGATAAAAAAAAAAAATATTTTTTGTCCCAATGGAAACCGACATGACACGTCAGTTGCTCTTTTTTGTGTTGAAATTAGTGCGATTCGAATATGTGCAGCCTTCGATACTTTCCTACTTGTGACCTGACCAGCAAAGTCAGGGGTCAGATTCAGCAAGGCGAAACGGTCAAACGTTTTCGTGTGTACTTGTGTAACATAGGGCAAATCAATCGTGAGCAGGAAAACATTTGATCGTTTCGCCTTACAAAATCTGACCCCAGGTATGACAGGTTTAAATGTTCGAATTTTTGAACTTACTTTTTGAATTTTGGATATATTTGTTGACACGCTAGCCAAATATTTAAAAAAAAGGACTATGAAATACGGACATGTTTTTAAAATGTAACCCAAAGCCCGGATTTCTTTCATTCATTGGTAATCACAACAATTTCATCTAAAAAAATATTAGCCAAATACTCCACAGCGTGAGACGAAATATTTCTGCATTTTTCACGAATTTTTGTTTTATGTAAAAAGTGTGGGTACAAAATATTCAGCAAAAGGTCTGAGTCAGTAAAATAGCAGATTTTCTGTAGCAATTGAGTAAAAGGTAAATGGCGCCGCTTTTCGAAAATGTCAAAAGTTAGTGTTAGTTGGAATGCGTTTTTACTCATAAGAAACATAGCAAATGCTTCTATTCTTAAAAAAGCAATTGCAACCTTTTATAAAAACCACCCACTGTTGGGAAATATCAGATTGGATAGAAATTAATATCATAGGAATGAGTCCATCTTCGATGGTTTGCTATGCAAAATGTGCCATCAGGCAGCCTTCCTTTAGGAAACCCAGGATAAGTTTCTTCATAAGTCATACACTCGCTACCCTTTTAGTGAATATGAATGAACAAAATGAATGATGAATACACATGAACCAACCGAACGTGGACCGAAGTACAGGTACCCAAAAAACACCACTCCTCCCCTCTGGAAATCATATGCAGGATCTTTGTAAACAATTTCAAACCCAGGTGCAATGAATGCCAACCAGAAGTAACCATTAAGGTCAACTTAATTTCGCAAATAGACAGAAATTGGGGCCAAGACCAATAAAACGACCAAATCTCGATTAAAATAACCCATTCCTCTAATAAATAATTTTAAAAAGTGTACACGAAACGAGGATAACAACTAAGATGGGACCAAAATAACAATTGAATAATATGCAAAAGAAAATGGAATCCTAAAACATTAATGATAGGCATTAAAGAAATACCAACAATGTTTAGAATCCTGAGTCTTGCCAAACTGGAGGCCGGAGAGATAAAATACCTACGTTACATATTTGTTTAAGTAGCTAAAATTACTGCAACCAGCAAATAAAATATACACATTGCAAAGGGTGAATACAAATTAAAAATCAGCACTACCGAAAGTGGAAAAACTTATAATTAATCACACATTTTGAAGTTTCACGCAACAACCCAAGGCTTCGTGGAAATGGTGAAACATTTAATGCTGCGAGTTTCCTTGACTACCATTCAAGTTCTCGTGGAATGAAGATGCAACTGAGGGAGGTGCAATCTTGCAGTTTTGGGAAGAAAACGAATATTTTCAACCTGGAAAAAAAGAAGAATTCATAGATTTGGAAATTCACAGGTCCACTAAGCAGTAGAAACATTTTTAAGTTTTTCTTAAACACGACAAAGGCTGCTAAAGATACATTTATAAGAGAAATTAGATGACTTTTACTCATTACAAACTGGTTTGCATTTAATTTTTCATTCAAACATCGTCAATCGCTGTTCAAATAAATGGAGTAAAGATTGGTACTAAGATGATGATCTCTGTCGAATGTAAATTTAATATAATGGGCCGCGGGTCAAAAATCAATTGTGAACTTATAACCCATCCCGGTGTGCCAAAAGTCCACAACATTTCGGTTCATAGTCCCGCAATGTTAAAAATGAAGTGGTATATAAGTCGACAATTATTCATATGACTTCAACACATAGGTCCTTACCAGTAGACATGTTTAGTTTCGACTCAAAATTTTAGTAGTTCACAGCGGCTACATTTTCCATAAAAATTTCGCAATTGTGAGCTTCCGTTAATTTAAAGTCGAGACTAAAATTTTTTATTAGTGAAAAGTTCGTAAATATTCTTCAATTTATTTTTGTGGTTAGGACGTTAGGTATAAATAGATATTAAACAGTAATATAACATTTTAACCCACTACAGAAGAACCTTCAAAAAGGCTTTCGTACTACTACATAGTAGGAATGAGCTTATAAGAAAGGGCACACTCTTCACAAATCTTAAGTACGAAAAGTTAGAAAAAGACAATTTTTATTGACTGTATTCATAACCGAACTTAAGTTTTTAGGATATTTTGTTTGTAAAGTTTATAAAGTAAATCTTAATCTTCAGATGACTCATGCAAGTATGAAAGATGAAGCAAGTAATGCTCGGTAGACTTAAATGCTCAGAATGTACTCGGCCTGATAATTGTTTCTAGCCACCAAAATTAGCATACAAAATCATGTTTTTACAAAAATAATTGCTTTTGTCTCATCGAGACCTTCCCTACCGTACAATAGAGCATTTTCATTTACAAAAATTTACTTGATTTCCATAAACGCTTTTGGGGATTTTTGCAAAGCATTACTTTTGATTCTATTCAAACTTATTTTCAATGGAGCGGGTCCTGCATTTTAATGTGTTCTTCATCAAAAATATGTTTAAATTTGTTTGCCCGCTGTTATACACTCTTTTTCATTCCATTAATAAGTTTCATCATATAATATAACATATCTTTGGAATCTTTTCGTAAAGCAGTAGGTACCAAAAATAAAGCTGATTCGTTATCCATCTGACATTTTTTGTTTAATTTTTTGTGGATTTAAGACCCACCATATTGACCCAACAACAGATGAGTCAAAAATCCAAAGACGGACACCAATATTAATAAGCATCTCTTATACAGAATGGATGGACTCGATTTGATAGCTCATTCTGAACAAAAATGAAGTATTGATTTATGCACGGTAAAGATAATATATTTATTTCAAGCCATTATTTTTAAATGATTTTCTCTGAATTAAAATAAATTGTTTGAACATTTCCCCAAAAGACACTCAAGGCATAGGGTCGTCCTGAAAAATTCGCTGTTTTGAAATGTGTGTAAATAAGTAAATATCTCGACATCTCACAGGTGGAACAATTCAATTCAAGCCACGCAAGTTTATTTTTCATCGCATAAAAAGAGTGTTGTGGCTCTGCGTTTTCTTTTATTTCTCATACAAAAGTTCTCCGCGGTTTCCTCGACAAAACAACACAAACTTTTTCATCCGTTTTTCATGTCAAAATTTATCTTCGATCTAATGTACCGGACACTTATTTCGCGAGTTAATGAGTGGAGATTTTTCATCGGCCCAAAGTTAAGAATTTAGGGTGCAATCAGGATACTGCTTTGCTAAACTGCCTCGCTAAATTTTATCTTTGTAGACATTTTTGTATGGGAGACAAAATTTAGCGCGAGCAGGATACTACCCTTTAATATTTATAAGGAAATAGTTGGTGCTTTGATAGGGGAGTGTTTGAAAAAAGTAAAATTTGTTTATGTTAGACCTCCTCTCTAGTTATTTATTTAACGAACGGAAAACAAAGTAGGTCATCGAAAAGTGAAGGCATTACAGTTAAAATTTGTTTAAAATAGAGCAGCATGCGCTAACGAACATAATTGAAAACTACTAAGCGAGGGGTCCAAGTTTGATTCCCGAAGAAAAAAAAAAACAAATTCCAACTTAGGGTTTTTTTCCACTGCACCACCTCTCGGGAATGTCTGACAGACATACATCCGATAGTAGATATAACTGTCTTCAAAGAGCTTCTAAACTAGCCGTTTGGACTCGGCGTAAAATTGTAGATGGCTTCCATTTGTTC
Organism: Cheilosia grossa; assembly: GCA_963082955.1. Classification (NCBI taxonomy): domain Eukaryota; kingdom Metazoa; phylum Arthropoda; class Insecta; order Diptera; family Syrphidae; genus Cheilosia; species Cheilosia grossa. The sequence continues at coordinate 26,789,303 of OY720145.1, read as the reverse complement.
CAAAAATGAAAAACTCACACAAAACGAATGGTTGTGAGAAGCTAGGAAAATGGTCCCTACAGACCTTTTGCGCCAACTATTTATTTATTTATTTTTTCAATTGAAAATCAAAGTAAAGAGGAAATGTATGAAAAAAGTTCAAACACATATTGGTGTTAAAAGGCAATAGTGTCATGTACAAGTTACCTTCTTCCTCAAGGTATTTTAATACTTTTTTGTTGACACGCAGTATTTTTTTCTTTTTAAAGCAAATTGGGGCTAACATAAGCCGTTTTTCTTTTTTAGTTCAGAGCAGAACCTGAACTGTTATACAAAAATTTCGTGTTTTGTTTTTAGCTCAGATACATCAGAGCTCAAATTTGTGTTTCTTTTTTCGTTCAGAACATGATCAGAGCGCGCTCTATGAGCTCAGAATAAATTGACAGAGCAACCTGAGAAAAAGATGACCCCACTCGGTTCAGAGATCGCTCATAATGCTCGAGCTCAGTTCAGTGCTCAGCTCTGAACTAAAAAAGAAAAACGCCTATAATAATCCGTGCTCGAAGAACGCTCGGTACTGTTGATCGGAATTGATTAATATATTCCGAGTTCAGCACTTCGTAATAACACTTGCATACAATTAATACAGCACACATAAGGATACCTTGGAAGGGCGTCAGGACCCTTGGCCACCACTTTTTGGAAAATTATCAAAATGGCTGCTTTCAGTTTAAGATTTTGTTCTTTATGAAACGAAAAAGAACGCGTACATAATATGAAAAGAAGTGTTAGTGTTTCGTAATGAATATATTTTTTTTCTTAAATAAATGTTTTTTTTGCTCAATTTTTTTTTTTTGTTGCTATTGTAAGTATTTTATGTCCTCTGGCCCCTTTTTATTCCCATTTTTGAAATTATTAAGCGGCAACGCTGGCTCCAACTGGGAATCCTCTTACCGCTTGGCTCGCTTACGTATTTTCCATTTTTCGATATCATTAAATCGATTACATGTTTACCTACATTATTTTCTGTGATGTTTCTTCGTATAATTTGCTCAAATGTTTCTATTTTACTACAACTATTTGTTCATTTTTCCTAAAAGTATTAAGCAAATGTACAATTATTTCTAAAAGAAATTACTATCCCCATGTAACGACCAATTTCAAACTCAACGGACAAAATTCTACGAACGCTTTACCCGAAGTGAAGTGGCAACGATTAGGTGCGGGTGCGATGCTGAGCGGGTCTATTGCTGAGCCGGAATTCTGACATTTGACATTTCTCAATACGAATTTATATGTAAAAATACTTTACCAGTGAGTGAAAATATAGCTCTTAGACAAGTAACTGTAAACCGGTTCAAGTTGGGGATCTCGGTAAGATTTGTCGATGTTTTGGAAAATTCTTTAACATTTTGAACGCTTTTTTATCAATAATCTTGAATAAAACAAACCGCAACTCTGCAAGGCTGTAAAGGTCGTTGGTGCTGATGATTTCAGTACTTAGTAAGCCGTGAAAAATGGTACTGCTTTTTTAAACACAATTGTACATATTATTGCGGCAACGCTGTGAGATAAAGCTCTCGCGCGACACGAATCAGTCTCTACCCCATTGAATCTTGTATTTGTCGACCCGATTCGAGGCCACCGCCATTACGTAGATGTACGTCGTGCTGTCGTACATACAATCATACTAGCACCGTAATTTGGGGGTGTATAAAAGTGGAAAAAGCTTCTGATTGCTGTGCTTCTGATTTCGCTGATACCGAGAACCGAGACCGACTCTATGGGTACTATGCTGCTGCTCTCTTAGTATTTATCGGTTGGCCGGACGTTTGGTCTTGGACCAAAAAGTCGTGGGCAACGAAAATTGTAGTTTCTTTTGGAATCGAAAACCGATTTCCTCCCTTGTGGAATACTAAAATTTGCACAATTCTTTTTCTACCCGGTGTCCAACGTGCATTGATAAATAAACTGTTTTTCCTTCGTTCGACCTATTGCTCGTACCAGTTACGCTTGCTAAAGCTATTCCCCATCAAACCTTTGGAAAAAATTCTTGTTCTTTTTTATTTTCACTAGGATAGCAAATATATGATATTTTATTTTCGGGCTTTATTAGCGACAAAAAATAATAATGTTCTTCGGGAGACCGCGGTGTTAGTGAACGAGTACGTGGGTGCACGAGTGATTTCAAAGATAAAAAATTAAATTAATGATAAGAATTCTTGTCATACTGTACACATCAATTCAATAGAGACAAAACTTCGTATGTAGGTAGGTACCTACCAAATCCAAAAATATGTGTATATGTAAATACTGTGTCTAAGACGCGTAGCAGTAGCAGGAATCCAAAATCAAATGCAGCTCAAACCCAAAACGACGGGGAAAGATGGATTACCCCAAAAATGTCTTGGATAATTAGAAATATTTACAAATATCTACTCTTTGTTGGATTATGATTGAACTAGCAATCATCCAGTGGAAGATTAGATAAGCGAAGAGAAGAATTCATTTAAACTCCTGCACCTGCTCCTGCTTTTATTTAGCTAGTTCTAATGTCCGGGTAAGTGCGTAAAATCAATAAAATCTTTCATCCATGATACTAAACAACAAGCCGAGAGTATCTGTAAAAAGTCAATGTATGTACCTACTACAAACAGCAAGTTAATAAGTAGAAGGTACTACACAACACATATCTAAATCAAATAACTATTGTTAGTTAGTGATAAATAATTTGTAGAATTGACATCAGCGAGAGAGGAAAAGCTATCAACAACAATAACAACAACGACGACAAGACGGAAAACTTGTATTTACGTCATTTACAGGTACTCCCGCATAAAGTATATATGAATGTATCTATCGCTTGGGTATGTTTTCGCTTTGCGTAAATACTTTTTACTTGTTTTCTATACATTTTTTTTTTTTGAAAGATATCAGTGATAGACTTATGTTTTCGAGGCTGAGGGCAAGGGGGGTACCTACGTTATTGATTGTGTCGTGTTCGTGACGTGCACATTTTTATGCACGCATTAGTTTGGCTATTTTTTGGTTTAAGGTGGTGTGTAAAAATAGTGGTGAATGGCGTGGCAATTCTAGTATTAGCTACTTATTCTTTGTTAATAGTAGGTACCTATACTTCCTAGTTTATAGAGGAACCGTGTTAAGGTTCTTCTAAATGTTTATTGCTCTTTCTGTCTTTATAACTTCTATTATGGAAAAACATATGAAAATACGTTTCCTATTGTTCTATACATTTCGGTAGTTTTTGGCGTTAATAGAATGGTAAGGCTGTATGTCAATAACCTACGTTCCTTTAATAATTAACTGTCAACTTTGTCCACCACTGGTTATATGGTTGACATTTTCTTTTGAAGCTGACTTTCAATTGATTAAACGCGTAATAGGTACCTAGCTATCATTGCTGAAATCTGTTTCTTAGTCGGATTTCAGTCGAGCAATATTTTTTTCAACACTTGCATAAAGTTCAAATATTTAGTAGTGTGTTTTTTGACGTACCGATACAAAGTAAACAAATTAAAAAACATAACTAGCTTTCCCTTGTAATTTGCTTTTTTTATAGGTCCTTACCAAGAAACATTTTTAGTTTCGACTCTAAATCTTAGAAGTTTACAGTGGCTACATTTTCCATAAAAATTTCGCTATTGTGCGCTTTCGTAAATTCAAAGTCGAGACTTATGTTTGTTATAAGTACGGCGCATAATGTTCATTAAAGTAAAAAGCTGTGAAATACTCAACTGAATAGAATAAGTAGATAACACTTATATAAACACATGTGGTGGGATGAAAAAGGGGGTCAGATTGATTTTAAACGTCAAGACGACGACAAAACGCATTGGATATTAGTTCCTATATATATTCTTCAAATCTACAGCGTATATTCGGAATATTTAACTTGGCACGAGTACGATAACTTAGGCGGCGACAAATGGATACGGATTTTGGTATACAAGCACAATAGTGTTTGGGAGGGGATCTATCTACCCCCGTTTAGGCGAAAGGGGTAATATTTAAAAAGAAGACCTGAAATGGAAAAAAAAAAAAAAACGACAACTTTTACAGTAATTACATTACCAGTTTTGAAAGCAAGAAATCAAATCTTTCATATTATTTGTATATGAAGTTATAAGTAAAAAAATATAGGGTCAAATTAGTCTTCTTATGATTCACATTTAAATATAAATTACTATGGAAATTTGAATTAGTTTCTGCAAGGGGCACCTCAAAAATCTATTTAATAAATTAATTTTAAAAATAAATAAAAATAGTTTTTTAGTTTTTGTAGTTCTCGATTTGCTCAAAAAACTGGGAGACATAAAACAATGTGGTTTCCAGTGCTCAATTAAGAATTAATAGGTAAAGTAATTACTTGAATTAAATATAGTGGCTATGTTCACAATATTAAACAAAAAATAGTTTCCTCAAATTTCAAAGCAGTTTTCTCCAAAACTATTAACAGAAATAAGTTGATATAATATTATATATAACATAAAAGAACCGATTTATGTCTTTCAAAACTGATATACCCGTTTATTTTAAGTGTTGCCGTTGCTTCGTAGTTTATTAAAAGTTTTTTTTTTTTTTTTTTTTTTTTAATTAAAAACAAGAAAACTGGCATGTATGCCAAACAAAAGCAAACAAAACAATAACCAGTCGGGAATTCGCGGACCATCTATATTAGGGTGTCCTTTGTATACTTTTCATCCCCGTAGCACCGTTTACATCCTGACTTATCCATAGGTGTGTGTTTTTTGAGCTTCGATCTCAGCCAAGCAAATAAAAGTAGAATTTACAGCACGCAATTACAACAACTATTGCGAGTATAGAAGTGGCAAGTATAACATAGTTGTTCTAATTGCTTGCTGAAAGAACCTACTTTACTTTGCTTTGCTGAGATCTAAGCTCAAAATGCCAATTATGCCGAATTATTTCTAACACAATTCATTAAAAACAATTGTTTACTCTTTTCCAAAGAAATGTGAAAAAGTAAAACTTACTAAACAGCTATAGTTTTTAAAGACGAAAGGAAACGGTATTGCCACATTAAAACTTCGGTTTACGCTTTTAAATATTTTAATTTATTGAAGTTTGAGGGAATATTCAAAGATTTTCCGCGTTCGAAGATCGCTTTTCTCTTCAACTATAATTTTATTAAAAACTAGCTGACCCGGCGAACTTCGTTCCGCCCAAATGCATTATTGTAATGAAATGAAATGAAATGAAAATAATTATTATTAATTATATTTTTAATAATAATTATTATACTTTATGTTATTCGGCAAATTAAAATTCAGTATTCAAAAGTTATATTAAATACAATAGAAATAACTAAAGTCGATGTGTTAAAATCAGACCGAAATGATTGACCTTCGCTGTTTCCCTAAAGTGCTTTACGGTACACGAAGAAAAAAGCGGAAGGTTTTGCTCACACGTGAGCATGCCACGTACAATTAACAATGTGAGAAACATGGGTATTCAAGAATTGATGCCACAAATAGCCACGAGGCGCAGGGAAAATGTAAGATGCTTATAAACCAATGGCAAATCATTCTGAATAAGCGAAATCCGCGGAAATTTTGCGATCAAATCAAACGCGGATAGGGGTTGCTCAACAAAATTATAACTGAGCCGACTTTCGATTTCAAATTGTGTAGCGGTAAGCCCGGAACATACAAAGAATTTTAAAACTAAGCAAATGAAATAAGTTTTCTTGTATTTTAAGTGACACTACACGTTTCTTGAGTTATGAGTACACACACGGACGTCAGTCTATTTTATATATATGGCTGTACCCACCGAGTTTCGCCCATGCCTTTCGTTTGGACCTATCGGGTCTAAAACTATCTTGTCTTTTAAATTCGAGCTTACAATACCCATCTACAAAATTTCATTGAAATCGGCCACCTATCGGATAGACACTTCATTTGTTAACATTGGTTTAGCGTGTGAACCGCAACAGGTAAATAATTACACATATATTAATTAATTATACTCTGTCCTGTAGCTTTCTATTAGTGAAACAGTTTTTGAAATCGGTTCAGTAGTTCCGGAGATTGCCCCTTACAATCAAACATAACCTCTTTATATAATAGTGTGATGTGATGTGAAAACGTTAGTTTTTTAAGCAAAGGAAAGCCTATGAACTCCTGTATTATATGATAAAGTAAATCTCCAGAGGAATAACTACTAGTTATTGCCTTTTGTGTATATTGTGAATTATTGTGCCTATGAACGGGAAAACCCTTTCGAACAAAAAGCACGTCCTTGTGATTGTGTTGTGGTAGTTACTAACGATAGGTAGTATTAACCGCCGAGTTCGACAGTAAATTGAATTGTAAAATCTCGGGTTAACATTTTTGTTATGTACCTACTTATATATGTTTCTACAAACATTAATGAAATTCGTAAAGCATTAAATTGAAAATATAATATACGAGTATAATAAACAATCCTAAAGATAGGAGACCCTCTAAATTGTCAAAATTACAAATTCCTCAGTGATCACCTTAACTGTGTGGATGCTTGAAAACATTAGCCGCTACTAGGGCGCTTTAACTTCACAAAGTTCACATACAACCAAATTTTGACCATTTTTTCAATCAATCAATCAATTGAGAAAGTACCTACCTACATACTTACATATTTTTTTATCGTATAGGCCTTTATAGGACATTTGGAGGTCAGTTTATATTCTTTAAGTAAACAAATTAAATTAAATTATAGAGGACAAAGAAGCGAAAATGAGGACTGTCCTCTCAAAAAGAGTACGATGGTCACCATAACTAAACACCGCATATTGTGTTTATTGATTTTCATATCAATTTTAAAGCCGCTATGACAACTACATGGCTGTCAAACAGGCTGAAATAAATCAAAATACAAACATTTTGTGAAACCGTTATAGTTCATTTTAGAGTAAGCTTCTATACAAAAACCATGGTAAGCTCCTGGCTAACTCATCGTAACACTTGTATTATTTCTTTTAAAAAGCTTTAGCTGAAAAAATACCTTTGCAAAAATTAAGAAGAAAATAATTTGTAGTAAGTACGAATAGTTAATGTTACCACCTTTGTGATAAGTGGATGCGTTAATAGCCGTTTTTCTTTTTTAGTTCAGAGCAGAACCTGAACTGTTATACAAAAATTTCGTGTTTCTTTTTTAGCTCAGATACATCAGAGCTCAAATTTGTGTTTCTTTTTTCGTTCAGAGCATGATCAGAGCGCGCTCTATGAGCTCAGAATAAATTGACTGAGCAGCCTGAGAAAAAGATGATTTCACATGTACAAGCACACTTCCAGTCACATTTGACAGAAAAAAAAAAACAGGAAAAACAAAAAAATATCAGAATGCTCTGAGCGCACTCGGTTCAGAGCACGTTCATAATGCTCGAGCTCAGTTCAGTGCTCAGCTCTGAACTAAAAAAGAAAAACGCCTAATGACATTGCTACTACCTAATATAACGTAGTTGTGTCATAAATTGAAGCAGGCATGTACAAAAATATGACAGTTTATACCAGTTTGGTATAAATTTTAATTTACTTAAACTTAGAGCAGTTCTTCTTGCATATGATTTTTTGCATTGAAACTTGAAATAACTATTTAGTGTGGTGCTATTCATGGTTTTTAAATATGGAAAATTTACTACATTACTAATTCCTTTAGTCATAAAATATTTATTTCGTTATCAAGAACTATTCTTCAATATTTTGCTGTCTCTACTACGTTTAGGAGTAATCTCCCAATAGCTGGGGACTCGGATTATTGCGGTCTACTTCTCCTATCTGTGAACAGCACAAGTTTAGTATTTTGGAGAATATAGGAGACCATAAGACAGTGATGCCGGTTTGTGTGTTTTCCCCCCAGATTTAGGGTTTTTTTTTGGTCGACGAGAGGAAATCTTTTACATTTTCGCAAAAATATCGTTTTTGGTAACCTTAAAATGTGTGTGTTATTTTAAAATGCAGTTTAACAAAACAATAATTGACGATGAAGGGTATGGGCAATATGTTTTCAAAATACAACATGCGTTGCAATTATTTGGAGCATACTTTTGCTTTTGGGAAATCAAACTTACATGTTTGCATTTCAAATTCGAAATGCCTTCTTTTGGGTCGTACAAGAACACGTTAAAAAAATAATAACAAAAAGTTGTGGGGTTTTTTGGAAAAAGTAGCGAAATCTTGAGGTTTTTTGACTTCTCTGGGGAAAACATTTTGAAGGTCTGGCAACGCTGCCCTAAGACCGCATCAACATGTTAAGTACCCGCAATACGTTTCGCTACAGTTTCGCAAGCAAAACAGCATCATGTGCATAGCGTTTTTGCATTTATGTATTTTTTATTTTGCATTCTATTCTTGGGTTGTTTTGGATGTGTATCTTTCGTTAATGACGAGGAACCGAAGTAGAAAATGATTCCAACATGTGGTGTGCCTCTTGAGACAGTTACTCTTAAAAGTTAATGTCACGTATTGTTTGACATTGATATACCTTTCATTAACACCTTCATAATTACATTAGTGATTGGTTGCTCTAAGTTTAATTCTGTAATCTTGAGCTACTCCTCTCGCCAGTGCAAACGTTTTGACACTGTCAATATGATTTTTCAACGCCAAGGAACGCATGTAGGTCAGGGATGAAAAATGTGTCGACTGTAAGCAAATCTTAGTTCCGATTGTATTTTTTACTTTTTCGTATACGTAGTAGAAAGATATCGTTTTCGCACGAAATTTCAAATGATCTCGAGATGTTCATCCATTCTCACAGCATGCAATGCTGTCCGTCTGTCTGTCTGTTTGCACTCTCAACAATACGTTGTATACTAGATCAATTTTTAGCTTAGCAGTTCAAGAAGAGTACCGCAAACCAATTAAGACCTTACACTTTATTTGCGATCACATAGCGCCTTACCAACAACCATTTTTAGTTTCGATTTTAAGTTTACGAGAGCTCACAGTAGCGAAATTTGTATGGAAAATATAGCCACTGTGAACTACTTAAACTTAGAGTCGAAACTAAAAATGGTTGTTGGTAAGAAGTCAAATTCAACAGTAAAGTAAGCTCCATAAAGGCACTGAACTTTCACAATGACCAATCAATTTCAATTACTTTAAAAACATTTACGAAAGGATTAACAAGTTCACTTAAAAATCTTGTAAGATGGAAAAGTTACAAGAATATTTATATCGTTATCATTCTAAACACAGAACGTGTAAAACATTTTAACCGGAACTTCCGAAAATTGGATAAATGCACTAATTATGGATAAACAAATAAAAAAAATTGTGTATTACATAAATATGCATTGGTCCGCAGAAATAGAAAAAAAGAAAAAAAAAAAATTGGGCTCGAAAGTCCTCTTTTGTTAGTGAACTCAATAAGCAGCTTGGAACTCACCCGTCACCCGAGTAGGAACTCCAACTAACTGGATTTGACAGGTGCCACTTTAGATTTGATTTATGTGGTTTTCCATTGGGACAAAAAATCAATCTTTTTTTTGATCTAAATCACTTTTCATGTTCCATTGGGCAAAAAAATCTATCTTTTTTTCGATTCGGAGCACTTTTTGCAGATCTCGATATTTTTTCAGATCTACACATACCAATATGCTTTGCACAGCTGTTTTACGTCATTTTAAGAAGTTTGCTTTCAATCCAAATGCGAAAAGTTTCGTGAAAACCCAAATAACAAAATACATAAATAGCCATGCATATAATTTTGGAGGAATTATTATCTTCATAGTCTTCCTCGTCTTCTGAAGACTACGAATCAACAAAAATACCAAATTTGTATCTGCAACAGGGAAAACATTTTCGAAGTCGATATCCATTTGTGTTTTTTGCAGAAACAAATGCAGATTGAACAGCTGATATTACTGCCACATAACGCACTAACACATTTATAAAAGCAGATCAATTTCGTTGCGCGTTCCATTTGCCACGTAAAATCTGAGATCTGAAAAAGATTTCTGGTGGTCCCAATGGAAAACGACATTAGTCAGCGGTGACTCCAATCAAACTACCATTGAGGTTAAAGTCAAATTAAATGCTTTATTTTCCGACTAGGATATGGTTTTATGGCAAAAAGTCGTGTCGAAAATGTTTTGGGTGCCAATTTTGTGTAGTTATGATTTTTTTCAAATTTAAAAAAATACTTTTTGTCGATGACCTTATCCTGGCGATTGTATTTTGTATTTTTTCAAAGTTCATTGTACCTTAAAAGTTACAATTGTGACACGTTTTCCCAACCTGATGTAGGTACATTCTTTTTATTTTGTTGACTTTTCTATAAATCAAACGACCTGATGAAATGGCAATACATTTTAAGAATATTAAGAAATGGAGATTGCACTGTTGTCTAGGTGATTGCAGATAAATAGACTTTCATTAATTTGCTTAAACCGTATTCACCTATCCATGTCCTTCCTTAAAATTTTGTGGGAGCCTCACATTAACTATACAAACGAGGTGTGGGCGATTTTTTGTTCATTGCGGTTAGTTCCACAGAATATTTATCATGTATGTGAGTAGTTCCGAGTTCATGGCAGTTGGTAAATAAATTCTTATTAAATTATATAAAGAACTCAGTAGCTACTTGGTGTGCCAAAATAACTTCCTTTCGAAACACCTGTTCCTTGGGCAACAATAGACATCATTCCCTTGTTGGATTTATGTTTCCTATAACACTTCATTGACATTTGAGTGACCATTATTATCTTGTTCTCATAGTATCATGCTGAGGAAATTTTGCCCTGGTTGCTTTTGTCCGCGACTTCAAGCTACTCGGGTTGTTCCTGATGGCCGGTTAAGATATTATATATTTGTAATTCTGACTCAATTTTGATTGAAGGTTATTTTCATATAACTTCTTTTTTTCCATTTCAGGCTTTAATCATTGCAAAAAATGTCCGATATGAGTTAACAGAGTAGATTTACAGTGGTAATCACAAAGCCGATTTATATATAAGTTATCAGCAAATATAAGCATGGGAGAACGTGATAGCATAAATGGTGGCATGCCGGCAAATGAAACATCTCCTGAAAAGCCATCCATTGGTCGACCATCATCACCTTCTACGGACATCAGTACACCAAACCCAACCGAAGACAGCGGAAGTACCCTCAAAGTAACTAAATCCAATCTTGCCCTTCAAAGTACGACAGAAAGTAATACGAACGATGAACCCAATCCGACTTCCACAAAAACTGTTCCCGTAACTAATTCTGCACCGAATGCTACATCCGCGACAGCTTCAAATGCGTCTTTATTGAGGACAACGACAACAGTAAACGGTGCCAGTTCTGCCAGTGGAAGCATCTCCACTCACAGCACTGCTTCAGCAACAGCCGTCAAAGGTAAAGGTCCTATTCGCGTAGGATTCTACGACATCGAAAGGACTATCGGGAAAGGCAACTTTGCTGTGGTAAAATTGGCACGCCACCGAATTACAAAAAATGAGGTAAGGCACACTGAAACGGTGACAAGGGTGTATAGCATTATAGAAGATAGTCATTTAAGGACCGGGTTTGAGTTCTTCAGGATTTCAAATCCCCTTTACAAAAAGAAGGCACACTATACCTACGTAACGTGTAACTTGTCTATAATACCATTTTTTGTTAAAGTGACACTACAGTCCATATTATGCAGCTCTATCAATTGCGCACTTAGCCATACAAAAAATCAATCCAGGTACCAATAATCGTTTTTAGTGTACTCGTACATGCTAATCTTCTCGAACTCACAATGGCGAAAATTTCCATACAAAATAGCATACTGTGAACTTCAAAATATTTAAGGTGAAGGTTAAAAATTATTTTTAGTATGGCCCATTGAATAGAGTAGGGTTTTAAAAATAATGTGCAGTACTAATAATAAATTCAAGTCTCGACTGTAAGTTTCCAGAAGCTCACGATTGCGAAATTCGTTTGGAAAATATAGACACTGTGAACTACTAACATTTACAGTCGAAGCTAATGCTTATTGCTAAGGCGCAATGTAAATAATTGTTCAGCAGAAGTTAAGTTTGAATAACGACTCTACTTTTAAATCAGTACCTACCTATGTGCATCTACTTAGGGGCGCCATAGTTCGGCGACAGTGTCACACTAAACAATTACCGTTTTGCGTTTCCAGATATGAAAGCAAACCCAAGCCAGATAATTTCTATAGGGGAGAGTGGGAACAAAAATACGATTTAATGAACCTTACCAATAAACGTTTTTCGTTTCGATTTTAAATTTAAGTATTATTATATTTTCAATTGTGAGCATTCGTAAATTTAAAGCCGAGACTAAAATTTGTTACTTGTACGGCGCAATGAAAGTAATCGAACGTGTTGAAGCACATCGTTGTAGGTACACTAGTTTCCGGTCACTTTTGTGATCAATTATCACAAATAAAAAATGTTGAAAATTTGGTCAGTTCGGTTTTTACGTAAAAAAGTAGAAGACCAGTGGCCTATTTCACCAACTTACATATTTGTATTTACAAGCGCTTTTCAACAAAATTTTAGTTTTATTTGATTTATGTCATTTCACCAAACTCTGAGTATTACAAATTTGTAGTTGTATTCTACAAAGGGAAATTTGTGGGAACAATTCACTTTTCGTTTCACCAAAAGTAATTTATAGTTGTAATTTACAAGTTACAAATTTGTGAAAATTTTACTTATTTGTGTCTTTACGTTTCACCAAAGAAATTTAATTCACAAATTTTGTTTAGTATGTGAGAATATTACACAAGTAAAAGTTGACGTGTAATTCCTCCTACAAGTTATGTTACTTACTGAAAGTAATCGAGAAAAACAAAATGTCTTTACGACGAAGATATACTAAAGGGTCCGCCATCTAACTTTTTTTTTTTCAACTAGTGCTTATTTCGCGAATGGTAACACTTAGCTCATGTCTGATTCGACAGATAATTAGTTTTATCCTTCCGCTGAACGAATATGGTTGTGTATACGCTTGAACAACGCTGGGAAATATTGCGACATTACTTTCAAAATCGACTTAGAGAAGATGCCGATTTTGCCAAAAAAATCATCTTTTCAGATGAAGCTCATTTTCATCTTGGCGGGTATGTAAACAAGCAAAATTGTCGCATTTGGGGCACAGAAAACCCGCACGCATACATTGAAAAGCCGGTATATAAAAAACGAGTCACTGTTTGGTGCGGAATTTGGTCCAGAGGCATAATTGGGTCATTTTTCTTCGAAAATGAGCAAGGAGTGGCCGTTTCAGTCAATGGCGATCGTTATCGGGCCATTTTGAACGAAATTTTGTTCACAAAAATTGAAGAGGAGGATATTGGCAACATTTGGTTTCAACAGGACGGCGCTACGTGCCACACAGCCGAAGCTACACTCGATGTTTTGCGCCCTGTTTTTGAAGATCGCATTATCAGCCGCAGAGCTGATGTCATTTGGCCACCTCGGAGCTGCGATTTGACACCGTTGGACTATTATTTGTGGGGTGCCGTAAAAGATAAGTGTTACGCCGACAAGCCAGAGAAAATTGACGCTTTAAAGGATAATATTCGTGAAGCCATTGGTGAAATACAGCTGCACACAATCGATAACGTGCTTAAAAATTGGACCGATGGTGTAGGCTACTGCATGGCCAGCCGAGGCAGCCATTTGAATTATTAACCGGAAGGATTGTACTTTCAAATAAAAAAAGCAATTTGAGAAAATATTCAGTAGTTTTTTTATAGCATTTTCAAAAAAAAAAAAAAAGAAGTTATTTGGCGGACCCTGTAGTAGCGATAGTAGCGAAAGTGACGATTATGTGTTAATTGCAAGAAAAAAAATTTATCGGCCGCGTATAGACTATGTCATTTCGGAGTTATTTCTTTTTAATGAAAAATTTCGTCTGAGTCGATGCAAGGCAGAGGAAATAATTGCAATTATTGGTCCACAGATAGCCCACAAGACTGAAAATAACTTTGCATTAACACCGAGGCAACCGGAGGATCTTATTTTGTTTATTCATTGCCGACCCATGCACAACAAACTTGTGAAAAAACATTTGTACATTGCAAGTCAATCACAAGCCCGGTGCAACGGTTATTTTGAGCACTTGTAATCAACAATTTGCTTTCCACAATTTTGTTTGCATTCTACTCACAAATTTTCGGATTATATATTTGTAATTTGTGAAACATAAAACTTGATTACAAGTTTGTAGTTGCGATTTACAAGTACAAATTTGTGGTTGTAATTTGTAGTTTGGTGAAATAGGCCACAGGGGCTTTTAACACAACGCGACAAGTAGCTGTAGGACAAGTGAATTTCGACAACTTGTACAAAATTGTGTAATACAAAACGACAAGTCCGTGAACACAGCGACAACTGTCGCCATGAAAGATGACAAGTGGGAAATCATATAATTTCCCTCTATCTGTAACAAAACACGACAAGTGTCAAGAAATACTTTAAGAACTGTGGTTCAATGAGGACAGGTGATTTGAATATTATCAAAACCTGACAAGTGCATTTTCAATGTAATAATCTGGAAGGGCAGAATAAAAATACAGAAATTTAATAACAGGTATATAATTAAAAATGTACTTTTTTGATTCCGACTTTGATAGTGCACGTCACTAGTGAGAACAGTGAACATCGGCACAGGTTGAAAGTTTTTAAGCCAAGAATAAATTTAATTAATTTTGATGTCAGTGATCTTCTGTATATTGAAAACTTTTGCCTATCAAAATCAACTGCACACGACAAGTTAAAATAGAGACGGAAATTCCGGGGTGACGGCGGAAATTGGCCTGTCGGCATCACTATGCCGCCGCTCTCTACTCCTAAACCACTTAACCGATTGGAATGAAATTTTGTGGGTGTGTATGGTTCGTTGAAACTTGAAATATATATGGTTTTTGAACCGATAGGTGGCGCTGTTGCAAAGATATAAGCATTTTTTTTTTCAATTCTTTCAACTTAATTCTTAAAATGAATACTTATATGGGCACGTTGGACCTGGTTAGTGAAATGATACAGCTAGGTCTTACATAGCCACTAGACTACTGAAGATGTTGATTAAATTAAATCTTATAGTTGTAACGAAATGAAAATAAAATTCAAATAAAAACTCTAAAAACAGAAAACATTGGATTCGATTGCGTTATGAAAACTTTTGAAATGAATGAATACACTCATCCCCTGTGCTGTAGGTATTAGGATTATAATATGGTAAAGATTTGGTTTTTAAATTAAGTTTCTTAATACAATTCAACTACAACACATATTCAATGTAATATCCACATTTAGCGAGAGAAGCTTCACATCTGGTGTGTGGTCACGAGAACTTCTCTGTGACATAGAAAAGTCGTATTAAATATTTAATAGGAAGAATCACTGGATGTCAAAGCAGGACCTCACAGCGATTTTCCGTAACTTCTTCCCGCCTGAACCGGAAATACAGCAATACGAACAAACGAAGAATCGTGAAAATAGTCCCAGATAACTTATGGAATAGTCTTTGGGTTAGGAGTTTATCGAGTTACAACATCATCGAGTTTCACCCCGAAAGAATTATATATATACAGAAGATTTCTGATTAAAAATTTTTAGTTTGTTAATTTTGCTATAGTTATGTAAATATATAAAACAATAAATAATATGAAGAACAAATTAAATGACTCGACCGATTTGTTTTGAAGATTGATTTTGTTAGTTTTGTCCCACAGTTCATGTTACTTTCGTCCTGTTGATAAGGCTTGAAGAATATCTAAATAGACAAGTTGTTACTGTAGTTAAGGTTTATTAAATCAATTGATAACTAAAATACCTTTGCCTTTCGAGGAATTATTTGTTTTTCTTGTTGTTATTTTCAAGAAATAAATGGACAGCTCTAGCCTGCCCCCGGTACTAATTATTAATTTTTTGGCCGTAGTTGATAAATACTCCTAATAAGAAGTTGAGATTTTTACTTACAAGCTTGGGACGCTGCTCTTGCTAAATTTTCGCTCCCATACAAAATTCTCTCCAAAATTTAGCTGAGCAAATTAAGCGAACCCATTTAGCTAAGTGGTACGAACGCTGCTCGAGCCAAAAAAACAAACTTTTGCTTCAGAATGTACATCGTGTATCTGTCAAAATTTAGCGTGCCCATTTAATAGAGCGGCACATTTCTTCAAGTTAAATTTTTACAGATCGTTGTGTTATGTTGTTCTGTTGCTTTTTTGTATTGCGGAGAACGGTAGAAGTAGCAAGGTGAGTTTTTTTTTAGCAAAAACCTCGACGAGGAGTACGAGGAGTATGTGTTCCCACTGATTTTTTTTTTTTTTTTGAGAAAAGACAGTGGCCGTTTTATTAAACATAACCTTTTAAGGACCCCGTAGCTCAGTGCGTGTTGAAGATAGACGGTGGGTTGCAAAACAAAAAATAATACTATATAATCAATAGGTTCGTTCGTGTACTGCAGCATAGAAGAATGAAAAATGTCATATATATAAAAATCGGTTTTCTTACAAAAAGTTTAAGAAATGTCATTTTGACATTTGACAAGGTTCTCTTTAAATGCAGCATCTTTTTTCTAACCTAAATACCTATTAAACCTACCATTTTGAGTGGCCTGATATGTTCTAGGAGAACATTCAATTAAAACTTCTTTCTCAGACATCGTTGAAGACGAAAATAAATACAGTTTTACTTGTCAAATTTTTGAGCTGTCACTTAGTTGTCTGTTTTCATTCTTCATTTTTCAGTAAGTCGAAATTCGAGAAGAAAATTTTGAAAAATTTAAAAGAGGGAAAGCGATTTCTGTAAATTTTTTTTAATTGTTCTCCTTACGTGGCCGCATTTGCACAGTTTAGTAGCAACTTTTTAATAATATTACGTTTGCAAAAGAGTACCCGAAGGAACCTACTAAGTTTTGCATTGCTTTTGACATCTTTACACATTTAATTTATCCACACTACCACTATTTTGAAATTTAACAGGAACTGAAATCGCTTTGTATTCTTTGCAGGTTGCTATCAAAATCATTGACAAGTCTCAGCTGGACTCGAGTAATTTGCAGAAGGTCTATCGTGAAGTGGAAATAATGAAACGATTAGATCATCCGCACATTATTAAGCTGTACCAGGTGTGTTTTTGCCTATAGTAATAATTATGTTTCCCAAAAAAGAAAATAATACAAAATCTGGTAACCGCTTCCAGGTAATGGAGACTAAAAACATGATTTATATTGTTTCGGAATACGCTAGCGAGGGTGAGATATTTGGTGAGTAAATTAGGTAATGTGAAAGAACTGTTTGGTTATTAACGATAATTTATTTTCATAGATTATATTGCAAAATGTGGGCGTATGTCGGAACACGCAGCGAGATTGAAGTTTTGGCAAATTCTTTCCGCAGTCGAATACTGTCATAACCGAGGGATAGTGCACAGGGACTTAAAGGTATGTATATGTTCTTGGAAGCTGTTCCGAGGCATAATGTGCTATTATTTATTTTCTTCTTCGTTTCTTCCTATATATTTCAGAGAACTGTTATTAGTTAAAAAAATTAAAATTTTTATTATCTATATATAAGTTGTTCAATGTTCATACTCTATTGCGTTATGATTTATTTCAATAATTATATAAGCTTTTAAATCTATAGCCCGCAGAATCTCGAAAACAGTGCCTTATTTTATTTTTTTTTTTTAAAGAATGGAGTATACATTCATTAGAGGCATACACACCCATATGGAAATATAGAAAAGATGGCGGGTTTGATCCGATTTTTCATCCTGTCCTAGCTGAAAGCCGCCTCTCGGGTGACACTAATTCCAAGACAGAAGTTCTTAGCAGAATTATTGAGCACATACGTTTGATGAAGCCCAACCATCTCATTTTCCCAATTAATGTTTTCGATTTATGTACTTAAAACACATCTTGCACGGTTTGTGTAGAGAGAAAAACGTGGCACAAGTCAGAGTTTACATCATGTAACTCTGTCTTATGTATGCCCACATGAAATATATATAGTTATATTAGATATAGACTGGTATGGCAAACTTCTGTTCTAAGCCTTTTCCAGAACCGTTCTCAGAATAAAATAAAAACTGGTTGGCTGTGCGTTTACCTAGACTCAACTTGGAACTGCTAATATCCCACTCATACCATAACAAAGACTTTAGAAGGGAGATACCTATCATAGGAACAGTTCGTTTTATTTCATTTCTTGGTAAAGGAGAACGTGCTTTGATGCATTGAGACTCTGCATGTTGAACACTTTCGAAAATCACTTTGCTTGCTTGTGTTTCGGAGACAACACGGTTTTAAGGGATTACGCATTTTTTTTTTTTCAAATGGTTCTAGCTTTCTAACGGTTGAACTACAAACGAAAAAAAAAATCACTACAAACAACTACAAACGCATGTCTATCGAACTGCAATTCAAGTTTTTCATTCTAGAAAAAGTGCGGGCTAACTTCACGTAGGTCGGATTTTATTCATTCTGCCATTTGATTTGTTGCGTTTTAATCACCAAAATTTGTTCAGTTATTGGTAACAGTTCTTCAGTAACTTGCCCTATCTTCAAAGTGCAAATATCTCGCTATGTCGTAACAATAGCGTCGTATTCCTTCCAAAAAGATTTCTCTTTGAGAACAGGTTAATATTTTTGTTTAGTTCAATGATGGAAAAACATTTTTAAAAAGTTATTGCATGGCCTTGAAAAAGAACATTCACCATTCCATTTGCATGACTTCCGCAAAATGTTGGTGTTGCCAGGTTGTAAAAAAATTTGAAGGGGAGGAAAAATTACAGCAATAAACTTTAATATTGTTTAAATAAGTACTCACATTATCAACGTAATTATTAATTTCAATTTAAAATGTAAAATAAATAATTTATCAGAAGTGCGAATGATATAAAACTTTTGATCTTAAGATATTCACCTGTGGATGTATACGTATAGGTACTCGTACCTTACAATTAAAGTAGCTCGTTGGGCCTATTTGTATTGCTATTGTATAATTGAGTAATTGTTTGAAAGTTATTCCTTAAAGAAATTTGTAATTTGTCTAAAAAGTCACCAGTTATATAAAATTTTTAACCCCAAGACCGTTTTAAATGGGTCAGAACGCGATAAATTTTAACCCGCGTATTAAAATTGTAAAATTGTAGGCGCAGTGGCTTCGTGGTTAGTGTATTGGAGTACTAAGCGAGGTGTCTCAGGTTCTATTCCCGGAAAAACACATATTGCATCTTAAGGTTTCTTCCACTGCGCCATTCGATAGTATAACTGTCTGAAAACGTTTCTCAATCAGCCATTGGGACTCGACATAAAATTGTTGATCCCTTCCTACAGTGAAAAACTTCCACATAAAGAATGGCTGGGAGAAGCTAGGCCTATTGTCCTTGCGGACCTGTTGCCCGTACTATGTATTATTTACATATTTGTTATTGAAATTGGTAAGTATAAATGTTCTTTTATCATTTTAATGTTTACATTTATGACAAAGAGTGAATGCCGAGTTCTTGTATAGCTAGGCCAGCAGGTTGGCAATTTTGAACTTAAACATGGTTTTCAACTTTTGAACAAGAAGAAGTCGCGGAAAATATCTAATACCCTATTCACACCGCACCGAAAACTCGTCAAAGTAATCACACCGAACACCAACTAGTTTTCATTTGACGTTTCAATGAGTTGTGTGACACTAGCCGTTTAACTTCTGTGTAAACTATTTTGGTTACAAATTCCGATCGCATAAATTTACAAATAAAATTAATTCAGAGCATTTAAAAATAATATTAGCCCACCAATTAAATGTGGAAAATTACGTTAAGTTGTGAGTTGTGACATTTGTTTGGTCAGCTATTTTGCTGATTTTGCAGAAGAATTCATTTTGCAAAAGGTGTATTTGTTTCAACAACCCAACGATTGTAAGTCATTTTCGTGGTGTTTTCGACGAGAACGACTTTAAGCGACTCCTAAAATATATGTATGTTTCCCCATGTTTTCGAAGAAGTTTTCGAGAGTATTCGCGAAAGCCCGGTTTTCGGCTCGGTGTGAATAGCTTATAACCAAATTGGCACAAAAAACTTTCAGCATTCTTTCCGTTGGTAGTAAGGCGAGTTTTGAAATTAGGGCGTGACTAGGTAAGGTAGTAGGTTGCTACCAATAGGACGTGGAATTTTTTCTATAGTCGTATTCGACCATAAAATTATATCACTTTAGTCTATAAAACAAATTTTGATTTTAGTTCTTCAAACATCCGCCTCATTCACTGCAAATTAAGGGGTGAATCTTCTGAGGCAAACAGTTATTTTTCGCATACAGCGTTCGTTTCCATAAAGTGGACATCGATGTAGCGCTTGACCAATCAAATCAAAACGAAACATTTTAGAGACAACCGGCTTTTCTATCAAATCAAACACCATATAAAAATAGAACCAACTTACTCCGAAAGTTCAGACTGCTGCCAACAAAGAAGAAGAGCATATGAGTTGACAGTTTAAGCTTACTTAACTATTTCTACATAAGCACAAAATATAAATGAATTGAAATAAACAGTTAGTTACAATGTGTCATTTAAACGACGCAATAAACAACTTGCCAAAGAAATTTCTCGGGCTAATATTAGCAGTTTTTTTTTTATGGAAAAAAAAAAGTTTTGCCGTCTCTTTGTGGGTTTCTTTTTTCCAACTTTTGTGCAAAGGAACAGAGTTTAACTAAATTTGACTAATGTTATCGAACGCATTATCGTACGGGAACAGACCACCTATTTCTGTAGTATAGATCCCTTTTACGGCTCACTCACTTAAACAAAGTTCTCGAACTCTTGTGATTATGAAATAAAAAGAGTGTGAAATAAAAAGAAAAGTGAAGTTTCTCCAGGAAAATGTGAAAAACTCATTCAGTATAAATGGACCAGTATAAATATTGTATTGTGGTGACCATCAGTTGATTTCTCAACACCCGGACTTGAACACCCTGAGGTCAAACCAGACAACGATGCATGCTACGAGTATGAATCCGAGAAGGCAACCACAGTTTATATAAAATAGATTTTAGAAAACAAATATTATTGTAAACCGTTGAGCGCCTGTTGTTGAGGCAACGCATTTAAATATTTATTATTCACCACCATTTGTTACCTAGCCTCAAGTCAAAAGTTTAATAAAAGCAAATGCCATCAGTTGATTGTAATAATGAACAGTTCTGTGTTTGAAGACGATGTTCATTATAAATTATTTTGAATACAAAAACACATAAATTTTCTGTATTTTGGAAGTTGTTAATTATTTGTTCTGTATTTCATTGAAATTTCATAAAACATTGACGTAAAGATTAGGAGAATAAATATTCAATGAACAAAATGAAAATGCGTATGTGGCCCAAACTTGATGCATGACGAAACAAGTAATCTAGCTCCAAAACATCCTTCTATTTAAGTGTTTTTTTTTTAAGTTCTTCTTTATAATTACCTATTTGAATAATTGAAAATTGTGCTGACATTTGTTTCTTTTCTTTCGTTCAATATTTAGTATTCTAAAATATGGTCACCTTAAGTAATATTCAAAATTCGTCAATTCTACGCAGGTCAAATTAAAAAAAATCCCCGAATTCGACCTGCGTTTATAATTTTTTATTTTTTTATCGTATTTGAATATTATTTATGTTCAATTATGAAAAGTCGCTATTTGGAATAAATTAAATTTATGTTTTTGTTTCCAACAGGCGGAAAATCTGCTCTTGGATTCCAATATGAACATAAAAATCGCTGACTTCGGATTCTCGAACATGTATAAGCGCGGCGAATTATTGTCCACTTGGTGTGGATCGCCTCCATATGCTGCTCCGGAAGTTTTTGAGGGAAAGAAATACACCGGACCTGAAATTGATATTTGGGTAAGTATGTACATATAAGACATAGCTTTTATTCCAACCATCCATTTCAAAACGTTCAAATACCACCTGTCGCATTTCGCTTCTTCAACAATTGAACACATTCAACCTAACCAATTAATTTGAATTCTTGTCCATACTTTGAAATACCGAAGCAGATGCTTTACCAAACGAAGTCTTTTGTTTTTCTTACAATTTGCAGTGTGTGTGTGTCAGCTGAAAAAAAAAAACAACTAAATAATACCTTTAAAGTTTTTTGCGTGTGTTGAATTCTTTTCAAACCCTGAAAATCGCAGACGTGAATTTCAGTCCATTGTATTACTGAACCAGTACAAAAGTATAAAAATACGTGTAGTCTGTACCTATACCTAAAAATTTTCCAATGTGCTCTTTTATTATAAGTAACATTTTCAATTAGATTGATCTACCAAAAATTTCGTCCTTGCGTATTCTGGTGTTGTAGGCTGATGTTTGAAAATTTAGCCTAGTTTCGGATTGTTGAGGACGTTTACCTAAGTGTCGGTAGCTCCCGACTTCTTGCCTAAAGCTGCTGCCTATAACAAATCCACAATTAAATAAGCGCTGTCCCTACTGTTTGGAGGCAATTTATGAACATTTTATGTGCAGGTCCTAATCTCTCGGCGTTTTTCGGTTTTGCAGGTTCAGTTTTACAGTGAATCCATCTTTATCCGAGGCTTCGTAACCGTGTTTGCTTTCATTTCGTCGGACTCAACGCTCAATCCCCAACCGACGGGAGAGGTGCTTTCTTAAGCCAAGGATAGAAGGCTCGATTTTACTGTACCAGGAATCCACTTCGAAGATGTGACTGCTAAGTTGATGTCAATGTTCTCCTATCCCTCTTATTGCGTTTTTGATTTCTTGTGCTGTACTCAAGACTCAGAAAGTTTCTCAGATATTTTTTCTTTATTTATTTCGCAAAATATGTTTCATGTTATACCAACTTTTGTTAAATCATGCATTGTGTCGATTGAAGGTACTTATTTGTTTATAATTTTATTTGCAGTCGCTTGGAGTTGTGCTTTACGTGCTAGTTTGTGGCGCTCTTCCTTTTGATGGTTCTACTTTACAGTCATTACGCGATAGGGTGTTATCCGGCCGATTTCGAATTCCTTTTTTTATGTCCTCCGGTAAGTTGAATATATTGTATATAAATATTTAAATTTTTCCATTTGACAGCGTTCAAAAATATCATCATTCATGCGTTCTTATAAAACAAAATAGCGACGCATTTTCAAGAAACACGGATATAGGGAAGAAGATTTTTGAGTGAAAAAAAAGTTGATTTCCAAAAATTATTAGAAAATCAGTAAATTCTTATCCATACGTCAATTATTGACAAAAAAAAACTTGCAAAACATACAGAATGAATCACTGGAATAGGTGTAGGGTGGAAGTCCACTTTCAGGTCCATTGGAAATCCATGCACCGAAATATAAAGGGAAATTTGCTTTGTCTTTTGTTGCTTAAAAAAAAAAACTTGTGGTGCAGAAAATTAGTTATTCCAATGGATTTAAAACGCACATATCCACCGCGAATATAAGAAAAGATGCTGCATTTACATCATCACGCATTCCTAACATAGAAGATTAAAGGGATGCCTAATATTAAATATCCATCTGATTGAAAGGGACAGCATAACCTAACACGCTAAAATACGTGACACGTATATTAGTCTGGCATCTTGTTACCTTGGTAGGAATTGTAGGAATGTTGATATTTTTATAGCGATGGCTAACGAAATTCTGCATTCCTATAAAACAAAATATGGCTTCCGGAAGTGAACGGACACTTATTTATTTATTTCGTACAACTGATGGACGAATTGACATATATTACCACTCTCATTTCACATGTTTGTAACCAGAAATAGTTTTCGAGTAATTTGCAGAAATATTGGTCGCCGGAACTTGTGTTTTTTTCCGCTTTACGTAGGTATCTATAATTATGGATGGAACTTTTCACACCAAGCCCAAAACTAGTTTTCGTTTGACGTTTCAATCAGCTGTGAGACACTAGTCGTTCAACTTCCGTGCAAACTATTTTACAATTTCAATTTTTACAAATAAAATGAACTTAATGCATTTAAAAATAATATTATCCCATCAATTAACTGTGAAAAATGATTTTAAGTTGTGAGTTGTGTCATTTGTTCGATCGAACTAAATATTGCAAAAGGTGTGTTTGTTTCAGCAACCCAACAATCAGAAATCGTTTTCGTGGAAAACGACTTTAAACGAAGCGTTTTCATAACTGAAATATGTGTGGGGAAACTTCGGTTCTCGGCTCGGTGTGAATGGGGCATTAGCTTCGTTCGCAGCGGTGTAGGTAGGTAGGTAGGCGGCTCAACTTTGAACCCAAGTAGCACTATGATGTGCCTTTTTGTTACCACGACTCGTGTTACCTGGTCTGTGATGATTGTTAAGGGTGTGATGCATTCTGTAAAATGAACCTGTGGAGTTGAGGAAAGGGATTATATCTAACATCCCTTTACCCGAAATGTCGCTTAGGTCGTCGAAAAAAGGTTGGTTCAGTGTGCGCAATCTGGCTCTTGCTAGGGCCGGACATTTGCAGAGGAAATGGGAAAGAGTTTCTTTCTCATTTGTGTTTCCGCAACTGCGGCAGTGAGGGTTGTGTGGGATCCCCAGTTTGGTCGCTTGGTCTCCAATTGGCCAATGGCCCGAGATTATTGCCGTGACACTGGCAATATCTGGGCGGGTTCTAATAATGACGCAGTTGGTCAACACTCTCCATTGTAGATTGGCTTTCTGCAGGAAATGTGAATGACTTTGTCCCTTGACCACTCCTAGTGCAACGTGGACCCTTGCCGCGAGTGAGCTGTGTAGAGCTGAACCCCGCCTGGCCAGCTCATCTGCACGCTCGTTATCTATTATGCCACTATGCCCTTGTACCCATCAGAGAAGTGCGACAATGAAACGATCGCTCAGACGGGCAAGCTCGTTCCGGTACTCCTGCACTAGCTTAGAGGATATGGTTCTAAGACTTTGGGGACTTATTTAAAAGCATAAGTTTTGAAAAAAATAGTTGATTCATCTATCGATGAAATCGCTTTCGCGAGTATGTGGAAGAGTTCGTACTGATTGAACTGCAAGCACTCGAGAAGACGAAAAAGCAACACTGCATTAGAAGTTACGTGGAGGAGATTGTCCCTTCTTACAACGAGGAAGAATTTCATCGCCACTTTCGAAAATAATCTTGAGGAGTATAGATGCCATAGGTACCATTTTAATACGCAGGAAATCAAAATATATGGACGCGTATGCCAAATAGGAACACAAATTTCAAATAATCTGTCAATAGTCAGGTGAATGACAACTTTTCCAATTCTGGATAAGATGTAAAAGACAAGA